>CM035839.1:429531924-429846932 GCA_020510985.1 Pholidichthys leucotaenia | reverse complement strand
ACAAAGCTGTGTCACTAATAGCAAAATAATCTCCATGTGGTCTATATTAATCATATATTCCATAACCAACATATGTTTAAGCATGTGAGAGTGTTTGGTGATTACATATGTAAGGCGACTTCACACCTCAGAACAGGACAAAGAGTCTCAACCGCCAGTGAAGATTAAAGAGCATCCAAGGCACTGCGGTGGAGACCAGATGGGTTGCCCTGACCCCCCAGGGCCAGGCGGAGGAGTACGAAGACAATGGGGGGATTAAGATAATGAGGGATGTCAGCTTTTGATATGCATGTCTTTTGTTATGTGCGAGTATAAGTTTGTAGAGCCGAAGGTGTTCTTCCTCTTACTTCTTCTGCTGCTGCACCTAGATGAGACTTGTTAGAGGAGCTGATAATAAACTTTGGTTTATGAATCACATCACCTCGTTATTTCAAGCTCTTCTACACTGGTGACCCTGACGCAAGAATGGACCAGAGGCGTTCCCCCGCGATTGACTCATCTGTGGCGACCCAGGCAGACGCCGGCGCCCATGCAGACAGGGGAACAGATGGACGACGTTTCCCCACGGCAGAAGTGATAGAGAGGGCTCAACCGAGCACCAGTGCCGTGGAGAGAGCCGAAGCAAGGCACTCTCACCCTGCTGGCACATCAGTGACGGTCCACACAAACGCAGTCACCGTCAACCTGCCGGACTTCTGGCAGGAAGACCCCGCCTCGTGGTTTCAGCAAGCTGAAGCTCAGTTTGCACTTGCGGGCATCACGGCTGACGATACAAAGTTCTATCACATCGTCGCCAAACTCGACGCCGCCACTTCGAGATGTGCGCGGAGCATAATCCAACGGCCGCCGGCCCAGGACAAATATAAAGAACTGAAAGCGACCGTCGTGGCAAATTACGTCCCCTCAGCCGAGGAGAGAGCCGAGAGGATCCTGGCGGTCTACGGCCACAGAGGAGGCAGACCCAAGGCCCTCATGGAGGACTTGCTGCAGCTTAAAGAAGAGGACAATGACAACTTCCTCTTCCATTTCATATTCCTCAGTACACTGCCACCACACATGAAAGGGACGCTGGCCAACATGCGATGCAGCACCCAGCAAGACTTCCGCACGCTGGCTCACGAAGCTCAACGGCTCGTCAACGCCTGCAAGGAGCAGACACCCACAGCAGCATCCGCAGACCTCAACGATGATGTCCGGAGTCACGAGGAGCCACAAATCACCGAGCAGAATCAGCCCGCGGTGACAGCGACACGGCCAGGACGCAACAGACGGAGCGACGTTTGTTATTACCACCACTGCTTCACCGAGAAGGCTTACAAATGCGTCCCCCCCTGCAAATTCACGATTTCGGGAAAACACCGAAGCCGAGAGCCGTTAACAGCGGCGGTTCTCGGCAAAAAAAGCAAGCTTTTATATGTGACGGACGGACACACCGGCAAACGGTTCCTTATCGACACGGGAGCTCAACTAAGTTTTGTCATGCCCTCCCAAGCAGACCGGGCCATGGGCCCCCGGGGCAATGGAGCGGTGGCAGCCAACGGCTCCATCATCGACACTTTTGGCGAAAAGAGCCTGCCCCTCTGCATCCACGGCCGCAACTACAGATGGACATTTGTTGTAGCGGCGGTGAGTTTTAACTTGTTGGGCGCAGATTTTTTGTGTGCACATGGGTTATTAGTTGATCTAGCGAACAGACACTTGGTTAATGCACTGTCCTTTGCTTCTATTCCCTGCTCAGCTCGACTTTCTCCACCACCCGTGCAGGCTAGCGTCACCACAGCAGGAGGTAAGTTTGATCAACTCCTCACCCAATTTCCAGCACTCACAATTCCCAAATTCTCAGCCACAGTGGCTAAACACGGGGTCGAACACTTCATTCCCACAACGGGTCCACCCATATTCGCCAAAGCTCGGCGCTTAGACGCGACCAAGCTCGCCATAGCTCGGGACGAGTTTACCACCCTTGAAAAATTAGGCATTATCAGACGCTCAAAAAGCCCCTGGGCGTCACCACTTCACATGGTCCCGAAATCCGACGGTTCTTGGAGGCCGTGCGGCGATTACCGCAGATTAAACAATGCGACAGCGCATGACCGCTACCCAGTTCCTCACATTCAAGACTTTTCACTACATCTGGCGGGTGCGCGCATTTTTTCAAAAATAGACCTGGTCCGTGGTTATCATCAAGTCCCAGTTCGAGCAGAGGACATTCCTAAAACAGCTGTAATAACCCCCTTCGGTCTTTTTGAATTTTTGCGGATGCCTTTCGGCCTCAAAGGCGCTGCTCAAACCTTTCAGCGGATGATGGATGCAGTATTACGCGACCTCCCTTTCGTGTTCGTCTACCTCGACGATATGCTGGTAGCCAGCTCGTCTGAGGAAGAACATGAGCGGCATCTCATTATGGTTTTTCAGAGACTAGAAGAGCACGGGTTAATAATCAACCCAGTCAAATGCAAATTCGGCGTGTCACAAATTGATTTTTTAGGACACAGAGTTTCTCCGAAGGGGGCAATCCCACTTCCAGACAAAGTTCACGCAGTAAAAAGTTTCCCACGGCCACAAACGGTCAAATCGCTGCAGGAATTTTTGGGCATGGTTAATTTTTACAACCGCTTCCTCCCCCACGCAGCTCAGCTCATGCAGCCCCTATATGACGCGCTCAGAAAACAAAAACCTTCCAACGCGGTCGAATGGACCCCGGAGCACGAACGCACCTTCGCGGAAGTAAAAAGCGTCCTAGCTAATGCCACATTGTTGGTTCACCCCGATCCCTCGGTCCGCATTGCGCTAACCACAGACGCTTCTGACCTGGCCATAGGGGCAGTTGTAGAACAACACGTCGGTGGAATCTGGCAACCTTTGGCATTCTTCAGCAAATCGCTAAACCAAACTGAGCGTAAATACAGCACTTTTGACAGAGAGCTGCTAGCGCTCCATTTATCCATCCGCCACTTCCAGTTTTGGTTAGAGGGGCGGCGTTTTACGGCTTTTGTAGACCACAAACCGCTCACCTTTGCTATGGCTAAAATTTCCGAACCGTGGTCAGGCAGGCAACAAAGACAGCTAGCTGCGATTTCAGAGTTCACCACAGACATTCGACATGTGGCAGGCAAACTTAACGTGGTAGCAGACTGCCTCTCTCGCACTGTGACATCGCCAGAGCGCGAGGAGACAGATTATACTACCTCAGCCGCGGAACTCTTCACCAACGCGGACACATACGCGGCCCCAATCCATGCAGGGATAGATTATGCAGCCATGGCAGAGGAACAAAGTAGTGACGCGGACGTGCGCGCACTCCTGTCTGGACCAACAGGGTTAAGGCTGGAGAAAAGGGGTCTACGCGACGGTGTGCCCCCCCTAATATGCGACATCTCAACCGGCAGACCTCACCCGTTAGTCCTAGCTGCATGGCGCCGCCGTATTTTCGACTCGATTCACTCCCTCGCGCACCCAGGTGTGCGCGCTTCAGTTAAAATGGTCGCCGAAAAGTTTGTGTGGCCTGGCCTGCGCAAAAATGTAAAAGAATGGGCAAAGACTTGCATTTCTTGTCAGCGCGCCAAAGTACACAAACACACAAAAGCCCCTCTGGAGCCTTTTCGAATCCCTGCTAGAAGGTTTGACCACGTTCATGTCGACCTCGTGGGACCACTACCTTCCTCCCAAGGTTTCACACACCTGTTAACAATGATAGACCGCACCACGCGCTGGCCAGAGGCAGTCCCTCTGGCGTCAACCACAGCGGAGGAAGTTGCTCGCGTTTTTTTGACAAACTGGGTGGCACGTTTCGGCGTCCCATCGGACATCACGTCCGATAGGGGGCCTCAATTTGTCTCGGAGCTTTGGTCAGCCATGTCCAGCAGCTTAGGGGCAACAATTCACCGCACCACCGCTTATCACCCTCAGGCTAATGGGTTATGCGAGCGTTTTCACAGATCTTTAAAGGCCGCCCTCAGAGCCTCACTAACGGATACAAATTGGGTAAATAAACTTCCCTGGATTTTATTGGGGTTGCGTGCTGCGCCCAAAGAGGATCTAGACGCCTCTCCAGCAGAATTAGTTTTTGCACAACCTCTCAGGCTCCCAGGTGAATTTTTACCAGAGAACCCAGAGCCAGGGCATTTTCCAGCCCCGAGGTTTTTAGGCAGCAACGGACCGGACTCTCTTCCCGGGCCGGCACATCACTCTTTTCCACGGGTTTTTGTCCCCCAAGCTTTAAAAAACGCTGAATTCGTTTTTGTTAGGCATGAAGCTTTAAAACCAACTTTCCGCCCACCATACGATGGGCCACTCAGAGTGCTGGAACCTGGTGATAAACACTTTGTTTCTTTTCTATCCCCAAAATCAAGCACAGTCAGCATTGACAGACTTAAACCTGCCTTCTTGTTGAGAGACGAGCCTGCACGGTTGGCGAGAGCACCTCGGCGGGGTAGACCCCCCAAGAGAAAAGACTCAGCCCCCCTGCAGGGAACAAATAATCACTCTCCTTCCCAAGCTGCAGATTCCTTACAGGAAGGTCCCAGCAGGACGCCCAAGTGGACCCACAGCAGATTCGGGAGAAGATTAAAACCCAGACGGCACAGAGACTGAAGCAAACTACTCAACAGTTGTTCACTAATTGTGCTGTAACAGTTTAGGACTGACTTGTGATATTACTATGCTGTTATGATTACCACTGAACTCTCTTAGGAGCATGGCTGTTGGAAAGTTTCTTCTGTGGCAAGAGGTGTAGCAGTTAGTATGTCATAATAATTATCTTAAACTGTGAATTTTTCTATTGTCCTTTTCTTAGTTGTTTGGGGGGGGGGCTGTGGTCTATATTAATCATATATTCCATAACCAACATATGTTTAAGCATGTGAGAGTGTTTGGTGATTACATATGTAAGGCGATTTCATACCTCAGAACAGGACAAAGAGTCTCAACCGCCAGTGAAGATTAAAGAGCATCCAAGGCACTGCGGTGGAGACCGGATGGGTTGCCCTGACCCCCCAGGGCCAGGCAGAGGAGTACGAAGACAATGGGGGGATTAAGATAATGAGGGATGTCAGCTTTTGATATGCATGTCTTTTGTTATGTGCGAGTATAAGTTCGTAGAGCCGAAGGTGTTCTTCCTCTTACTTCTTCTGCTGCTGCACCTAGATGAGACTTGTTAGAGGAGCTGATAATAAACTTTGGTTTATGAATCACATTGCCTCGTTATTTCAAGCTCCTCTACACTCCATACCTATATTACACACACAACACAAAACACAATACATATACTATCGGCGGCCCCCACCCCACATTGGGCACACAGAATAAAACAATGTTGGGACTGTCAATTAAAATGAATCAAATAAACCAGGCAAGCTCAAGAAAATCACTACCACAATCACTCACAGAGCTGCCACCGGTCTGACTATAAATGTGGGCTGCACGGTGGCGCAGTGGTTTAGCACTGTGGCAGCACAGTTTTACCCTCGGCCGGGGGACCGCGGGGATCATGAGATCGTGGGTTCGATCCCAGCCCCCGACCAACAGTGAGCTGTGTGGAGTTTGCATGTTCTCCCCGTGTTGCGCGGGTTTACTCCGGGATTTCTCCGGTTTCCTCCCGCACACCAAAACATGTAGGTTTAGGGCGCTCGCGCACGCAGCGACCAGCAGCCGGTGGCTTGTCACCAGACTGCAAACCAAATCTACCTACGGGTACAAATAAGTAACAAAAAAAAAAAAAAAAAAAAAAAAAAAAAAAAAAATGTTAACACATAAATGCCAATCCAGTAAAACATTCCAAAACACAGTGCAAATACAGGCATAACACCACACAGGCCACTAAAATTATCACGCAAACAACTAAATCAGGTTACCTTTTGTTCTTATTAAAGACAACTAGAAAAGCACTCGGAGAGCGCAGACCTCCGCCAAGCGCCACAATTCCCCCCATACAGTGTTTGTGTGTATGTTTTCAGATTCCTTGACCATGAAAACATATGACTAGCAATTTGATTGACAATGATATGATTAGTGGTTCAGTAGTTATTCACGAAAATGACATTTTCCATAATGGCGGCCACAGTTCCCCCCATACAGTGTTTGTGTGTACGTTTTCAGATTCCTTGACCACGAAAACATATGACTAGCAATTGGATTGACAATGATAGGATTAGTGTTCAGTAGTTATTCAGGAAAATGGCATTTTCCGTAATGGCGGCCACAGTTCCCCCCATACAGTGTTTGTGTGTACGTTTTCAGATTCCTTGACCATGAGAACATATGACTAGCAATTGGATTGACAATGATAGGATTAGTGGTTCAGTAGTTATTCAGGAAAATGGCATTTTCCGTAATGGCGGCCACAGTTCCCCCCATACAGTGTTTGTGTGTACGTTTTCAGATTCCTTGACCATGAAAACATATGACTACCAATTGGATTGACAATGATAGGATTAGTGGTTCAGTAGTTATTCACGAAAATGGCATTTTCTGTAATGGTGGTTTTCTTCTGGACGGTGATCCGGATCACCACCAAAATTTAATCAGTTCTTCCTTGTACCATTTCCAACAATGCCTGAAAGTGTCATTGAAATCCGTCCAAAACTTTTTGAGTTATCTTGCTAACCAACAGACAGACAGACAGACAGACAGACAGACAAACCCCGCCAAAAACATTACCTCCTTGGCGGAGGTAATAAAAATAGGAGATGTTTTTACCTTCGTTACATGTTTCGATTGTGCACTGCAGCCTTTGTCAGAAGTGTCAGCTGATTGCTGCAAGGTGTCATTTTATCAGCTGACTTTCGTAGGCGGGGCCAGCCCAGCAGACCTGTCAGATCCACCGAGCCAGCCCTGCTTTCCGCCGTCCGATGGTCTCTGGAGAATGTGGTCCCAGGTGTGGGAAAGCATAAAAGCCCCCTCATCCCGGTTCATGCTATCTTTTCCCCCCTTCCTGATTTCTATGGCCTCCTTGATCCAGCGTTTGTGTCTGTTGCTCTCCGATCCAATAATTTTTGCGTTGTCCCAGTCCATGATGTGATTATTTCTTTTGCAGTGATTTGATATTGCTGATTTTAATGTTTCTTGTTCTGTCTTTTCTTTTTGTGATCCTGTGAGTCATCCTTGTGTTTCCTTCTCACATTCCTTCTGGTGTTCTTTTTTCCTTGTGGTGAATGATCTTCCAGTTTCTCCAATGTAGGCTTTGTTGCATGATCTGCATGATATTTCATATATTCCATTGCAATTTTTTGTCTTGTTCTATTTTGTCCTTGGGGTGTACTAATAACTGTCTTAATTTTTTGTGTGGTTTTACTGCTGTGTTTATTTTGTATTTTTTCCTGATCCTTTGAATTGGTTCCATTATCCCTCGGATGCATGGTATAGTTATGGTGTCCTTGTTTTTGATTTTGGCTTTTGATCTGTGTCTTATTTCCTGTTTGTTTTCTTTGTTTTTGACTTGCTGTTTCCCTTTGTTTACGGCCCATACTGGATATTGGCAGCGTATGAGTACATGTTTTATGTGGTTTTCCTCCTCCTGTCTGTCTTCTTGGTCTGTGATGATGGTGGCCCATTCATATAACGTCCTGACAACTGATAGTTTGTGTGCTGTGGGGTGTTCTGATGTCCATAGTAGGTATTGATCCGTGTGGGTTGGTTTCCTGTAGACTGTGATTTTTGTACTGTCGTCATCGTTGTGGTGGATTTTCATGTCCAGAAAGGCTATGGTGCCATTTTCTTCCTCTTTGTGGGTTGGTTTCCTGTAGACTGTGATTTTTGTACTGCTGTCATCGTTGTGGTGGATTTTCATGTCCAGAAAGGCTATGGTGCCATTTTCTTCCTCTTTGTGTGTGAATTTTATATTCCCAGTGCTATCCGTGCTATTCAGATGGTCAATGAGTTCTTGTGTGTGTCCTTTCCTTATTTTCTCCAGAATATCTTTAATAAGAACAAAAGGTAAATAATTAAAAGAAGACAAAATGAACCTACTTGAGCTAACTAAATTAGGTTCGCTCCACCTGGAACCCCCTCTGGTCATCCCGCTGCTCGTGTGGACTGTGATCCCGACGTACTGGAGCATCAACCTTGGTCTTCAAGGGAGCCCTCTTCCTCTTTTCCAGATCACCAATCCTGCGACATGCCTCCGTCACCAATCGCGCCGACTCGCGGGCTCATCTCGGTTTCCTTTTGGCAAGCCTGTCGCTGGGAGTGCTTTATGATAACCACGCTCCTTGGGCTAGCCCCGTTTTCTCCCGGCATTGGCGCCTCGTCGTGACGAGCCTCATCGGGGGTCCCGGCGTGCCGTCCGGCACCCTCGTCCAGGGCAGCCTGTGTGACGGCATCGAGTCCAGCCTGAGATGGCTCCGCGTGGCGCACCACGTACTCTCCCTCTGTCACTCTGTCCAACTAGTCTGAGTCCCACACCTCAGCACCCCCCACGACTGGAACAGGCTGGCCCCACAGTCCACATCCAGACCATTCTTCACCTGACATGTTTGCAATGGACTGTAAAATAGGCTACAACCCATAACGTTAATCCCGGATGCTGAAACATTGATGCAAACACTGGGTGCCACACCGTCCTTATACTGGGCTTCCATCTCCACGTAGCCCAAAATAGCCAACTTGTTCCATCCATAACCATAATACTCCTCATATTGTCTTCTAATCTGTTGGTGGGGAAACAGTCCCTCCATGGTTTCCAGATTCAGGACGGAAATCACCGCTCCAGTATCCACCAAAAGCGGGATCTCAACGCCATCTAACGTGACGGTGCAGCCGATCCTCCCTGTCATCTCTGGGGAGACAGTATGCACCACTGTTGGAGTCTTCTGCGCATCACCTGGTTTGCTCCCACGGCTCCTACGTACAAAGTTACTGCGCACCCTGGCAAAATGCTTCAACACACCGCACTTGCCACAACGCTTTCCTTTCGCCGGATACATGCTGGACTTATAGCGGTGCTCAGTGGATCCACATCCATAACACTTCAGCGTACCAGGGGAAGACCTTATCCTGACCACGGAGGCAAAATCTTCCTCTCCACACTCGCCATCACAAGGGTCCATGATCAGTGCCTTAGCGCAAGACTCATTCTTCTCCAGAGAAGCCTCTTCAGTAAGGCCCCTCGCGATGGTCTCTGCCGCCTCGAACTGTTGGGCAAGCTCGACAGCTTCAGCTAATATCATCTCCCCTGGATGTGTCAACAACCTGGACCGGGCCGCCGGGCAGTAGATGTGCTCTGCCAGCTGGTCCCGAATCATCTCATCCTCCAGGGCCCCAAACCTGCATTCCCTCGTCAGCTCACGGAGGTCCAACAGAAATCTTCTTACCGGCTCTCCCAACCGCTGGTGGCGCTGTCTAAACTGAATGCATCTCACGGTGACGTTCTCCAACGCCCTAAAATACCACGCCATTAGCTGTTCCATCTCGTCGAAATTGTCAGAACTTCCAAGGTTCTCCAGAATCCTCTGCCCTTCCATTCCCAAATTAGGGACCAACACAGCTCGTGCTCGAAGCTTTTCCATCTCGCCCAGGTTTAAGACAATGAGATAATTAGTAAAATCAGCAAACCAACGAGGCCACGTCATGGATGGCTCACCCGGGGCCTCAGGGAATGGCCAAAAGCTGGTAACGGAGCATTCCATTACCACTTTAACCTCGTTGCCAAATGTTGTGTCCATATTGTTGCGAATGATGAGTGAGTCAAGACTCAGTTAACGGAGATTATTCAGGATATCAAAACTATATACAAAAGGCTTACGACACTTGCCTGCATGCCAGGTGGCTCCATGACAAAAGAGGCAGGGCTTCTTCCGCCCACTTCCTTTATACCACGAGTGGCGTCACTACCGGAAACCGGCAGTTTGCCACCCCGGTCCAACCCATGTCCAACCCGGCTGCCATCTTACTAATACCAGCCTAGTTGCATATGCAACAGTATCCAGTTATGACATAATACTGAGTTATCACATTATAACATGAAACATACTCATAGTTTTAAGATGACGTTACACGGCTGCCAGTCGTTATATAGGCAGCCATGTTGGGAGGGAAGCTGCAGGGGAGGATTCTTTTTCATGAAAGCTGAAAATTATGCAAATATAGTGCACTACTGTGGAATAATTGGTTGTACAAACACTGGTGGGAAGGAGAAAGGGTTGTTTTATTGATTACCTGCAATTATTTAGAACCAAGGAGAGTCAACTCGGGAACTATCAGAGAAACGGAGGAGAATTTGGCTTTCTCGTGTTATATTAGTAGAGGTGACTTAGCACCTTCCTTGTATTCCAACTTGCGGATGCTCTGACCATGTTGAAGAGTCTGCAATGCTCTGTGGACATTTTCACAGATTCATAAGCTCCCTGTTCTGATCAGCTCAGCTCCTGCCAGCTGCACGCATGCACGCGCACACAGGGCTAAAAAAAAAATACTTGTTCATCTAATGGGGCCTATCGGGGATCTGTCCGAGCCAACTTAAGTGTCACACTTTCAAGGTACAGGATATTATGAAGATCCAAATCACTGTTTCGTCCTCCATCCTTCTTGTCATATTTTTACTTTAGACTGCAGTCTGTAAAAATCAGCTGTGTCCACACAGGCGAGACTGAAAATGTCTCCTTCCGCTCAGCTATGCAGGTGCTTCTAATCATGGCTGATTCAGAGTTTGCCTCACTCCAAACGTAGGGAAAACAGCTACCATGTATTTTACCAACAAACAAAATCATATGCACTATCCAACTATGACTGTAAATAGAGCAAATACAGAAAATGTAACAGAGTTTAAGTATTTGGGTGTCACATTAGATCCCACGCTCAGTTTTAAAACCACATAAAACGGATGAGCCGCACTCTGAAATATAACCTTGCAAACTTTTGTTGCATCAGAAACTCACTCTAAAAGCATCAAAAACCTTCCTGAATGCCATGATTTTGAACATTTCTCCTATTGCATCTCTTGCTGGTCACAAGCCAATCGTACGACTCTGAAACCCTTGGAATCCCTGTATAAACAATCCATCAAAATTCTGGATAAGAAGACACAACAGTATCATCATTGCGGTATACTTGCCAAACACAAGATGTTAAGTTTTGAAAATATGATCAAATATGCAAATATATGGTCGATCTTTCAAATTATCCATGGTTCTGCACCCCTGCCCCTTAAGATTTTTGTGTACCTGACTTCTGAACAAAATACCAGAGTAACAAAGACTTCCTATAGGTGGCATTGTTGCATCCCCCTACGTAAAAAAGCTTTTGGACAATCAGCATTCTCATACAAAGTTGTAATTGTCATAACCGGAGTGTCGGTTCTGGCCACACTTGGGTCTCATATCTTTTTGTTCTCTGGCTTTGGCAGCTGAGGATTCCTTCCAGCTCCTCGGGCTCTTATTGTGAAGGCGCCCGGGGGAGCTCCCTGCTGTCAAAGTCAGCTGCTGCTCTGCTGTCATTAGCAGCAGCTGTGCCGCGTTGGGGTCATTAGCCACCAGAGATATAAGCGGGTGCTAAATGTCCTCCAACGCGGCAGTCTCTGTTATATCCTGTTATGTTCACCTGTATGTTCAGCCACGTTCCGTCGTGCTCCTGTTATTCTCTTTGCTCATCGTGGTTAATGGACTTGGGAGTTCCCCGTTACCCGTCTGTTAACGGTCCCGTTGTAAGGTACGCTCTGTGTGACTGTATCTTTGTGATTATCTTGTCTGGCGCATCGGGTGTTCCCCGGCTCAGACTTCACCCAGCCACTGTATGTGTTCTGTGTGTGTTCATCCTTACTCTACAATAAATTACCACTGCAAACTCTCTGGTGACTGAGGCGTCTTGTGACGGTCCGTGAGGGCCGTCGTGACAGTAGACTGCCGCCTAACGCCCGGAGAGGAGGCGTTGTATCGAGACGCCATTCACCGTGTAGTTTGCAGTAGTGGACTGTTAATTCCTACCTGTCTGAGTGTCTGCAGCGGGGAGTATGTCGTCATCCAGGGGCCATTGTCGGCGCCTTGGCAGGCAGCAAGCAGAGGTTCTGAAGGAGGTAGATTACACCATCTTCACCGCTACGCTGTTGGACGCTCCCAGCGACATTTGTAGATACCTGGACCTAGCCGAGGAGATTCTGGATTCTCTTCCCCGCTTCACCGATCATCCAGAGGTAAGCGTGAGGAGAGATGACATCGCCACCCAGCGTGAGAAACTCCGAGGGCTGGAGGGAAATCCTGGCAGGAAGCTGAAGCGGAGGAGACGTCGCCCCTCGCTTCGGGATCCCGCTCCTGCCTCCGTTCCGGCCCGGGAGTTCGCACCACCCGGAGGTCTTTTCCCATCGGGCATGTCGTCACTCGGGATTCCCCCAGAGAAGCTGCAGATGACAGCAGAAGAGATCTGGGACCGGGTGGCTGCTGCTTGCTCCGCTAAGAATCCTCCGGCGTGTATGAAGCATGTGGTGGCGGCGGTCAGACTGGTGGAGAGGAATCCAGCGCTGCGTGAGTTTCCTGAGTTTGCTGACTTGCTTGCCGCCGTTTCTGCTCAGGAACGGCGATTTCCGGACCTCACCTTCGCCTCACCCCCTACAAGGAACCGTTGTCACTCCGGCTTCCAACCTCGGCTAGAGCCCCGTCTGGATGCTGTCCCGGGTCGCCGCAAGGGCTCAACCCCCCACACAGCTGTCACTCCTGCGCCTCGTCAGAGGGGAATCCCCACAGCCTCGTCTTCTCCCGGACCCTCGCCTGCTGTCCCGTCAGCGCTCCATGCCCGACTGACCCCGGCTGTCGCCCCCGTCCTCCTCGTCGCCTATCCTGGCTGCTGTGTGTCACGAGAGCTCCGTTTCGGCGAGCTTCATCCCGGATCTGCCTCGAGTGGCCTCATCTCGTCTTCCCAGAGGGCCCTCTGTCGCCATCCAGCGGGGAAAGGAAGGAATGACGTCCCCCACAGCGAGGACCATCTTACCCTTAGGGGAAAGGCAAGTGCATGATAATTTCTCTTCTTTTGATATTGTTTTGCCTTGTCTGACTCCTGGGGGTGGAGTTTGGGGTATGCAGCCCCCCGAGCTCCCTCCACCCGCTGTGGACGAAAGTAATAACCCTGCTTCCTCTGTGTCTCCCCCCGCTGAGCGGTCCTCGACGTCAGGCCAACGTCGCTGGATGAGGAGGGGGCCTGCGGTTCTGGAGAGCCTGGTTCCGGTTCTGCAGCCACGCCATGGGCGGAGGAGGAGAGCGGACTGCAGCGTGGAGCCATCGCCGATGAAGAAGCGTCCCCGGGGTTCCACGGAGGAGCGGTCCGGTCCAGCAGGGCGAGATTCTCCTGCCACCACGCCGTGCGGGCCACCGGCGTGGACATCGGTGCTGGAGGACTCTCTAGCTGCACGCACCATCATGCCAGCTGCGGAGCCCGACGCAGCTGAGTGGGAGCCTGAGGACGACCTCCTGACTTCTGAGCCCGGATCATCGCAGTCCTGGACGGCGTCAGAACCCGAGCTCAGGCAAGTGCTCTGTTTTATCTTTCTTCTTCACCTTTTAGAGCACTTTTGCATGTCTCAAGGGGAGATGAGCCGGGTGCAGCCGCCCGCTGCGTCCGAGCTTATCTCGCCGGGTTCTGGCGCTGCCGGTGATCCTGATCCCGGGTTTTCTCTCTTGTGTGAGTCTTCTCCCAGGGTTGCCGGTGAGGGGCTGCTCTCGCCTGCTGCGCCAGAGGTTTCGGGGTTGGAGGTCGAGTCTGGTGCCACGCTGACCGGGTCCACCGGGAGTGCTGTTCCGGTCCAGTTGGGGTCCACCGGGAGTGCTGTTCCGGAGGCCCAATCGGGGTCCACCGTGGGTTTGGTTCCAGAGGCCCAATCGGGGTCCACCGTGGGTGCTGCACCAGCAGGTCCTAGGTTCGGTGAGGGAGCTGCAGATCCCCAGCCACCGGATGCTGGACAGGCTCATTTTCTTCTTCACTCTCATCTCCACCGCCATCCTCCTCGTCTCCCTGAGGAGCACTACCCATCTCCACCTGGGGCCGTTGGGGTCCCGAACGCTCCGCCCGGTTTCCCCTCATCTCCCCCCTTTTCTGCGGGACCACCGGCTGCTTCTTCCCAACGGTTCTGGTGGGCTGGTGTTGCGGGGCGGCCGCCTGAAGGGCTGTCTCTTTGGTTTGGTTCTCTGGGTCGGCCCCCTGACCTGTTTATCTTCCTGTGCGGCGACCTGCTCCGGCCGCCTGAAACTCTCTTCCCCCGAGCATGGGACTGGGGTAGGCCGCCCGAACTGTCCTCTTTTCCCCTCCCTGTTCTGTGGCCTCTTGTTGCCGGACGACCCCCCCCGAACCTTTTGCCCCCATCCCTCCGGGCCTGGACTGCGCCCTTTCCGGGTTCCTGATCTCGTCTGTGGGACTGTTGGGGTGTGTGGGGGGGGAGGGGGATTGTTTTGTGTTTTTGTGTCACTTTGTTTGCCCAAGGGTGTGTTGCCTATTTTGTACTTATTGTGGGGTTTTTTTTCTCCCTACCTTTGTAGCCTTGTTGGTTGTTTGTCTCTCTCTCCCTCCTGCCAGCGCCCCATCCACCCACCCTAGGGGGGTGGGGGGGGCTTGGGTGTTACTCAGGCCGCTCAGAGCTCGGCCTTGAGGGGGAGGTACTGTCATAACCCGAGTGTCAGTTCTGGCCACACTCGGATCTCATATCTTTTTGTTCTCTGGCTTTGGCAGCTGAGGATTCCTTCCAGCTCCTCGGGCTCTTATTGTGAAGGCGCCCGGGGGAGCTCCCTGCTGTCAAAGTCAGCTGCTGCTCTGCTGTCATTAGCAGCAGCTGTACCGCGTTGGGGTCATTAGCCACCAGAGATATAAGCGAGTGCTAAATGTCCTCCAACGCGGCAGTCTCTGTTATATCCTGTTATGTTCACCTGTATGTTCAGCCACGTTCCGTCGTGCTCCTGTTATTCTCCTTGCTCATCGTGGTTAATGGACTTGGGAGTTCCCCGTTACCCGTCTGTTAACGGTCCCGTTGTAAGGTACGCTCTGTGTGACTGTATCTTTGTGATTATCTCGTCTGGCGCATCGGGTGTTCCCCGGCTCAGACTTCACCCAGCCACTGTATGTGTTCTGTGTGTGTTCATCCTTACTCTACAATAAATTACCACTGCAAACTCTCTGGTGACTGAGGCATCTTGTGACGGTCCGTGAGGGCCGTCGTGACAGTAATGGAATGGAACAAGCTTCCCACTGCTTTGAAGACCAGAACAAATTACAGAGGCTTTACCACAGAGACTAAAAAATTGATTTTAATTAATCAAGCCTACCAGCATTGACTCTTCTCCTAAAATGGGATTTTGAAATTGTACTCTTAAATAGTTTATGTGTGCTGTCTCTCTTATCTTTTTACCTTTAAACATACTTACTGCTTGTTTCAGGGTCAACAGTTTCTGAAACCCGACCTGAATTGCTTTCTATATGTGCTGTTTTTCTTTTAATATCTTCCTGCCTGCTACAGGGACTACAGATGGAAATTAGTGAGAACACTATAATCTGTTAGAGAACATCTTTACCCTGTGTTTAATGTTTTTTTGTTTCTTTTCTGTACATGGTCCTTGACCAATAAACCAATAAACTAAACTAAACTAAATTAAACTATGCTATTATGTCTGATAAATGACCAGGACAGAGGCGAGTCTTCATGCAGCAACTTCCTAACTTTATTATGAACTTGGGTTTGGGCCGTGCCCGCCTGACATCACCCTGTGGATGGGCACGGCATCTCAGACACACACTCTCTCACACCTAACATCTCCCCCCACCCCTTTACAAAGCTAAGAAACACACATAATTGAACCTCCCAAAATTTAGAAACCCGAATCACACACTAAGAACGGGGAGAACAATATACTGTCATGAACATCCTATCACATTCACACAAAACAATTAAACTGGACCGTGTCTCTTGAAAAAGAAAATACAACATAACCCCATATTCCTCGCATTCATTCACGTGCACACCAGCATCAAATATATACAAACTATACACTTTATCATATACACATATATACACAGGTATTTACACTAATTGATTATCAAGTGACACCATAGTCTCTGGGCAGCCACCAACTCCTATAAGGCCACGGATGGCCTGGGCACCCCCACGGCATCCTCCAGTCCGGCCGCTGCCGCCCCCCAGGGTTGAAACACCCCTTTCTGGCCAGCCTGTCAACACCTCTTCAGACTGGCTTCTTCTTCCTGGGCCGAACCCAACTGTCGACCCGCTGGGAAACCCGACCCGGTCTCCCATGCCCGCCATGTCATCTTCGGACCCTCTTTCTGCGTCCTGCCATCCCGCCGACCTGTTCCCAGCTCTCGCTTTGACGATGGCATTTGGCGCTCAGCAAAACTGCGCCAAAATGTTCTGCTCTGCTTTCTAGTTCTCCAGCCTCGAACACTTCAACCCCCCCGTGATCGTGCTCCGGGAACCGCCAAAACCCACTCGTCAGCGCTGCTCACTGCTACCGTGTCCTGCGGCTGCTGTTTTTCACCTCCGGGGCCCACACCATCACCTTCGCCGGGCTCGTTCACCAACCCGGACTCCTTGCCGCTGCATCCAGCGCTCTCAGTCCCGGTGCTCCGCTGCGCTGTCATCATGCCATGCGGCCGCTGCTCCTCCTTAGGACACGCACCATCACCTTCGTCAGGCCTGCTCACCGACCTGGGCTCCTCACTTCTGCATCCCGTGCTCTTGATGTCGGTGCTCCACTACGCCGTCATCCTGACCGGCTGTGGCTCTTCCCCGAAGCCCTCGGCCTGCACTGTCCCGCTCACCTGCTGTACAGCCTCTAACAGCAGGGCAGACTCCCGCTGTGTCGCCTCTCCATCCTGCTGCATCACCTTTCCGGGGCTCTCAACGTCACCCTCACCGGTCACGTCCTCTGACACTGGCTCCTGGCCGTGGTTCCCAGCACCTCCGGTCTCGGTGCTCCTCTGTGCCGTTACCGCGTCACTGGCCAAGGGCTCCTCCACACGTGGCCCCAGTTCTGCCTCAAGGCCCAGTTTCATGCCATTAGCCCCGCTTCGGCGCGAAACTAGCTTGTCAGCTAGCCTGTCCATAGGCTCCAACTGAGCCGTTAGCTCTCCCTAGCTAATTAGCTCCAGCGCGTCCAGCGCTACCAGCCTCTTCGCCCGCAACTCTCTGGCCCTTGTCCGCTCCGCAAAATGTGCCTCCATGAGCCCGACAGCCTCCACGTAGCCCTCACCTGTGCCCAGCGAGTTGAGAATCCTTCGGCCCTCCGTGCCAAGGTTACAGGCCAGGAGGGCCCTCCATTGTCTCCCGTCAAGCCGAGGGAAGCCCAGCAAAGAGACATACCCCTCGAATTCCCATCTCCACTCCGGCCAAGAAATCAACGGCTCACCCGGGCTCTCTAGAAACGGCCACAGCCGCTGGTCAAACCAGCACGCACCCATTGGACTCCTCGTCACCAAATATTATGTCTTATAAATGACCAGGACGGAGGTGAGTCTTCATGCAGCAACTTCCTACCTTTATTATGAACTTGGGTTTATATATAGAATGGGCCTTGCCCACCTGACATCACCCTGTGGGCGGGCACAGCATCTCAGACACACACTCTCACACCTAACATATACCAAACTAAACTAAACATTAGACCTTCATACAGATCCGAGGGAGAAGCATGTTCACCACACCTGAATCCTGTTCACCTCCTGTTTCCTTTCCGATGAAAGAAAGCTCCAAAGAGGAGAAAAACAACACAACTTTATTTCTGAGGCTGCTGGCAGGAAACCAGTAAAGTCAGGACACTCCGTGCTGGAACAAGCTAGCTGGTAAAGCTAACCTTAGCTGGAGTTAAGGCTATTCGAGAAGGACGCTGAGATCCAAACTCCACCAACATTCAAGAGTATCACTAGGTTGGGAAGTCTTAATTCTTCTGAACAACAACTGAAGAAAATGACAGAGTAGTGACTCAAGGTTTGCTGTTCTGATGCCAAAATGTCAGAACACTGGCTAATTAGCCTGTGGCTTTGAGGATTATTACAAATAAGTGGGAGTCTACAAATCAACTGCTTATTGATAACAATGAGGGATAACAATTAGACACCAAGACAACTATGTCTAACTTCATCTGAAAGCACCTGGACAGGTAAGTGTCAACAATGGCCCTCACGAGCCATCAATAAGATGCCGAATGCCAGCCGATGAGTTTGCATAATTTATTGACAAAAGACAAATGACAAAATAATGAGCCACGAGGGGCAAAACACACTATAACTATGACTACGACTATGGAAAAGGAAGAACAGGCTCTCAACGAATACACTTACTGTGAAAGGCACCAATCGTGAATCTAGGACGGAGGTTGGACGAGGGAATGTTTGACAAGAGTCTGACGAATGATTGACGAGGTCGCAGCCCGGAGTAACCCGAGCTGCTCCCTTAAATAGGGCTAACAGATTAATCAGCTGATGAGAATGTCATCAGCTAATTGAATTCCAGCCGTCCCTGTGGAGCTCGCTCTGACAGCCGGAAGCCCCGCTGAGACGCTGTCACAATAAAAGCCCGGAGGCCATATGGTACGCCTGAGAAGAGAATGGGGAACTACCGGACAACCCGAGCGCGGACAGAGTCAGCGCTCGGACCATGACAGTAGCCCCCATTCCCGAGGCGAATTCCAGGCGCCGTGTAACAGCAGAGCCCCTCCCCACCAGAAGGTCAACAGGACTGCCCCAGGGAGGGAGGAGGGGGAAAGGCCAGGAGCGCAAGAACCAACCTCATAAATTGAGAGAAAAAAAAACACTCCAACAACCAGAACATGGTAAGAAATACAGAAAGCAAAAAATACAGGCACATACACTGCACCCAAAGAAACACCATGAGGAGAAGACACAGAAAAAGAACACAAAATGGCTACAAACAGAACACCATAATCAGTCCAATAGAGTCACAAGCAAAAAAAAAAAAACAAACAAAAAAACCCCATCTTCACAACCCCCAGAGAAAACAGGAAACTCAGATACAGACACAAAAATGCAGTGTACCCCATAACACCGGGGAGAAAAAAAAACTCATGCTACAGAGCAGCGATATACGCAGTTCAATAAAGTCCAAATAACGGGCATAGGCAACAAAGAAACAACTCTCAGCCTACAGAGGAGAGAGAGGAAAAAAAAAAACACGCAAAAGAGCGGCAAAATACCCAGTTCAGTAAGTCCAAAGAACAAAAACACAAGAGCATCCCTAATAATTCAGAGGAGCGAGTAAAAAAAAACCCACAGGAATGACGACAGGCAGACCACAAAAACACCAAAACAAATAGTTTGGGGGGGGGGGGTTCTTCCTGCATCCAGCGTCCAGAACACTGGCAGGGAAAAAAGGATTAGTTCGGGCGGCCTACCCCAGTCCCCGGCCCGGAGAAAGAGAACCTCTGGCGGCCGGACCAGGTCGCTGAACGAAAAGTCCAGGATGTCAGGTGGCCGACCCAGAACGCCAAACGGGTGAAGCAGTCTCCCAGGCGGCCGACTTGCATCATCCAGCCACCATGATCGCAGGGGAGAACTCGGAAACGGCCTCCCTATAGAGAAGGATAGCGAGGGAGGGCTGAGGCGATAACGGGGAATCCCAGTGGCCCCCGATGGCAGGGAAGAAGGAACAGAGAAAAGATGAGGGACCAGTCCAGCGCCAATTGGCGGAGGATCTGAAACTCCTTCTCCGAACCCCACACGGACTGGTGCTGCGCTTCTGTTGGATCCAAAGCGGGACCGTGCTGCACCCACGATGGACCCCGATTGGGTCAAAGTTGCACCCACGACGGACCCCGACTGGGCCATAACCACACCCACGACGGACACCGACTGGGTCAATGTTGCACCAGCGACGGACCCCAACTGGGCCGGAACAACACCCACGGCAGACCCCGACTGGGCCGGCGCAGCACCAGGGACGGCCTCCAAACCCGAACCTGGAACCTCCAGAACAGCGACCGGAATCGACTTAACATCAGTGACCCTGGGAGAAGGCTCAGGAGAAGAAAGAGAACCGGAATCAGGATCACCGGCAGAGACAGAGCCCTGCGAGACAAGCTCGGATGCAGCGGACGGCTGCACCCGGCTCGTCTCCCTGAGAGACAGGCAAAAATGCCCCAGAATAGACAAGAGAAAGACAAAATAGAGCACTTGTCTGATCTCGAGTTCTGCCGCCGTCCAGGACTTCGGCGACCCGGGTTTAGCGAGTAGAAGGACCTTCTCTGGTTCCCACTTGGCTACGGCGGGCTCCGCAGCCGGCATGATGGTCTCCACAGTCTGAGGACCCCCCAACGCTGATGTCCACGCCAAAAACCCGCACGGCGTGGTGGCAGGAGATCCCCGACCTGCTGGGACGAACCGCTCCTCCGTGGAGACCCAGGGACGCTTAGTCGTCGGCGCAGGATCCAAGTAGCAATCCCCCCTTCTCCTTTGCCCATAATGTGGTTGCGGGATTTGTGATGACATTTACTGGCAGAAGGCGAGGCGAAGGTGAGGTCAGGGAACCGCCACTGCTGCGCAGAAACAGAAGCCATCAATTTGACGTATTCGGGAAAATTATGGAGCTCCGGGCTGAGCTCCACCAGCCTAACTGCCGCCGTCACATGCCTTATGATTTCCGATGGATGGGAAGCAGAGCGAGCCACAGCCACACGGTCCTGGAGGATCACAGCAGACCACTGCGTCTCCTCTGAGGGAATCCCGGCTGACGTCATCCTCCATTGGGAACGACCCTTGGGTGACATGGACTCCTGGGCTAGATGAGCAACAGGAACTGGATCCCAAGGCGAGGAACGGGTATGCCTCATCCTCGGCTTCCTGCCGGAGTTCCCCTCCAGTCCACGGGTCCTCTCCCGGGGAGCCAAAATCCCCACCATCCTCTTCCTTACCTCGGCGTGGTTGGCTTGGTGAGGACTGCGGAAAACAGCCGCCTATGCGAGGTCCAAGTACCAGCATGTGTCGTCGGGAGTGATGCCGCTGCGAGCGTTGGAAAGCAGGCCATCTAGATCTATCAGGAATACGATCAGTCTGTAACCCAAGTCTAAAGAGTAGCCCTCTCCCGGTGATGCCATCTCCAATACGCTGGTACACGGAAAACAGGGAAAAACAACAAGCTCAAAACAAACTCACGGTGAACGGCGTCTCCTTCTTACTGTGACCTACTGTCAACGATGGCCCTCACAAGCCATCAATAAGACGCCGAATGCCAGCCGATGAGTTTGCATAATTTATTGACAAAAGACAAATGACAAAATAATGAGCCACGAGGGGCAAAACACACTATAACTAGAAAAGCACTCGGAGAGCGCAGACCTCCACCAAGCGCCACAGTTTCCCCCATACAGTCATCAGATTCCTTGACCATGAAAACAATGACAAGCAGTTGTTCAGTAGTTATTCACGAAAATGGCATTTTCCGTAATGGTGGCCACAGTTCCCCCCATACAGTGTTTGTGTGTACATTTTCAGATTCCTTGACCATGAAAACATATGACTAGCAATTGGATTGACAATGATAGGTGTGGTGTAATTGAGTTATTTGGAAAAGAACTACAAAGTCGCGCGAGTATGACGTCACGGGGGCGACTGGCGGGAGAGTGACAGACTAGCAGCGAGGTTGACATTTGGTGCAATAAAAAGTGACGTTAAAAACTACAGTTGGACTCACGCAGTGTTTTAATAACACGACATGGTGTCAGAAGTCCTGTAGTTAACATAGAGAGGTAAGCCCGGAAAGAAAAGGATCGTTTGCACACCGCGGAGGAAGAGAGGGGAGTTTGCGGACACGATGAGTGAAGACGAAGATGCAAATGGAGGGTTAGCAACCGCTCCGGGAGCCGCTGTGGCAGCGGGTCCGTGCGCTACGTTCAACATCCAACCGCCGGAGCCCTTCGACTTTTCTAAGCCGCAGGAGTGGGCCAAATGGATCCGGAGATTCGACAGATTTCGCCTGGCAAGTAATCTGAATGCAAGCTCTGAAAAGAATCAAGTTAATACTCTGATATACTGCATGGGAGACGAGGCGGATGATGTTTTACGTGGGCTGGCTCTGACTGATGCTCAACGCAGCTCGTATGAAGCGGTGCGTGACGGCTTTCAAAGCTTCTTTGTGGTTAAAAAAATGTAATTTATGAACGTGCCAAATTCAACCTGCGAAAACAGAGAGAAAGTGAGACAGTAGATTCTTTCGTCACTGCACTATATGCGCTGGCTGAACACTGCAATTGTGGTGTGCTGCATGATGAGCTACTTCGGGACAGATTCGTCGTCGGTCTGTTAGACAAGAGGCTGTCTGAACGCATGCAGCTAGATGCAGAGCTGACTTTGGAGAAAGCAATCAGGATGGCACGGCAGAGTGAGGAGGTGAAAAAGCAGCAAGCTTCTCTGAGAAGAGACACCAGAACTCAGGCAAGTGAGGCAATGTCTGTTGATAGAGTGTTCAAGGGAAGTAGCAAGCCTGCTAAAAACAAACCTCAGCGTGCTCACAAACCGCACTGTACTCAGAACAGCAAGGAAAAGGGGACACAGTTAAAATGTCATAAATGTGGCAGCTCTCCATCACGTTCAAAACTGGAGTGCCCTGCAAATGAAGTGAACTGTCATGCTTGTGGGAGAAAGGGTCACTATAAACGTGTGTGCAAGACCATAAAATCTGTACTTGAGGTGGAAGAGGATGAGGATGCCATCTTCCTCGGCAGTGTTACAACAGACGGTGATCCTTGGATGGTCAACATTGACATTCATGACAGCAGCGTGACGTTCAAAATTGACACGGGTGCTGATGTCACAGTTTTGCCACATTCTGTGTTCCAGAAAATACTCAGAGAAAACCCACCTGTGCTCCACAAAGCACCTAAGCCGCTCCTGGGACCTGGGAGGGGGCCACTTGATGTTGTGGGCGTTGCCAAGCTGTTGTTGAGAATTGGTGGGAAAGAGGAGATGGAGGAGGTGTATGTTGTCCGTTATGTGCACACTGCCCTGCTAGGGAGGTCCGTGAGCTGCAGACTAGAGCTTGTTGCACGCCTTGACAGTGTCACTATAGAGACATTAAAGGAGAACTATCCAAAACTATTCAGCGGACTAGGTGAGGTGCGCCAGGCATATGCCATCAAGCTCAAACCAGGTGCCAAACCATTTTCACTCAAGACACCAAGGAGGATCCCATTGCCACTAATGGACAAAGTCAAGCAAGAGTTGTCCCGCATGGAAAGCCTCGGGGTGATATGCAGAATTGAGGAGCCTACAAACTGGTGTGCTGGCATCGTGGTAGTGCCCAGAAAGAACAAGATGGATCCTGCGCGAATATGTGTCGATCTCACTAACCTCAATGAGTCCGTGTGTAGAGAAAAGTTCATTCTACCATCAGTAGAGGAAACACTTGGGAGGCTGGCTGGAGCCAAAATATTTAGTAAGCTGGATGCAAATATGGGGTTTTGGCAAATCCCATTGACAGAAGATTCAGCGAAACTGACAACGTTCATCACGCCCTTTGGATGCTATTATTTCAAATGGCTACCTTTTGGCATTGCGTCCGCCCCTGAACACTTTCAGAACAGAATGGTGACAGAGGTCACAGAAGGGCTCGAAGGCATGGTTTGTCACATTGACGACGTGCTGGTGTGGGGTCGTATGCAAGAGGAGCATGATGCTCGCCTGCATACCGTGCTAAGAAAGATTCAGAAGGCAGGTATCACACTTAACATTGGCAAGTGTGATCTGTCAAAGTCTGAGGTGACCTTTCTAGGCCACGTGATCTCCGCCAGCGGCATCAGTCCAGACCCGAGCAAGACGGAGGCTGTGAGGGAAATGCCTGAGCCAAAAACAGTGAGTGAACTAAGATCTTTCCTTGGAATGGTAAACCAGCTAGGCAAGTTTATCCCGCAGCTAGCTGAGAGGGATGAAGCCCTCAGAGATCTCCTTTCAAAGAAGAACTGCTGGGTGTGGGGCGATGACCAGGCTAAATCTTTCCAGGACTTAAAGGATGCCCTGACATCGCCACCGGTGCTAGCCGTATATGATACTAACAGAGAATGCAAAGTTACGGCAGACGCGTCGTCTTACGGACTTGGAGGAGTCCTGCTACAAAACTGGGGTGAGGAGTGGAGACCAGTAGCCTTCATGTCGCGGTCTCTCACGCCCACCGAGCAGAGATATGCACAAGTGGAAAAGGAGGCTTTGAGCCTGACCTGGGCTTGCGAGAGGTTCAGCAACTTCCTCATTGGAAAACACTTCCAGTTGGAGACAGATCACAAGCCTCTCCTGAGTCTCCTGGGGTTTCAAGCACTGGACGCTCTACCCCCTCGGATACAATGCTTTCGAATGCGTCTTATGCGCTATTCCTACTCCATATCTCATGTGCCAGGGAAGTGCCTGTGGACAGCCGATACATTGTCGCGAGCGCCTGTCACAAGAAAAGGGACACCAGCTGACAATGAGCTGTTCGAGGACACAAATATCTACGTGGATATGGTGATGGAGAACTTACCTGCAAGCACTGCCTATCTGGAGGAGCTGAGAGAGCAGCTGCAGAGGGACAGTGTGTGTGCTCGAGTGATGCAGCTGTGTGCAGAAGGCTGGCCAGCTCATGGCATAAATGAACCTGCACTCAAGCTATACTGGACTGACAGAGCATTCCTTACTGTCCAGGATGGTCTACTGCTAAAGGGAGAAAGGCTTGTCATACCCTCAACCATGAGAAATGATGTTCTTGCTAAGCTGCACGAAGGACACCAGGGTGTGGTTAAGTGTAGAGAACGGGCACGAAAGTCAGTATGGTGGCCAGGGTTGAGTCAGCAGCTGAATGAGTTGGTTCTCAACTGCAGAGCATGCTGTCAGGAGAGACAGAACCACAGGGAGCCACTGATGCCGTCACCATACCCAGACAGACCATGGCAGAAGTTGGGAGCAGACTTGTTCATGTTAGGGAGCAAGACCTACTTGCTAGTAGTGGACTACATGTCAAAATATGTGGAGATTGCCCTGCTAACTCCCACAAGATCTAATGATGTGATCCACCACCTTAAGTCAATCTTTGCACGTCATGGAATCTGTGAAACCCTGGTGACTGACAATGGGCCACAATTCTCTGGAGCAGCTTTTGCAGCATTTGCAAAGTTGTACGGGTTCCAGCATGTAACCAGCAGCCCAAAATATCCCCAGGGCAATGCTGAAGCGGAACGTGCAGTGCAGACAGTGAAGGGGCTTTTGAAGAAGTCAGATGACCCCTATCTTGCTTTACTGGCCTACAGGGCTACCCCTCTCCAAAATGGGTATAGCCCAGCTCAACTGCTCATGGGAAGGCGGCTTCGTACAACTGTGCCTATTCTTCCTGCATTGTTGAGTCCTGCTCTTCCGGATAGAAATGCTGTTATGCTGAACGAAGGGAAGAGGAAAATAAAGGATGCGCAACACTACAACCTAAGACACCGTGCAAAGCATCTCAACAGACTCACTCCAGGACAGGACGTGTGGGTGACCGATCAAGGAGCAGCAGGTGCTGTCATCGGAAATCACACCACACCGCGCTCTTATCTGGTGGAGGGACCCCATGGGACCATCAGGCGAAACCGTCGTCATCTCATCCCCTGGAACTCCTCATCGGAGCAGAGCAACAGTGCTGCAGCTGAGCAGTTCCCGGAAGGTGTTCCAGAACAACCTTCAGCAGAACAACCTGCAGAAACATCATCACAGCAGAACTTTCCTGAACCACCATCTACTCCTACTCCTAGAACCAGGTCTGGGAGAGCGGTTGTAAAACCAACCCGGTTGGACTTATAAACAATTATGAAGATTGAACGTTTGAAAATAATAGTGGAGAAAAAAAAAGGCTGCAAATGTATTGCACTATTTTTCTGATTTTGCACTCTTTTCAATGTAAATGTTCAAGTTCAGAGTTTAGAGTGAGGACAGAACAGTACAAGGTTTAGGATGGAAGTATTGTACTTGATTTTGCACATATTGTTCAGTGCTAAGGGTAAACTGCAGTGTGTCTGTTGTGTGTGTGAGTGGAATTAGGTAGGACCAGATCTTCCAGCCACAGAGGCAGAATAATCCTCTAAGGTCTGTTGAATCAATGGCAGTCTACCCATTGATACTAGGAAGGGGAGATGTGGTGTAATTGAGTTATTTGGAAAAGAACTACAAAGTCGCGCGAGTATGACGTCACGGGGGCGACTGGCGGGAGAGTGACAGACTAGCAGCGAGGTTGACATTTGGTGCAATAAAAAGTGACGTTAAAAACTACAGTTGGACTCACGCAGTGTTTTAATAACACGACAATAGGATTAGTGGTTCAGTAGTTATTCACGAAAATGGAATTTTCCGTAATGGCGGCCACAGTTCCCCCCATACAGTGTTTGTGTGTACGTTTTCAGATTCCTTGACCATGAAAACATATGACAAGCAATTGGATTGACAATGATAGGATTAGTGGTTGAGTAGTTATTGACGAAAATGGCATTTCCCGTAATGGCAGTTTAGCGCCACAGTTCCCCCCATACAGTGTTTGTGTGTACGTTTTCAGATTCCTTGACCATGAAAACATATGACTAGCAATTGGATTCACAACAATTGGATTGACAATGATAGGATTAGTGGTTTAGTAGTTATTCACGAAAATGGCATTTTGCATAATGGCGGTTTCCTTGTGGAGGGTGATCCGGCTCACCACCAAAATCTAATCATCTGTAGGATACCCCATTTCTGACAATCTGTGAAAATTTCATGAAAATCTGTCCATAACTTTTTGAGTTATCTTGCTAACAAACAGACAGACAAACAAACAGACAAACAAACCAATGCTGATGATCACATAACCTCCCCCTTTGGCGGAGGTAACTATGAGTACGACTATGGAAAAGGAAGAACAGACTCTCAACAAATACACTTACTGTGAAAGGCACCAATCGTGAATTTAGGACGGAGGTTGGACAAGGGAATGTTTGATGAGAGTCTGACGAATGATTGACGTGGTCACAGCCCGGAGTAACCCGAGCTGCTCCCTTAAATAGGGCTAACAGATTAATCAGCTGATGAGAACGTCATCAGATGATTGAATTCCAGCTGTCCCTGCGGAGCTCGGCTCTGACAGCCGGAAACCCCGCCGAGACGCTGTCACAATAAAAGCCTGGAGGCCATATGGTACGCCTGAGAAGAGAACGGGGAACTACTGGACAGTATATGTATATATATAAACAGAAAAAACAAACAGGAGAAATTAAGTTGAGGGCTCTGTGAATAATTTATGGGCTGATGTGGATAAGCCTGCATGATAAGTGTTATGAAGATTAAGAAATACATTTAGCTTTATACATGTCTGGATAGGTGATGCTAGCCCACTTCTCAGTGTTTTTTGGCCAGTTTTGCTTTGGAATGAGATAGGGGGGCCTGCTTGTCAATTAAAACTAATTTGCCATCATACCGCTGTCTGTCACAATCAAGAGTTTGATAATAAATTTTGGACAGTTTCACATTTTTTGTTCCATTGCTCTGTGATTATCCCTCCCAACATGACCGGTGATCTTATTCAACCCCGCCAGAAGTCATGTGACCGAAAGCTATGAATAGTTTATTCTAACAATAAACGTATCGCCCGCGACAGACTGCTATGATGAAAATGGGATGACACTTTTTTTATTTATTTTTTTTTTAGTGTGACTGCAATGCGCTTCTGTAATTGTGTGAGGGAATCTGATTTGTTTTGCATTGCAGCTATCACCGTCTAGTGGTTGTTTTGTGTATTTTATTTTGTTAACCTCAGAAACAGGAAGTGAAGTCATTTCTTTCTAAAAATATGTGCTTTCTGAAGTCTGGCCAGGGGTAGTTGCATGTGTGTGTTCATCTACTGTCATCCAAGTCTTCCAAGTTTATAAGTGGCATCATTTGTAAGTTAAATTGTTTTATTGACATTAAAGCAACTTGTGTGTGCCAGTAATAGTTCAAAAAAGGTGACATATTATATTGTTTAGATCAAGTTTGGAAATGTGTAATCGAAGCTAACAGTAGTTGACTTTATTCCTTAACCACCTATTTTGCGTGATGTTTTTGATTATGTATGCATCTGAATCTGTGTTTTTAATCAGATACATATTTGTAGACTGACTGACCAGGGAAATATTATGCTGATGTTCTTGTGTATATTCAGCTTGTCTATGTTATATTGTGTCACGTGCGCCTTTATGCGGTGCACAGAGAAAGAGATTAACCCACTCGCAGGATAATATTTGTAACATTTATTAGAGAAAATAACATAAGTCCAAAAGGTGAAAGAACCCAAAATGCAAAAACAGGAAAACTTACAGCGTAATGCGCTCCTGAGCAGTCTGCCCAGGAGGAGACGAGAAAACTGGAGAACAGTCCTGAGGAACACTCAGTAGGGACGTATAATGAAGTGGCAATTACAAAGTGCAAAGACAGAACTTAAATAATGCCAGAAACAATCAACATGAGTGATTCCCGTGTGTGTCAGCCCGAGCAGGAGAAGAGGACAATAATTAATGATTGGAACCGGCTGACAGTAATCAGAGGTGAGGGAGGAACAGCTGTCAGCCTGGCAGGCGGTGCCAACACAAACCCGAAGATGTCACCTCCCAGCTGTCAGCTCACAGAATAAACAAACAGAACCAAATACAGACTAGAGAATATTTACAGGTGAAGCAAGAAAATAGATCATCAGAACTTTGTACACACAAGGAGAAAATACAGAAAACTGACAATAATAATGACAGATCTACAAAACTCAGAAATAACTTGAGTCTGTGCTCAGAGGGAAAAATAGGAGCACAGACTATTGACAGAGCCCCTCCCTCAAGGGGTGGAATCCAGACACCCCAGGGTAACATCAACAGAAAAAGAAAAAACCTACCCCCAACCCTTCCAGCAGGAACTACAACAATCTACCCAGGGCAGGTGGTGGAAGAAACAGGCCAGGAGGGAACAAAAGACAACACTGCTCAGGGCCCACACCAGCAGACAAAAAACTGAGGCCCCCGGCCCACGGAGCTCTAAAGTTCAGGGGGCTGACCATAGTCCCAGGCCCAGCGGACGGCAGAAAGAGACCAGTCAGGTGGCTTACCGAAGTCCCAGGCCAACCGGACGGCCAGGTGGAATGAGTCAGGTGGCCTGCCTGGGAAGATTGGCCACCCAACCCAGAGGCTCAGTTCATCGGGCGGCCGGCCTGAGTTCTTCAAAGGAACTCCCATTATATTGGCATGTTAGCTCTATATGCTTTATTTTGATGTTAGTAACATAACTATAATATAATTTTTTTGAAAATAATTCCGTTTTATATATTTTTAAAAAACTTTATTACGATGTAAATCGCCATTTTTGTTTACGTCGCAATGCATTCTGGGTAGTGACGTAGATTGGTTGTGCTGCATGTAGCAGCAGCAGTCTGTAAACAGCCTTTTCAGTTCAAACCAGTGTGAAGCCAAAGCAATAAAGACAATGACAAAGACACACAAAGTGAAAATGGACTTGAGAATGAAGACAGCAGCCACGAGGAAGCTAGAGCTGGTCATGTTGAATGGTGTTTTTGTGGCAAATGTTCGCCAATGCTGACGGAGAAGTAGAGCTGTTGGAAAGAGCAAAAAAAAAAAAAATCTGTTGGAAAGAGCTCCACTTCATTTCTGCCGCTAAAGTGATTAGAGCACAGCCGCGGGTCTTTGGGAAGTTGGACTCTTCCAACCGCATCCTCATACTTTTAATAATAATAATAATCATGCATCAGATTTATATAGTGCTTTATCATAGACACTCAAAGCGCACGCTTGAGCGTGCGCGCACGCTCAAGCTTTACATGTCGAATATCTGGCTGGCAGTCATTTGGAACGACTTTGGAGCACTGCTTATGGATGTTCAACCCGCAGTCTGAGAAAGCAACAGAGAAATTGCTTTATGTTGCTGAGAGTCCATGTTTATCAGTTCAGTGCCCATCATGCTTGTAGACAGTTTTTTGTGTTTGAGCATTCTATTGTAAGTAAATCAACAATATATAAGTTTCACCTTAAAATAATGCTTCCTCAAGCACACGCTTGAGACACTCAAAGTGGAGAGACACTCGCGGAGCGGAGAGACACTCAAGCACACGCTATATCACTCAAGCGCACGCTCAAGCGTGCGCTTTGAGCAATATAGCGCTTTATCATAGCATGCTATATATACGTATCAGCTTTATCAAGCGTGCACTATAGCGCTTTATCATAGACACTCAAACTATCATAGACACTCAAACTTTGAGCGATCTAGCGCTTTATCATAGCGTGATAAATATATATATTGTGGAGCATGTGAAAAGACGAGGCTGAGTTCATCTCACGAGTCAGGTTTATTCACATTCTCCAACATCACCAAAAAGCAGAAAGAGAAAGAAACCCCCAACATCTGTCCCTTTAATACCCCAGGACATCAAAGCACACAGTCACATGGTATTTAATCCCCATTAATCCCAGTACAATGCATCTTCTTCCCGATCTTAACACCCCCACCTTCAGTCTCTGGCCACTGGGCGAAATCCCCCAAGGCCGTCTCCTTGCATGCTAAAGTCTAAACTTTCACATCCTTGTGTTATCTCCAAAGTGGCTCAGTCCTTTGTTCCGTCTCAGATGTGAAGCCTAAGGTGGTATACGCATGAAGCATACAGTGATATACATATGTGCATATACATGTCCCACATGACCCCCCCCAAACGTCTAAGATAGAACAATGTAATAACAGTCTGCATGTCATGATAAAATTATTGCACATCAGTTCGCGTGCTGCTTGGGTCTCAGTCTCCTCCCGTATCTGCTGTAAGCAGGCTTTACCACTTTCGCAGCGCCCTCCTGCCGGGGAGCTGCTGTCTGAGGATGAGAACTGTTAGTCAATCCCTGTGGGTGTTCTGGGGAGTGCTCCTTAGGGGGTCTGCCGCGCCGAGGAGGCGTGGCCAACAGCACATCCTCGTCGGCCAACACAAAGGCGGGTTTGAGCCTGTTTATGCCAATCTTTTCTTCCCTGCCCCCCAAATCTAGCAAAAACTGCTTATCCCCTGTTTCCAGCACTCTGAATGGTCCATCATAAGGTGGTCGCAATGGTGGGCGATGTGCATCGTGTCTGACAAAAACAAACTCCGCATTTTTTAAAGCTTTAGGCACAAAAACGCACGGAAAAGTGTGATGAACGGGGCCAGGCAGCGTGCCCGATTCCGTACCACTCTGCCACCGCTGAGCCGGGGAGCATTCTGGCGCAGGATTATCTGGGAGAAATTCCCCGGGCAGCCGAAGGGGCTGCGCAAAAACTACCTCAGCCGGGCAGGCTTCTAAATCCACTTTAGGTGCAGAACGCAACCCCAATAAAACCCATGGTAGCCTCTCCACCCAATTTGCATCCGTAAGCGACGCTCTGAGGGCTGCCTTCAATGACCTATGAAAACGTTCGCATAACCCATTAGCCTGCGGGTTGTACGCGGTCGTGCGGTGGATCGTTACCCCCAGGCTGCGGGCCATCGCTGACCAAAGTTCAGAAGCAAATTGAGGGCCTCTGTCGGACATAATGTCCGACGGGACTCCAAAGCACGCTACCCATGTCGTTAAAAACGCGCGTGCCACCTCCTCGGCTGTGGTTGATGACAGTGGGACCACTTCCGGCCAGCGCGTGGTGCGGTCCACCATTGTCAGAAGATGTGTGCACCCCTGTGACGGCGGGAGGGGGCCTACGAGATCCACGTGAACATGATCAAACCTCTTAGCCGGGATGTGAAACGGCTCCAAGGGAGCTCTCGTGTGTCTGTGTACCTTGGCACGCTGACAAGCCATACAGGCTGCTGCCTACTCTCTAACTTGTTTGTGCAGGCTCGGCCATACAAATTTCTCTCCCACCATTTTGACCGACGCGCGCACTCCCGGGTGCGCTAGAGAATGAATCGAGTCAAAAACGCGGCGGCGCCATGCGGCCGGTACCACAGGATGCGGTCGCCCCGTGGAGACATCGCAGATTGGGGGGGCATACCTTCTTGCAGCACCCTGTTCTCCAGCCTTAACCCTGTTGGTCCAGACTGGAGCGTGCGCACGTCCGCGTCGCTAACCTGATCCGCGGCCATGGCTGCATAATCTATCCCTACGCGGACTGGGGCCGCGCGCACTTCCACGTCGCTAGCCTGCTCTGCGGCCATGGTTGCATAATCTATCCCTACGCGGACTGGAGCCGCTACGGCGCGCGAGAGACAGTCTGCCACTACATTAAGTTTACCCGCCACATGCTGAATATTGGTAGTAAACTCTGAGATTGCGGCCAGCTGCCTCTGCTGCCGGCCTGACCACGTTTCTGAAACCTTGGCCATCGCGAATGTCAGCGGCTTGTGGTCAACGAACGCGGTGAAACTGCATCCCTCCAGCCAGAACTGGAAGTGGCGAATGGCCAAGTGGAGATCCAGCAACTCCCTGTCGAATGCCCTGTATTTCCATTCACTATCGTGCAAAGTCCTGCTGAAAAAGGCGAGCGGCTGCCAAGCCCCGGCCACATGCTGCTCCACGACCGCCCCTATGGCCACATCTGACGCGTCAGTAGTGAGCGCTATGTGGGCCGTCGGGTCTGGATGTGCTAACAGCGCAGCGTTTGCCAGGGCTGTTTTGACTTCCGAGAATGCTCGCTCTCGCTCCGGAGACCATTCGATTTTATTTGTGGGTTTCTGTTTTTTTTAGTGCAGCATACAATGGTTACATGAGCTGCGCTGCGCGGGGGAGGAAACGGTTATAAAAATTCACCATTCCCAAAAACTCCTGTAACGCTTTGACCGTTTGTGGCTGGGGAAAATTTGTTACTGCATGCACTTTGTCAGGCAGAGGAACCGCTCCTTCTGGAGAGACGCGATGCCCCAAAAAATCAAAATGCGTCACCCCGAACTGACACTTCGCTGGGTTGATTATTAACCCGTGCTCCCCCAACCTCCGGAAAACTGCCGTGAGGTGGTTTTCGTGTTCGTCTTCGGACGCGCTGGCTACCAAGATGTCGTCCAGGTAGACGAACATGAAGGGGAGATCGCGCAACACCACGTCCATCATGCGTTGGAACGTCTGCGCAGCACCTTTAAGCCCAAACGGCATGCGCAAAAACTCGAATAGGCCAAACGAAGTTATTACCGCCGTTTTGGGTATGTCCTCAGCACGTACTGGGACTTGGTGGTACCCGCGAACCAGGTCTATCTTGGAAAAAACGCGCACCCCCGCCAAATGAACGGAAAAATCTTGGATATGCGGGATTGGGTAGCGGTCGTGCGCTGTCGCATTGTTCAACCTATGGAAATCTCCGCAAGGTCGCCACGAGCCATCGGCTTTAGGGACCGTGTGAAGCGGGGAAGCCCATGGGCTGTTCGAACGTCTGATGATGCCCAACCTTTCCAGGTTGGCGAATTCCTCGCACGCTATGGACAGTTTAGCTGCATCCAAGCGCTGGGCTTTTGCAAAAACGGGCGGTCCGGTGGTAGTAATAAAATGTTCCACTCTGTGTTTAGTGACTGCTGCTGAAAACGTGGGAACCGTGAGTGCTGGGAACTGAGTGAGTAGTGTGTGGAACTTACCGCTTGCCGTTGCGACGTTGGCTTGTGCTGTGGGCGGGGTCACTCGGGCTGCACAGGGAATAGAATAAAAAGAGAGTGCATTAACCAGGCGCCTATTAGCAAGGTCAACCAACAAACCATGTGAGCACAGAAAATCAGCCCCCAACATATTGAAACTCACTGCAGCTATTACAAAAGTCCACTCAAATGTACGGCCGTGTAGGGACAAAAGCAGAGTCCTCTCACCAAAGGTTTTAATCTCCGAGCCGTTCGCTGCTGACGCTCTGTGACTTCCGGGACTCGCCAGCCGGTCAGCGTAGGTAGGCGTGATGAAGCTCACTTGGGAGCCTGTGTCCACGAGGAATTGCCTCCCCGAACGCGCATCCGTCAGGTAGAGCAGCTTGTTCTCTTCACCGAGGGCCGTGGCTGCTACCGACCCCCGGCCTTGGCGTTTCCCGAGTGCTTGAACTGGCACGGTGGTATACATTTGCGTGCCTTCTCTGCGAAGCGGCGATGGTAGAAACAGAGGGTGTCTCCTCCGCGATCCTTGGCCCCCACCGCCGCCGTCGTTGGTAGGTCTGCTACCGCCGTCTCTGGCCCCCCGCCATCTCCGGCCGTCACGCCGAGCTCCGTCGCTGCCGCGGTGGCCGCGCGCTGTTTGCTGGCATTGAGGCATTGAGAATCCGTTGTGCCTCCTGGGCCAGCGCGCAGAAGTCCCACTGGGCCAACAGCGGTGAACTGGCCAGGGTCGCTCTCGTGGCCGACGGTAGGGTTCTCAGGAAAATGTGGGTGAAGAGGAAGTCGTCGCCGTCTGAGCCCCTCAACCTCAGCATGTCCTCCATCAAGTCGACGGGCGTGCTATCTCCCAAGTCGTTCAGAGCCAGGAGCCTCTCTGCTCTCTCCTGGACTGAGGGAGTGAAACGCTGGATGAGCACAGCCTTCAACCTGCCGTATTTGTCGTCGGCCGGTGGGCGCTCCAAAAGGCTCTGCACATGTCAAGCCGTGCAGTTGTTGAGCTTGGCAATAACATGGTAGAATTTCTTGTCATCTACCGTTATCCCCCGGAGGGCGAACTGTGCTTCAACCAAGTGGAACCAGGAGCACGGGTTGTCTTGCCAGAAGTCTGGTAGCTGGACTGTGGCTGCATTCGCTTGGCTGGCTCCGGGGGAATTTCTTTCACTCATGATACGTCTTAGGGTCACCAGTGTGGAGCATGTGAAAAGACGAGGCTGAGTTCATCTCACGAGTCAGGTTTATTCACATTCTCCAACATCACCAAAAAGCAGAAAGAGAAAGAAACCCCCAACATCTATCCCTTTAATACCCCAGGACATCAAAGCACACAGTTACATGGTATTTAATCCCCATTAATCCCAGTACAATGCATCTTCTTCCCGAGCTTAACACCCCCACCTTCAGTCTCTGGCCACTGGGCGAAATCCCCCAAGGCCGTCTCCTTGCATGCCAAAGTCTAAACTTTCATATCCTTGTGTTATCTCCAAAGTGGCTCAGTCCTTTGTTCCGTCTCAGATGTGAAGCCTAAGGTGGTATATGTATGAAGCATACAGTGATATACATATGTGCATATACGTGTCCCACAATATCAGCTTTATCAAGAGTGCGCTATAGCGCTTGATCATAGACACTCATAGAGTGACCGAAATGTGGCTGCCAATCCGAGCCAACGGCCTCTCCGGCCACCACCGAACATTTAAACATTTTTACACATTCATACCCAGTGTTATGGGCACTGGAGGCAATGCGGGTGAAATGTCTTGCCCAGGAACACAACGGCAGGATATCTGGGGACAGCGTGATTCGAACCGCCAACCATCAGGTTATTAGACGACCTGCTCTACCTCCTGAGTCGCTGCCGCCCCACTTTTTCCTCAACTTTCCCTCTTTAGGAAAGCTATGGAGGCTTACCCCACTCTCTTTATTTCTCTTTGATTGGAAATTACGTCCAAAAGCCGCACAATGTGGCATTTTCACTGACAAATGGCAGTAGTTCATAGCTTCGCTTCTTGGCTTGTATAAGACAGAAAAAACAGCTGCAACCATTCTACGTCACTACCCAGAATGCATTGCAACATAAACAAAAATGGCGATTTACATCGTAATAAAGTTTTTTAAAAATATATAAAACTGGGAATTATTTTCAAAAAAATTATAGTTTTGTTACTCACATCAAAATAAAGCATATAGAGCTAACATGCCAATATAATCGGAGTTCCTTTTCAGCCACCAGCACAGGAGAGGTAGCTCCCCCACAGGGAGACCCAACGATGGAGAGGTGAGCCGAGGAAGGGGAACCCTGAAGGCGTCAGGCTGAGGAGAGGAGGGGACCACGATGGCGTCAGGCTGAGGAGAGGAAAGGACCACGACGGCGTCTGGCTGAGGAGAGGAGGGGACCATGATGACGTCTGGCTGAGGAGAGGAGGGGACCACGATGATGTCTGGCTGACAAGACGAGGGGACCATGACAACGTCTGACTGAAAAGAGGAGGGGACCACGACGATGTCTGGCTGAGGAGGAGGGGGGACCATGATGCCCTCAGTGGTCTCGGACAGGGGAGTAGTAGCACCTGCGATGGCTCCGGGCTGGAGCACTGCTGCACCCTCGGTGGACCGGGATTGGGCCAACGCTGCACCTTCAGTGGACCCTGGGCTGGGGCGTAGTGCCCATGGCGGACCCAAACTGGAGTGCAGCACCCGCGTCGGGTTGAGGCTGGGGTGCAGCACCCAAAAGGGTCCCCGGCTGGGACGCATCACCCACAGAGACTCAGCTTGCAGAGGGACCCACACAACAGCCTCAGGTAGAGGAGGAGCTGGATCCGGGGCGACCTCAGCGGGGGAAGCTGGACCCACGACGTAACCCAGTGGTGAACCTGGATCTTCAGAGACTCTGGTGGTTCTGGAATATCTCCAGCAACCCTGGGAGGAAGCTCAGAAGAAACACAAAGAGAAACAGGGTCAGGGTTGCCGGTAGCAGCGGAGCCCGGCGAGGCAAGCTCAGGTGTAGCAGACAGCTGCAACCGGCTCTCCTCACCAAGACCCAGGCAAGATTGCTCTAGTACAGACAAGAGAAAAACAAAGGAGAGCACTTGCCTGAGCTCAATCTCCGCTGCCGTCCAGGACTCCGACGATCCGGGCGATGATGGTTCTACGGGCTCGGCCCTCTGGAGGTCCAATTCGGGCTCCCACTCTGCTGCGGCGGCCTGTGGAGCAGGCATGATGGTCGTGGCAGTCTTAATTGCCCCAGCCATTGTGACCCACACTGGTGACTCCTCCTGCATGGTAGCTGGGGAACAACTCCGTGTTGACTCCGGAGTAGAATCCTCCAGGGCCACCGGCTTCTCCATCATCCGATGGCTCGGTTTTGGAACTGGCAGACACTCAGGGGTTGATGAGGAAGACACGGGGAAGACAGGACAAAGATTAATAATTGCAACAGGAGGAGAGGACTCAGGTGACTGCTTTATCTGAGTCACTCTCCCGGGAGAAAGACAAAGCCTATCATTACCAGATGGAATAGAATGAAAAAGCACTTGCCTGACATCCCGGATGTTGATATTCTCTGCTGCAGATGATGAGTAGTCATCCCTCTCTGTATCAATGGCTATCCTGCCCCGTTTAATGGACCGTGGCGGAGCCGGCTTCGATGACACGGAAGGAGATGTGGCCGAAGGGATTGTGGAGGACCTCTTGTCAGCAGGAGGACACGCCGTGGTGACGGAGGTTGCAGCGGGGACGAGAGAAGGTTGAGCAGGCGGGACTGCTGACAAGAGCGGGAGAAAGAGAGGTTCCGCTGCTGGAGCAGTCAGGCTCGGTGTGGGAAAGGAGGCTGGGGAAGAGGCGGAGGAATTCCGCCAGCGCACTGTAGCAGGATGACGCATTCTCCGTGGAGCTGGTGACGTGTGTGCTGGAGTTGAGGAAGAGTTGGGCAATGTCGGAAGGGAGAAGATTGCGCAGAGGATGTCAGTAGCTTCTGGGCAATCCCATAGGCTGGGGAACACCTTCATAACTCGCGCAGCACCATCCTGACTCTCTTGGACCGTCTCGAGAGAATGGGAGGCCTGCGCCCGTGACCATATATCCCCCAGGAGACGCGAGCAAATATCTCCGCTGAGTTCTGTTATGGCTACTTCGTACTGTCACGTGCACCTTTACGTGGGGAACAGAGAAAGAGATGAACCCACTCGCAGGATAATATTTGCAACATTTATTAGAGAAAATAGCATAAGTCCAAAAGGTGCAAGAACCCAAAGTGCAAAAACAGGAAAACTTACAGCGTAATGCACTCCTGAGCAATCTGCCCAGGAGGAGACAAGAAAACTGGAGAACAGTTCTGAAGAACGCTCAGTAGGGACGTATGACACAGTGGCAATTACAAAGTGCACAGACAGAACTTAAATAATGCCAGAAACAATCAACGTGAGTGATTCCCGTGTGGGTCAGCCCGAGCAGGAGAACAGGATAATAATTAATGATTGGAACCATCTGACAGTAATCAGAAGTGAGGGAGGAGCGGCTGTCAGCCTGGCAGGCGGCGCCAACACAAACCCGAAGATGTCACCTCCCAGCTGTCAGCTCACAGAATAAACAAACAGAACCAAATACAGACTAGAGAATATTTACAGGTGAAGCAGGAAAATAAATCATCAGAACTCAGTACACACAAGGAGAAAATACAGAAAACTGACAATAATGACAGATCTACATAACTCAGAAATAACTTGAGTCTGCGCTCAGAGGGAAAAATAGGACCGCAGACTCATAACATATTGCATACTGATGTAACAATATTTATTTGTTTATCTCTGGTTTTGTCAGCAGTTTCACACTTTTTCCTTATTAAAATGCCAAACTCAGTATGACGGCCTGTTCCTTGGAGTCTGATCGGGAGAGTATTTAGCTGTCTGTATAGCTGAGTATACCTTCATGGGCACAACACTAATGAGGACAGAACAAAGTGTGTTATAATTTGGGGTGAATGCATTTTTATCCATCCATCCATCCATCCATCCATCTTCTACCGCTTTCCTGGAGGTCCAGGTCACAGAAGCAACAGGTTAAGCAGAGAAGCCCAGACTTTCCTCGCCCCGGCCCCCTGCTCTAGCTCTTCAAAGAGGATGCCAAAATGTAGTCTCTCCAGCATGTCCTGAGTCAGGGCATTTTTTTCCTTTTCATGTTAGTAATTCAGTTCAATTCAACTTGATTTATATAGCACCATTTCACAACAAAAGTCATCTTATAGCACTGTCAAACCATAGGGAAAAACCCCACAATTGCAGAAAGACTCCAGCAATCAGGCGATTCCCTCTGAGCAAGCACTTGGCAATGGTGGAGAGGAAAAACTCCCTTTTAGCAGGAAGAAACCTCCAGCAGAACCAGGCTCAGGGAGGGACAGTCATCTGCTGTGACTGGCTGGGGGATGAGGGGATAGAGAAGAAGAAGAAGAAAAGAACCGACATGTACGAGATGGGGGCTGAAAAGTCCATAGGGTGAAAAGTACATAGTGGTCAAATTTGACCAAATGTGGTTTATTTTTCAGCATAGTCTCCTCTATGGTCAACACACTTCTTCAATCGGTGTTGCAGTACTTGGATCCCTGTGGTTGAAAAATAAACCACATTTGGTCAAATTTGACCACTATGAACTTTTCAGGGCAGCACGGTGGCAGACTGGTTAGCACTGCAGCAGCACAGCAACTCGCCTTTGGCCGGGGGATCCTGGGTTCAATCCCAGCCCCCGACCAACAGTGATCTGTGTGGAGTTTGCATGTTCTCCTTGTGTCTGTGTGGGTTTACGCTGGGATTTCTCCGGTTTCCTCCCACATGTCAAAAACATGCAAGTTAGGTTAACTGGCATCAGCTGGAGATTCTAAATTGTCCTTAGGTATGACTGTGAGAGTGAATGGTTGTCTGTCTCTCTGTGACTGGTGATCTGTCCAGGGTGTACCCTGCCTCTCGCCCAAAGATGCTGGAATAGCCCCCCCCCACCCCACCCCCACTGCAACCCAAAAAGGATTAAGCGGAAGAAGATGGATGGATGAATTTTCAGCCCCAGCACTTTGTACTGCAATTTTTGGTATGAAAAGTGCAATATAGATAAAGTTTTGATTGATTGATTGATTGATTGATTGATTGATTGATTGATTGATTGATTGATTGATTGACTTGGACTCAATCTAAGGGAGAGAACAAACAGATGTTAATGACCAGCAAAACTATTACATTGAGAGTGAAGAAAGGAATGAAGCCCAGTGCATTGTTGGAGGTCCCCTGACTGTCTAAACCTATTAGCAGCATAACTAAGGGAGAGTTCAGGGTCACCTGATCCCACCCTAACTGTCATGTCTTTGGGTAAAAGACATTGATAAATTTATAAAGTTAATAAATTGGTTAAAAGGAATAAATAAGTTAGAATGAGTGATAAAATTGTCAAAAAAAAAACCTGTGTTTAAAAAGTTATCGAAGTGAGACATCTTTTCCTTAAAGGATCGTTTTTTGTTACTGCAGAGTGTGTGCTCTTCCGTATATAGATGATCTTTGATGTGTTTTTTCCCGCGGCTACAGTCAGCTAGCCACACAGAAACGAAGTTAGAAGTTCATTTGAGTACGCTGTGTTGTTCTTCTTCGTTTGAGTCTTGGGAAACCTTTGTCTTTGTGAGTATTTTTATGTACAAGCACTTGATAGAGAGCACTGATGTTCTAAAGTGTTACATGAATGAGTTTTGTTGAGCGACGATGTTTCTGTTAGTTATTTACGTGTATTAGTTCTTTGTGTTAGCATACCGCATGTTAATATGTAGATAGTGACTGCATTGTTCTGTATGTTTCAGTTACCTCTCGCGCGTCATGCTACACACACATGCAAGAAAACTTTATAAAGACAAGAAAAGTAAGCCTTGTGTGCGAAGTTTTCTTCAATGGTTCGCTGGCTGTCTAGCAGCACAGAGAAACGTGCTGTGAGGGCAGCACAGTAAAAAGACATTAAAGACGTCCGAAGCAAGACGTTTTCTCGGCGGATTCAAGCAACACAGAGCAATATTAAGCAGACATGAGCTTACGTTCAGAAAAAAACTATTTGAAAAACTATGAGCTGCGAAACGAAGCAGAGCAACGACCAGACGTGGACGTGGAGAAGCCAGTCGCCGCAGACCAAACGTCGGACATGCAGCCACCATCACCTCCATTCGACACCAGGTCCAGGGTTACCTGCAGGCAGTCTCACACATCATCTACAGGGTCTTCAGCCATAAAGGCCTACGCCAGGGCGCAAGCGGCTAAAGCTCAACTAGCCTTTGCTGAAAAAGAGGCTAATATGATGAAACAAAAAGCAGATTTAGAAAAGCAAAAGGCTGACTTAGATGCTAGCCTCCACATTCTAAAATGTCATAAAACTATAGCAGCAGCTGAAGCAGAAGTTGCAGCCTACGAAGAAGCAGAGAATCAGAGCGGGGAGAGAAGCATAGGACCCCCTACTGAAACTGAGCCTCTTGATACAGTACGGCGCACCAGCGAATATGTTGCACAACAATGTGAGTTACTCTCTTCAGAAGCTTCCAAGAGGCCACAGCAGCCCCTTGAAATGAGAGACAATGCAGTAGAAGTGCAAGCCACCAATCAGTTAGTTGATCAGCTAACAACTACAACCCAGTATGTACCTCCTCCAATGAATACAGGCATAAAACAAGAACAAAAGGTAACCAAGGGTCTGACAAACACCCACCTGTTAAACCCTCTAGCTCACACCTTTCAACCTCTTAACAATAACTCGGCTGAGTTTAATGGAGGACAAGATTTAGCAAAATATCTCATCCGCAAAGAACTAGTCAGTACTGGTTTACTGCATTTCGATGACAAGCCTGAAAACTATTGGGCATGGAAGGCCTCATTTGTTAGTGCAACTAAAGACTTAAATCTGTCAGCCAGAGAGGAACTAGACTTGCTCACAAAGTGGTTAGGGCCAAAATCCTCAGAGCAGGCTAAAAGGATCCATGCAGTACATGTCCTTAATGCCTCTGCAGGTTTGATAATGGTCTGGCAGCGCCTTGAGGAGTGTTATGGCTCCTCAGAGGCCATCAAAGACGCACTCTTAAAAAAGGTAGAGGACTTTCCAAGGCTAACAAACAAAGACAATGCCAGGTTAAGAGAACTCGGTGACCTCCTTTTAGAGTTACAGTGTGCCAAAGTAGATGGTGCACTACCAGGGCTAGCATACCTAGACACAGCTAGAGGGGTAAGACAAATAGTTGAAAAACTTCCCTTCAACCTACAGGAAAGGTGGACAACTGTGGGGACGAAATACAAAGAGACTCATAGTGTGTCATTTCCCCCTTTCTTTGTTTTTGTGCAGTTTGTTCAGCAACAAGCTAAAATGAGAAATGATCCAAGCTTTGCTACGTCTAGCTGTAACAGTCAAGCTTCCACGCGCTCAGAAAAGCCCACTCCATACAATCGCAAGGCCACTGTGTCAGTACACAAAACAGATGTCGCAGAGAAGAGTGGTTCCGAGACTAAGAAAGTAGAAGAACCAGATCGGCAGTGCCCGATTCACAAGAAGCCACACCCACTCAAAAAATGCAAGCTGTTCAGAGATAAACCTATAGAAGAACGTCAAGCTTTTCTCAAAGAGCATCGCATTTGTTATAGGTGTTGTGGTTCAGTTCAGCACATCGCAAAAAATTGTAAAGTGGCAGTCATGTGTAGTGAGTGCAACAGTCCCAAGCACATATCAGCACTTCATCCAGGTCCTGCTCCTGTCTTGAAAAGTGCCACATCAGGAAGTGATGAACAAAACAAAGGTGAAGAGCAAACGGAGAGCTCTCCTTCAGTCATCTCCAAGTGCACAGAGGTGTGTGGTCAAAGTAATAGCCCACGCTCTTGCTCTAAGATTTGCTTAGTGAAAGCCTATCCAGAAGGTCAGAAAGACAGAGCAATGAACATGTATGCAGTAATTGATGAACAAAGTAATAAGTCCCTGGCTAAAACAGAGTTCTTCAGCCTGTTTGACATTAAAGCTACACCTGCACCGTACACCTTAAAAACCTGCTCTGGCAAAGCTGAAACTGCAGGCAGGAGAGCTGTGAACTTCTTCATACAATCCATGGATGGAAAAACAGATATCCGGCTGCCTCCCTTGATCGATTGTGATTCAGTGCCGGAAGACAGAACTGAAATACCCTCACCTGAGATTGCTCAGCACCATCCCCATCTGCTCCCTATCGCAAACAAAATCCAACCTGTCGACCACCACGCTCCAATCCTCTTACTCCTGGGAAGGGACATCCTCAGGGTACATAAGGTACGCGAGCAGATTAATGGGCCAAATAACGCTCCTTATGCACAAAGACTGGACTTGGGTTGGGTTATTGTAGGAGAGGTGTGTGTAGGAAAGACTCATAGCGCATCAGAGGTGAATGTTTACAAGACACACACATTAGACAGTGGTCGCACATCTTATTTTGAGCCATGCCCAAACGTCATTACAGTTAAAGAGAACTATGGCATTCTGTCAGAGCGAAACACTCAGTCAGTCATAAGGTGTAAAGACACAATTGACTTTGCTCACAGCACAGACAAGCTAGGTCACTCTGTGTTTGACAGATCTGAATTAGATGATAAAGTTGCACTGTCCATAGATGGCAAAACTTTCCTAACTCTTATGGACAATACAGTTAGCCAGAACAAAGAGAACAGTTGGGTTGCTCCTCTGCCCTTCCGCTTCCCAAGAAGGAGACTCCCAAGCAATAGAGAACAAGCCCTGAAACGCCTGTACTCACTCAAAAAGACTCTGGAAAGGAAACCAGAAATGAAGAGTCACTACATCCAATTCATGCAGAAAATGTTAAATAATGATCAAGCTGAAATTGCACCACCCCTGCCAAAAGGTAAAGAACACTGGTACCTGCCTACATTTGGTGTATACCACCCGCAGAAACCAGATCAAATACGAGTTGTTTTTGATTCTAGTGCAGAGTATGACAGCATATCGCTAAATCAAGTGCTCCTTAGTGGACCTGATCTCAACAACTCTTTGATAGGGGTGCTATTGAGGTTTAGAAAAGAGCCTGTATCCCTGACAGCAGATGTACAGCAAATGTTTTATTGCTTTGAGGTGTGCGAAGAACACAGAGACTATCTTCGCTATCTGTGGTTTGAGGATAATGACATCACTAAGGGTGTAGTTGAATATAGAATGAAAGTTCATGTTTTTGGTAACAGCCCGTCACCCGCTGTAGCCATTTACTGTATGAGACGGGCAGCACAAGAGGGTGAGAAAGAACATGGCACTGACGCAAGACAGTTTGTTGAGAAACAGTTCTATGTCGATGATGGACTCACGTCAGTTGCCACACCAGAGAATGCTGTTGATCTGTTAACAAGAACCAAAAACATGTTAGCTGAATCTAATGTGAGACTTCACAAGGTTGCATCCAACTATAGCCTAGTTATGGAAGCGTTTCCTGTGGAGGACCGTGCAAAGGATTTAAAAGATTTGGACCTTGGAGTAGATCCTCTCCCAGTTCAGAGGAGTCTGGGACTTTGTTGGAATCTACAAACAGACAGCTTCACTTACCTCGTAACCAATGAGACCAAACCATTCACACGCAGGGGAGTGCTGTCAACAGTCAATAGCCTGTATGACCCTTTGGGCTTTGTTGCTCCCATAATCATGCAGGGCAAAGCGCTACTCAGAGAACTGTCATCTGAGGAGAGAGACTGGGACGCTCCACTTCCTCCAGAAAAGCAGGAGATGTGGGTCACATGGAAAGACTCTTTAAAAGCCCTTGAAGATCTGCAAATCAAAAGGTGCTACAGTCCAGGTTCATTAAGTACTATGAAAAGTAATGAACTGTATATCTTCTCTGATGCGTCTACTGTAGCAATAGGAGCTGTAGCTTACTTGCGCTCTTTAGACAGTGATGGTCAGTACCATGTGGGCTTTGTGATGGGAAAGTCTAAACTTGCTCCTCGTCCCGCACACACTGTACCACGGCTCGAACTTTGTGCTGCTGTACTTGCGGTTGAGATGTATGAGCTTATCACAGACGAGTTAGACATAAAAATAGACAATGTGAAGTTTTTCACTGACAGTCGTATTGTGTTGGGGTACATACACAATACCTCCAAAAGATTCTACATGTATGTGGCCAACCGTGTCGCACGCATTAGGCTATCCACACAACCTGACCAATGGCATTATGTTGCAACTGAGCTAAATCCAGCTGACCAGGCAACTAGACCTGTTGCAGCCGCCGAACTCAAAAACAGTAAATGGTTCACAGGCCCAAACTTTTTGCATACAGACTATCCTGATAAGTCACACAAAGACAATCTGTATGCACTAGTGGAACCTGAAGAGGACAAAGAAATACGTCCAGAAGTAAAAACACTGTTAACAGCAGTATCAGTGTCACAGTTGAGCTCTGAGCGGTTTAAAAGATTTTCAAGCTGGACTACGCTATGCAGGGCAGTAGCCAAACTTATTCATGTTACTGCATCTTTCAAACGAAAGTCCAGTGGACAGAAAGGATGGAAAAGTCTCAAAGAATGTACAAGCATGAAAGAACTCACTCAAGCCGAGAACGTCATCATTCACTCAGTCCAGCAGGAAGCATACAAAGAGACATTCGAAAAGATAAAGGAAGGAAAACAGGTAAACTCCAAAAATGAAACACTCAAGAAGCTCAATCCAATTGTAGACAAAGATGGACTATTACGAGTTGGTGGACGTCTCTCCTCTTCCGATCTCACAGACAATGAAAAGCACCTTCTGATCATCCTTTCTGCCAGCCATGTTGCCACGCTTCTTGTAGGATACTTCCATGAATGCTCAGCTCATCCGGGACGATGCATTGCTGAAGGAGCTGTCCGTGGTGCTGGTTTCTGGATAGTTGGACGGCAGTTGTTTGGAAAACAGTGGAAACAAGTACAGCATCTTGCAGATACGTTTTGGAAGAGGTGGAAAGGAGAATATTTGTCTACCTTGCAGAAACGCACAAAATGTAATGACAGCAAACCAAACGTCAAAGAAGGAGACATTGTTCTGTTGAAGGGCATACAAGTAAACAGAAATGAATGGCCCATGGGACTTGTTGTAAAAACTTTGCCCAGCAGTGACAAAATGGTCCGCAAAGTGGAAGTGCGGATCGTAAAAGAAGGGACTGCAAAAGTATTCCTGAGACCCATCTCAGAGGTCATAGTCTTACTTTCAAAGACTGAGTGATACTGTATTTTTGATGTCATGTAACACTGGAAATGTTTTATTGTGTTTGATATTTGTGATGATATAATGTAATTATATTAAGTGGGGAGTGTCATGTCTTTGGGTAAAAGACATTGATAAATTTATAAAGTTAATAAATTGGTTAAAAGGAATAAATAAGTTAGAATGAGTGATAAAATTGTCAAAAAAAACCTGTGTTTAAAAAGTTATCGAAGTGAGACATCTTTTCCTTAAAGGATCGTTTTTTGTTACTGCAGAGTGTGTGCTCTTCCGTATATAGATGATCTTTGATGTGTTTTTTCCCACGGCTACAGTCAGCTAGCCACACAGAAACGAAGTTAGAAGTTCATTTGAGTACGCTGTGTTGTTCTTCTTCGTTTGAGTCTTGGGAAACCTTTGTCTTTGTGAGTATTTTTATGTACAAGCACTTGATAGAGAGCACTGATGTTCTAAAGTGTTACATGAATGAGTTTTGTTGAGCGACGATGTTTCTGTTAGTTATTTACGTGTATTAGTTCTTTGTGTTAGCATACCGCATGTTAATATGTAGATAGTGACTGCATTGTTCTGTATGTTTCAGTTACCTCTCGCACGTCATGCTACACACGCATGCAAGAAAACTTTATAAAGACAAGAAAAGTAAGCCTTGTGTGCGAAGTTTTCTTCAATGGTTCGCTGGCTGTCTAGCAGCACAGAGAAACGTGCTGTGAGGGCAGCACACTAACTATAGGTTTTGTCATGAGCCGAGCCGGCTTGGCTTTCCCCGGCTGGGCTTTCCCCGGCTGGGCCTCGATCTCTTTGTGGGTTTTGGGTTTGCTGGTTATACTGTATGTACAGTATTTTGGTGTGTTTTTGTTCTGAATTCCATGTCCCTAGCCACTGCCTGACCGGTGGCTGTTAATTAGCATTTGTTACCTGCTTTCTCTCACACTGCTGACAGTCTGCCGGTCCAGCCACACCCCCTCACTCTCCTTCTAACTTATCAGCTGTTTCCAACTCTGGTAATCATCTCCCCTACGTCTCGCCCAGGTGTTCCCTATTTGCCACGCCAGCGGCGTCTGTACTAAAGCACCTCTTTGCTGGACAGACGCCGCTGGATTATTGTACGTGTTGGATGGTCATTTTCCCTGTTCATCGTCACGTCACTAAGGATTGTTCTGTGCCCTCTTGGATTTTCACTGTGACGACTCGGTCTGCCCCAGCACTGTGAGTATCTGCCTGTGCTCTGTTCACCGCTGTATTCCTCCAGTGTGTGTGTTGGGCGACCTTGAAGACTCTAATGTGTATCCGAGCTGTTCTATGTTTGTGTGTTAATAAATGTGTATTGGTGTACCCAGTGAGTAAATCCTCATCCTTTTTCTCCCCTCGCCATGCGCTATGGAGAAGCGCATGGGGAGCTCATGACAGGTTTTGTCAAAAGGGGCATTGGTAGCTTCATGGTTCGGAATATGGACTGGTGAGTGGAGGGTCGCTGGTTCGATCCATGGACCGGCAAGATCAGATCTGGGTGGGACAGATAACATAGCAGTGCTTGCCCCACACTCCTTAACCCCACTGTGCTGCCCTTGAGCAAGGCCCTTAACCCTAACTGCCCCAGTGGAGCTGCTCAGTGGTCACAGGTCACCCTGTGGTCGTACTGGGCAGCTTCCAGATGTGACTATTTAACCATGAGTGTGAACAGGGCGTCCTTGAAAAGTAGAGGTTGCCTCTCAATGGAACTACCCTGTATAAATAAAGGTAAAATTTAAAAAAGGAAGGTTTTAACCCTATTCTTAAAAACATAGATAGAGACTGTTCCCCGGATCCAGATTGGCAGCTGGTTCCAAAGGAGAGGAGCCTGATATCTGAAAGTTTTGCCTCCCATTGTACTTTGTAGCATCAATGTCTCCTCAAACCAATCCAGAAGATCACTTTCCTCCATTCTACAGGGATTTCACTTTTCTTCATTCTACAGGAATCTCACTTGTTTTCATATTAAAAGTAACCCTCACTCAAGGCCTGACCAAGAATGCTTTTCCCAGGACCCCAATGTAAACAGTTGCCTCTTGCAGAGATGGTAAGGATCAGAATTTGCTTTTAAAGGCTTAAAGGGACCATAAAAACTTGGAGTCCAGATCCCCAATGTGGACAGATCATGTGGATAGCATCCGCCCTACAGGAAACTAATGCTCTTAAAAGGTCGTAAACTTCTTAACCAGACAAGTATATGGCTTTCGACAAATACCAGAGACTTAAGAAGTTATCTACAGCTCAACAGTACCTCCTAGTGGATACTTACGGAATGTGTTTCATTATGTATAACCTGACTGTCCATTCTTACTAAACATTAAGTTCCTTTCAGCTTATCTTCTCCCCCGGATCCTAAGGACACTGAAAATCATCCTTTTCATCACCGACCAGGGTTTGCAGTACTTCATTAATCCTTGATCTAAATATGAGTGCATGTATTATAAACATGTATAAGAAATGTTATGCTCATAAGTGTTAGTCAAACGAATATTAATATTAGTAGTAATGGTATAAATGCTTGATCACTGAATATTAGCCAAGCCACTTAAAATAGTTAGATCTTATATTGAGTGCCTAGTTTTATAAGAACTGAATGGGTATTAATTCTTGTCCGCTATCATTCCTGCCCCCCCCCCCCCCGGCTTTCTCTCCCTTTCATGGGATAATGTCCTTTTCATTTGATTGGCTGTTCCCAAACAAAGAAATGTTCTCACACTGGACAATGGCCCGTTCGAACTCCTCTTTATGAAAGTTGATTGGCCTGTCTTGCGACCGGCCCTGTTTTATGACCCAACGGCACGCTCAGTTAAAAGAGTGAGGAGCCGCCCTGCATGTTAGAATCAGAGGAAGAAGAACAAGAAAAAGAACAGAGGAACAAGAAGAAAGAAATGAAAAGAGAATAAGGAAAGAATAGAGAGAATATAGAAAGAAAAGAGAAGAAGTTTAATATTAAGATTAAAGAAGCAGAATAGCGATCTAGATCTCAGAGGAAAGTTTTGTTCCACCTTTTCAAAGTTCCGTGTAGTTTTCTTTTATCTAAATTGTTCTGTGTGAAGTTTGCCAAATCCTGCGTTAGTTTTCTCATTTTTCTGGCTACTGAGGAGAAACCATCTTTTTCTTACGAGCTCGTCTTAAATAGTCAAACTTTTTTTTTCCTTCACCTCAGAAGCCATTCTTATCCTAGTAAATGTTTTTCTCAGATTTCTTGATTTTTCACGCCGTTAAAGTGGACCTTTAATTTTCCTAATTTAAAGTGAACAGAGATTGTGTTTTTGGACTCTCTTTCCGGCCTCATACCTGCCTGACTGAGAAGTTTCTCCTTCAGTTTTTTTGGTCTATCCCACGGCCAGAGACCTAGCCAATTCGGACTTGTTGCCAAGGACTTTTCACGCCACTCTGAGACAGCCTCCACTGTTGCCACTGTTCTTTACGAGCCCCCAGCTGAGTCTGCACTTCTTACGGTTGGTTGTGAACATCAAGGAGCCTTGCAGCGGTTGCTCCATCTCTGGGTCCCAGTGATCAAAACCGAGCCGGTATTGACTCGCTGAACACGTGGACCTTCAGCTGTTCATAAGTGAGACACCCATTTTCCTATCTGCTGGGTTAAACGTGATGTCCTAACATTCAAATTACAATTGAACATAACCAGTGTTTCATGGTACAATTAATCTATCAGCCATAGGATAAAGCTATAATCTGAAGGAAGACTCTTAGTCATTTTTAAGTAACTTTCCTTCATTTTTGTAGATTAATTCAGAAGTTCATTTTTAGATAATCAGCTTATGAATTTTCCCCATAAAATTGTGTTCTGTTTTGTTCGACATTTCAGCCTTCATTTACCATTGAAACATAAGTCTGGTTTCTCCTTGGTTCTACAAAGGTTTAATGCTAGATTTTATGTTCAGGAATCCACTAACAGTGGATATGATATCGGACACCTGTTATCATTTGAATCTGTTTATCCATCATTTGAATGCCATATCATGTAACCTAAATGAGTTTAATAAAAGGGTGAATGAGAGAAGTTGAAGCATTTTCCTTTCATATATATATGTTTCTTAGATCACGGCAGGAGAAGAACTCCCTTAAATTTTGAGACTGATCCATGAAGTAATTGGAGGTACAAAATTAATTAAAACTAAGTTTAATATAAGTGTCCTTTAGGACTGGTGCCCCTTTTTACGAGTGCCTATTTATTTTATTTAGCGAGTGCAGGAGTGACGGTTTAACGCCGTCCACTTTCACACCCACTATTAAATAAAATAAATAATTCCTGTACCTTATTACAATATTTTATTAATTATCAAATAACGCCTTTTAGAAATTCTACAATGTTAGACATTACAGCCAGTAATGTAATTTATAATAATAATAATAATACTGTAATTTAGAATTACAGTATTTTTACAGTACAGTACTGTAACTGAAAACAATACAATGATGGTTCCTTTAAATGAAGGCTTATTAATCTAAATATCATTATCAGCAATACAAAAATGATAAACAACTTTGAATTAAAATCTCTTTGTACGGGACTTCCGGTTATGGCTGCCACATAAGACGGATGTGTCTCACTCTGCTCTGCTCCTGGAGAAAAAAAATCGGCAAATAACTCTCTCATTTGGGACAGAACATATCCCAGCGTTTGGGCGAGGATATGTCGGCGAAGCCTAAGGCTGGAAAACCAGGAAGAGGAAAAAGCGAGCCGCCGAAACAGTCCAAATTAACGGACTTTCAGGTCTGTGACGCAGCAAATAAAGCTCCATATATGGTGGAGGAGGCTGGCAACGGTGCGGTGTCTGCGGGGAGCGGCGCAGATGCACTGATGGCTGCCATGAGTTCAATGAGAGCGGACTTTTCCTCTAAATTTGATGGGATTATGGCAGCGTTGGAAGGAATGAGAAAGGAATTGGGTGACTGTGTAGAACGAATGGCGCAGATGGCGCAGATGGAGCAGATGGAGCTCCGTCTCTCTAGTGCTGAAGATGACGTCACCCGTCTTCAATTAAAGGTGCGCACTTTGGAAAAAAAAATAAATGTCTGGAAGATAATATTCTGGATTTGGAATCTCGGTCCAGACGGAACAACTTGAGGCTGGTGGGTCTTCCGGAGGAATCCGAAGGTCGGGACGCATGTTCCTTTCTGGAAAAGTGGATTCCGGAGGCGCTGGGCAGCGCGGAGTTGCAATCAGCAGTGGTTCTGGAAAATGCACACCGTATTGGCCCACGGAGAGATAAGGGACCACCAAGGACCTTAATTATGAAGTTTCTCAGCAACAGAGACAGGATGAAGATCTTCAACGCTGTACGAGCTAAAGGAGAGATTAAACACCAGGACCAGCAGGTGCGGTTCTACCCAGATTTGGCCACAGGAATCCAACAATTGAGGAAGCAGTTTGATCCCATACGTAAGGAGCTACGCAACCTTGGGATTCGTCATGGTGTAATCTATCCTGCGAGACTGTTGACCACGTATGAGGGCAGAACCCACATCTTCAAGACCCCAGAGGAAGCGCAGGAGTTCATCAAGAAGATCAAAGAAGAAGAAGAGACTGGTGGGAGCTAAGCATGAACAAAATATAAGGTAGAATAATTAAGCATTTGCACAGGCATCTGACTGACTTGAAGTAAATAGCAAGTTTACAAAATATAGATTGTATTATAAATTAAAAAAAACAAAACAAAACAAAAAAAAAAAAACTATGATGTACAAAGTTGCTAAAAATTTTGGAGTTAAGTTGGAAAACTACAGAGGAGAGTTAATGTTACGTCATTAAAAGCAGTAGAGTTAGGGTGATTGGGAGGATGAAGAAGGAGTGGCTTAGGCTGTTCCCCGTGGATGTGGAGCGGTCGATGGCTATATCGGGAGACGGAATTTTTCTTTTGATTTTGGGGGGTTTGCCACAAATGTGGGAAGGGGGAATTTGTTTGTGTGTAGTTTGTAGGATGAATGTTCAACCACTCATGTTTTTGCTTCTCTGTATGACTATGTTTACACTGCAAGGTAATCCCAAACTCTCTATTGATCATAAACCAAAGCGTTAATCTTAATTTAACTTCATGGAATTGCAGAGGTCTACAAAATTTAAAAAAACTTAAACAAGTTATGAATAAAATAAAAGACATGGGTTCAAAAATTGTGTTTTTACAAGAAACTCATCTAATAGAGGAGGATATAAAAAGAATTAGGAGTAGATGGCAGGGAAGTGTCTTCACCTCATCATTTTCATCCCGGGCCAGGGGAGTTATGACTCTCATACATAAATCTGTCCCTTTTCAAGTGAAAAATGTAATTGGAGACAAATTTGGAAGATATGTAATCATTCAAGGTTCTTTGCTATTAGAAAATATAAATCTGGTGAACTTATATGGTCCCAATATAGATGATCAAAAGTTCTTTGCTAATTTATTTCTTATCTTATCATCACTTACAGGGCAACATATAATAGCAGGGGATTTTAATTGTACATTGAATCCAGGTATAGATAGATCAACAGGACTGGACTGTACGCACAATGGATGTAGGATGACCATTAATCATTTTATGAAAGAATTGAGATTGTTAGATATATGGAGAGAAATGAAACCACAAGTTAAAGCCTATTCTTGTTATTCCAGTACCTACAAGACATTCTCACGTATTGATTATTTTTTGATTTCCACAGAATTAAGGTCCAAGATTCAAAACTGCTTTTATGATAACATCGTGATCTCTGATCATGCACCCTGCTGTCTAATATATGTAGATAAAAAATTGACAAAGGAATCAGGTAGATGGCAATTTCAGCATAAATGGCTTCAGGATGAGGAATTTGTCAAGTATATAGAAAAACAGATAGATGAGTTCTTTGACATCAATACTACACAAACATCAGCATGTGTAAAGTGGGAGGCTTTCAAAGCTTTTATTAGGGGACATATTATTAGTTATACTGAATCAAAATCTAAGAAGACTCGAGAGGAGAGAGCCAAATTGGAACATAAAATAAAAAGTCTTCAGGAAAAAGTGTATGCAGGAAGTGATCCAAGGTTGGAGAATGAATTACTGATTTTGAGAGCTGAATACGACAAAAAATCAGCGAATAGAGCTGCCTCGAGTCTTCTGAGATTGAAACAATCTTTTTATGAACAAGGTGAAAGATCAGGAAAATTATTGGCATGGCAGATTAAACAATTAGAATTTAGAACGCCAATTACCAGTATTATAAGTAACGGACAGGTAGTTATAGATCCTTTAGAAATTAACAGAGCCTTTAGAGATTACTATGAAAAATTATATGATACCAAAAATGAATCTGATTTAACAAAACTAAATGGGTTTTTGAACGAACTATCTATACCGTGTATTCCAAATGAAAACAGGGAGATATTGGAGTCTAAAATTAGTCAAGAAGAAGTTGGGCTAGCCATTGATAATATGAAATCAGGAAAAAGTGCAGGACCAGATGGTCTTCCAGTTGACCTTTATAAAAAATTTAAGAATAAATTAATAAAACCTTTTTTGGAAATGGTTATAGAAGCATTTCAAAATAATAATTTACCATCATACATGAATAATGCCTTAATTATACTGCTGCCAAAACCAGGTAAGCCCTCTAATAAATGTGAAAATATGAGACCAATAAGCCTATTAAATGCCGACCTTAAGATAATCTGTAAAATTTTAGCAAGACGAATACAAGAAATTTTACCAAATATTATTAATCGAGATCAGAATGGCTTTATAAAGGGAAGACAAGGCTTCCATAATGTAAGAAGACTATTTAATATTATTTATTTTAATAAAGAAGCACCGGATACAGCTCTCCTATCACTGGACGCCGAAAAGGTCTTTAATAGAGTTGAATGGCCCTTTCTTTTTGAAGTCTTACAAAGGTTTGGACTTGGAAATAATTTCATAAAATGGGTTCAGATAATATACAATAATGCTACAGCAGAAATCCTAACAAATAACAATATTTCAAAATCAATAAAAATCAATAGAGGATGTCGACAAGGCTGTCCACTTTCACCTTTACTGTTTACTATGGCAATTGAACCTTTAGCGATGGCGATACGTTTACATCCACAAATATATGGAATTAAAGTTGGACCAACAGAACATAAAATCTCCCTGTACGCCGATGACATAATTTTGTTTATGTCGAATCTAAAAGAATCAATTCCAACCTTGTTGAATTTAATAAAGAATTTTGGGGAAATATCAGGACATAAAATAAATAAAACTAAATCTTCAATATTAATGCTAAACGAGACCCAGAGAAATTACCCAGACCCTGAGGTAAATCAATTCAATGTTGTAAATCAGTTTAAATATTTAGGAATCCAAATTGTGCCTAAGCAAGAATCAGTCGCCAGTGTCAACTATGAAGCCTTAATGACAGATATCAATGAGTCAATTCAGAGGTGGATGTCACTACCAATGTCGATGATAGGGAGAATCAATATACTTAAAAGTAATATTTTACCTAAAATACTTTATTTATTTCAATACATTCCCTTACCACCACCTTTAGATTTATTCTCAAGAATTAAAAAAAAGTTCGTGGAATTTATATGGAACAACAGGAGGGCTAGATTACGTCTGTCTTTATTATATTTACCATTTGATCGTGGGGGTCTGAAATGTCCAAATTTTATGTTGTATTATTGGTCGGCACAACTGAGGTCTATGACATATTATTTTTCATTAAATGATCTCCCTCACTGGACTGAAATGGAATCATACAATTTACCTTTACCTCTTCCCGTATTTATATACTCAGATTCGGCAAAAAAATTACAAAAACAAGTTAAAAATCCATTTGTAAAGCATTTGATCAAAATATGGTGTGAAGCTAAAAACTATTTAAAAGAACCACAGTTATTGTCACAGTTTAGTCCAATATGGGGTAATCAATATTTTAAACCAGGGAGAGCGGATGCTGTATTTAAAGTATGGAATTTAAAAGGGATACAAAAGATTCAGGATTTATATTTGCCATGTGCAGATAACATAATGTCTTTTGAAGAGCTGAGGATCAAATTTAATCTTAATAGAACACATTTTTTTAAAATATCTTCAACTTAGAAACTTTATTCGATCAAATCAAAATAAAGCTCTCACTCAACCTATTTATTCATCCTTGGAAAAAATGTTGATGAAAGATAGTAAAAGAAAGGGTATTATTTCAGAGTTTTATAACTCATTAACACTATCTTCAAGTGAAAATTCACTGAAAAGATTAAACTACTGGAAAGAAGATCTGCAAACTGAAATTTCAGAGGAACAATGGGAATTGGCTTGTACAGAAGCTCAAACCAAATCAATAAATGTACGTCTTAAATTGATACATTTCAAATGGTTAATGCGGATGTATGTTACACCGGAGGAGTTAAATAGATATAACAAAAATATACCAGATACGTGCACAAAATGCATGGAAAGTAAAGGAACCCTATTTCATTGTGTATGGGAATGTAGATTAATAAGAATGTTTTGGGAAGAGGTGAGGGTAACAATTGAAAAAATAATCTCAAAACAAATCATATTGAATCCTAAACTGTTTTTGTTGGGTCTGTACCCAGAAAAGCATAATTTTAATAAAAGTGAAAGAACATTCATAGACCTCAGTTTGCTTAATGCCAAAAAATGTATTGCACTATTATGGAAAAAGACTCATAGACCAGATGTGACTCAGTGGTTAAGACAGATGTTAACAAACCTTCCATTAGAAAGAATAACATATATACTGAAATCAAAGGAAATTGTGTTTGAGAATATATGGAGACCTTTTATTGATTATGTAAAAAATTTAAACATAACTCTTGAAGAAGAAGGTGAATGATGTGTGTGGACCTTGTAAATTCCAAACTGGTGAACATAATATGTATACTTATGTATTGGATTGTCTAGACTAAACAGAGGAGCATTGTTGAAGATTTGATTTTGTTGGTGGTTGTTGGTGTTTTTAGTGCATTTTTTTTTTGTAGTACTTTAGTGTTAGTGTTTGATTGTTTGTATCATGTTTGTTAAAAAAAAAAAAGTTCAATAAAGATATTGTGGAAAAAAAAATCTCTTTGTACAGACTACTTCTTAATTTAAAAAAAATGTCTGCCAAAGTCATTACAGTATTAGATGAGGGGTTAACCTGCATGGTTAACCAACATCTAAGAAGAACTTGAATATGATTTTTTTAATATTGAAAAAGACACTAATTCTTTTGACTGCATGCCAGGTTTATATTGGCATCAGATGTTGCCACTGTTTTGAAACCACTGCCTGGGAGCAGCTCTGTGATCCACATGGTGAGGACATCGATGGCCTCACTGACACCATCACGGACTACATCAACTTCTGTGTGGACAGCACCGTACCCACCAAGACCATACGGTGTTGCTCGAACAACAAACCCTGGATCAACCCTGAGATAAAAACACTTGTGAGAGAGAAGAAGAGGATCTTCAGGTCGGGGACCAGGGAAATGCTTAAGTCCATACAGAGGGAGCTGAGGAGGAAGATCAGAGAAGGCAAGGACAGCTTCAGGAAGAAGATGGAGGACAAGCTGCAACAGAGCGACATCGGTGGGGTCTGGAGAAACCTTAAGACCATCTCTGGGCTCCAGAATACCTCCTCCCAGGCCACGGGGGGCAGGGAGTGGGCGAACAATCTGAACCTGTTTTTTAATAGGTTTGACCAACCGCCCTCCCCCCCGACTGCACAACAACCACTGCTGCCTCTAAAGACATCGAGTCCTGCTGCCCACACCCCACTCCACCAACACCCCCCACTCCCACCACACAGCCCCCCAACATGACTCTCACTAAGACCCAGGTGAGGACGGCGCTGAGGAAGATCAAGGCAAGGGAGGCATTGGGACCGGACGGCATCAGCGCAAAGCTCCTCAAGTCCTGTGCAGATCAGCTGTGTGGGATTGTGGAGCTCATCTTCAACCTGAGCCTGAAGCTGGGGAGGGTACCACAGTTGTGGAAAACATCTTGTGTGGTACCTGTACCAAAGACTTCCCACCCCAAAGACCTGAACAGCTACAGACCAGTGGCCCTGACGTCCCACATGATGAAGACCCTGGAGAGACTGCTCCTTGCTCACCTCCGCCCCCTGGTGGGACCAGCGAGGGATCCACTACAGTTCGCCTACCAGCATGGCATTGGGGTGGAGGATGCGGTGATCTTCCTCCTTCACCGTTCTCTGGGTCACCTGGAGAAGCCCGGGAATGCGGTGAGGATCATGTTCTTTGACTTCTCCAGTGCTTTCAACACCATCCAACCGATGATCCTGAAGGGCAAGCTGCTGTGTGCAGGGGTGGACCAGCACCTGTCATCATGGATCCTGGACTACCTCACTAACCAGCCACAGTTTGTGAGAACCTGGGACTGTGTGTCCGACACGATCATCGGTAGCACGGGGGCCCCCCAGGGAACGGCTTTGGCTCCCTTCCTGTTCACCCTTTATACTGCGGACTTCTCACACAACACAACACACTGCCATCTACAGAAGTTCTCTGATGACTCTGCGATCATCGGCCTCATCTCCAACGGAGATGAAGCTGAGTACAGAGGACTTAACCAGGACTTTGTGGACTGGTGCCATCGGAACTGCCTCCAGATCAACGCGAGGAAAACTAAGGAGCTGGTGGCGGACTGCCGCAGGCAAGGACAACCCCTCACGGCACCAGTAAACATAAAGGGAACAGACATTGAGATGGTGACATCCTACAAGTACCTGGGTGTTCATTTGAACAATAAACTAGACTGGTCACACAATACCGACGCACTCTACAAGAAGGGACAGCACAGGCTGTTCCTACTGAGGAGACTCAGGTCTTTTGGTGTACAAGGGGCACTGCTGAAGACATTCTACGACACGGTGGTGGCATCAGCCATCACTTTTGGAGTGGTCTGCTGGGGCAGTGGCATTACAGCAGCCGATAGGAAGCGACTGAACAAACTGATCAAGAAAGCTAGCTCTGTCCTGGGGCAGCGCCTTGACCCAGTGGAGGAGATAGGAGAGAGAAGGATGGTGGCTAAACTGTCATCTCTGCTGGAGTCCGAGTCCCACCCTATGCAGGACATACTGAACGCACTGAGGAGCTCATTTAGCAGCAGACTACATCATCCTAGGTGTGCAACCGAGAGGTTTCGCAGGTCCTTCCTACTTACGGCTGTCAGACTGTATAACCTAAGCAGGGCTGCTCGCAGAGATAGCAAAAAAACGGGACGACCTAATAGTATTGAATGCAAAAGACGCAATAGACTTACACAATGGTCCCCTCTAGTATATACAACTAGGACAATATCGGTCGCTACGGAGGGTGACAATATGTATGGGTATATATTCATACTATGTAGGATAACTAAGTAGACGGTTATGCTGTTTATTCCATCTAGCTACAATGCTCCGCACTGTGTGTATATATATATTTATATATGTATTCCATCTAACTACAATGCTCCGCACTGTGTGTTTATATATTATATATTTATATGTACATATGTATATTCACTGCTCTTGTTTTTCTTGTCTTTTTGATTGTTGCTGAGTATTGCTATCCCTGTGCTGTTGCAATCCTGGAATTTCCCCATTGTGGGACTAATAAAGGCTTATCTTATTGTCAGGAATCTAGAAACTCATAAAAGTGATCGTATATTAGTTCGTTACCTCAATAAAGATTCAAGACACAAAATTCTATTTCTCATGAGCTTTTGTTTACTTGCAATGCAAGGAGCACGAATCTGGTTACAGGAGATCAGTACTAAAGACAATCATCAGAGTTCAGACAATTTATACACAGCAGTTTGCATGATCAAACAGAAACATCTATCATATACTCCCTTATACAATCATGATGAAATATGCTGACATCAAAGAAAAAGGAACAATTTCACTTTAGCAGAGTCCACCTTGTGCTCTAAGGAGTAACAGTTTCTTAGGGCAGGTCATACTGTGCAGCCCAGGTCATCGTGTGCCTTAAGATAAATCTACCATGAAAGGAGAACTGGAATTTCAACACAATTAAAATAAGAAAAAACAACTTCAGTCTTCATGCATCATGTACAAAACTTCTAATACACAGACAGTTTTAGTATTTTTCAACAGACAGTTACATACAGATATATATATACTTGATTGGATTATATAAAATGATAATATGCATACACATAATTTTTTCTGACATTCCCTCCTGTTTATCATTTTTATCAATTTAAATCACATGCAATCATCAGTACAATGTATCTTCTCACGATTTTCTATATTGACATTCATTGAGCATCACTTCCAAATCTAAACAGTGGTTCTGTCATCACAATCACCATTACTTTGTTGTCTCAAGTCAGTATATTGTACAGGGACTTCTCTTTGGAGCATAACAGATTGTAACATGAAAGTGTGTTGAGCAAGAGCTCTATTTATTATGGACCTTATACAGGGAATGACACACATGAAAAGCACACAGAAGAAGATTAATATCACAATCAATGGGGTTAACTATTTCAAAAGAATCTGCCACCAAGTTCTACTTTGAAACCAATCCCAGGAGCCCCAACCTTTATCTTCATCTAACCCATGCTGTAAGTGTAAAATATCATTCAAATGGCTAATTTTTGTTCTTCATTTAAAGTTGTGAATCCTTGCTCCATTAATACAGTCAGATTTTCCATTGTCCATGCTAATGCATTTATGTGGTGTATAGCTAGAGCACTGCCATACATTGGGAAAAGAGTACTCATAATACCTTTAAAATCACTAATTCTCTGTTTTCCAGATAGTTTACCCACCAACCAATATCCAACATTATTGCTTGTATTAAACAGAGAGTTCATCGCTATTGTCGCTCCGGGTGTTTCCTCTTCACTCAGTGGAGCAGGGATCATGGGTATTGCAGTCTTGTGTGAATGGGGTAGCAATGAACACACATAGCAAGAAGTATTGATTCCCAGTCCTCTCACTGAAACCACCATTGTCTGGTACCACAGGTTATGCATATAATCCACGTATTGTTCATTGTCCGTGCTTCGTGGGTTCCTTGTCCTTGAATCAGAAAGAGATTACCACCCCACTGTCAGGAGAAGTGCTGAACACAGAGTCATCAATAATTTTGGTGCCATGCTTCCACCTGAGAGAGTACCCTTCCGGGCCTCTTTCTTCACCAGGGTTGAGACGGCCTTGTCCTTAAAAGGACACACCCCCTTTGTAACTGGACTTACTCAGGGAAACAAGTTAGTTAGTTCCCTTACAGGCACCCGTAGTCTTTTAACGTGAATCCAAGATGGTCATTCAGCAATACGTACTGCAGTGGGAATGGGAGTGTCCAGTGTTGTCGGTGGTGGTTCTTTACATAGCCTCCAAGTTGCAACGGGTTATCCGCTTTTTTCTGTGGAGGAGAGAGAGCTTCTGACAGGATCAAAACATTCCCTGAGATGTTCACCAAGATCTGTGTATTTGTTAGGCGTGGTTAGTGGTGAGAGGTCAGGTAATACATAAGGGCAGTGAAAAACACATTCAAAAGGTGATAATCCTGTCTTTAGGTCTAGTATAGAGTTAATGGTTAGTCTGACTAATTTCAGGGCTTCTGGCCAAGTAATACCCTTTCCATGTATAGTTTTTTTCCAGCATTTGTTTGATTGTACCATTTTTCTTTTTACAAAACCTGTACTTTGTGGGTGGTAGATACTATGAAATTTGATCTTACAGCTTGGATTAAGTCTTGAACTGTTTGTGCTGTAAAATGAGTTTCATTATCTGCATAAATCAGTTCTGGAACCCCAAAAACAGAAAAACATAATTTACTAGAGTTTTACACACAAATGCGGCATTTGCTGAGGATGTGGGACAAATTTCTGTCCACTTTGTGAAGGTGTTAATCAACACCAAGCAATATTGTAGCTTTCCATTGCTCCTTGAGCATTATTTTATAAACAAATGATGCACTTTTGGCATGTTTTTGTTACTTCTTTCAAAATATTAGGACAGTTTTTCCAACATCCTCATCATTCATTGATTTCCCTCCTGTTGGCACATGATTGGCCATGTGCCACCAGGACAGCTCATTTATATAATGTGGGTGGCAGAGCAAATTTTCGTCAGGCAAGCCAAATGTATATCTAATTATTTACATATGAAACAGGAGGAAGGTCCATATTATTTTAACAATCTTTTAAAACATCAACATCATTAATAAAACAGATGGTTCCTAAAAGATTAATAGCAGTACAGTGAGCAGCGTTAAACAAGTCAGTGCCATTAGTGTGGGCAGGGCAGTGAATAACTGCCACATAACGTGGTAGCATCAAAACATTACGTAGCTGCAATAATTGCTATCGATATTTACTGGTTTTCCTGTGGAGGTGACAAACCCCCGCAGATTCAAGGTAACAGTATGCAGGTGGCATGCGTTATAAGCATATTTACTGTCTGTACAGATAAGTTACATTCAGGTTAGTAGCCAATAGTTCAGCTGTTGGAGGTGATGCAGGTTGTGGAATTTTTACACAATCAGGACCCCAGACAACATTGTTACAGCATAAGCACACTTCTATTTTTTACTAAGCAAGCCTGTCGCTCGCTTTTTCCCTTGCTAAGTAGAGAGAGAGAGCTGCTGTTCACCCCCCCCCCCCCCTTGCTGATGGGAGAGAGAACCACCGCTCGCTCCTCTGTTGCCCCCTTTTTTTTTTTTTTAAATGAGCCATCAGTAAATAACCACAAGGAATTTGGTACAAGCTTAAGGTGTGGCTGTGACAACAAGGTTATAGTGTACGACAATAGTCTAGCTGGTAACAATATGGAATGGTTGTCCTGCTGCAAAACCCCCTTCACAACATAATAGAGGGCATGATCTTCTTATTTGTATTATCCCATGAATAATAAAAAGTGGTCTGTATTGCCCAGCATGTATTTTAGTTATAACTGTAGCCATATGTTTATCCTGGGTACTACAGAAAATGAAATGAGAAGCGCTTATGTACATAAAGTTGAATTGAATTCATCATCAATCATTTATTGATAATTTTTTATGCATTATCTATTTTTCTGAGGATTGCTAATTATTTGTTAATTAATTTCTTTGATACCCCCTGTTTTGATACATGGAGACTCACATGCAGCAAAGTTACAGGGTATTTGTTTGATTTTACTGAAAGGAAGTGTGCTAACAATTTTAATTTTAAATAAAATTTGCAGGTAGCCCAGTTCCTTCAAAAATAAGATTTCAATAATTATAGCTTCTTTTTGTGACATCTCTTGGAATAGTTTACAAATTCTACTTAAGAAAAAGAAAATAACTATCTGTGCATTTTTGATATGCTTCAGCATTGATAAATAAGATCAGTTTGTCCAGTTGAACACAGATAGGTTGAATTTGAAATATTGTGTCACACCCTTTCAGTCAAAGGAAAGGCGGACGTTTTGCCCAATTAGAATTTGATTTAATGTTTTACAAGGAATGCCCCTATTTCATACATTCCTTGGTAAATTATGGAGTGCAATGTAGTTCACCCTGACCCAGCTTGGCCACCGCTGAATCAGGAGAAGCACATTCCTCATTGCTATCACATTTCTGAAATATGATGTTGTTACACCATTATAAATGTATCCCGCAGTGCAAAATCATATAAACATCACATCTGTAAAGTCAGAATCCTTTAAATCAGTGTAGTCATCCTTCTTTTATTTTTTAAATTTGGGCCTAATGTAATGTCAAGTTTGAATAATACATCTCTCACGAGTAAATTTAATGGGCAGGAGAGTGCCACAACCACTTCTGAAATACATACTTTGCCTGTGGAGGAGTCTGTTAATGTAATTGGGCCATAAAGGCTCTCAGTTGTTGTTCCACCTCCTGCATTTTGAACCTTAATAGTTCTTCCAGTAAATTTAGCACCTTTGGGGATTTTGCGAACAGTAGTGCGTGTGGCTCCTGTGTCACAAAGAAATTCAACCTCTTTTCCATTTACTAGTAACCGTATTGTAGGGGCAGACAACGCACTGCTGTACATAGTCAAGTCCAAAGTCTCATTAGGCCTTGTCAACACTTCAGATAGTCTTTTCTGTTGGTCCAGTACTGTCTGTTTGTCCTCAGAAGAGAGTTTGTCACAGTCGGTTAGTCATGCTCTTCGGTCTGAGGGTCCTTGTCTATTCTCACCTCCATAATCATTTTGATTTCTACCTCCTCTGCCTTGCTGAAACCTGCCTCTCTGATCATTCTGAAATCTTCTTCTACCTCTACTTGGTCCCCTGCCTCCAAATCCACCTCTTTGGCCAAACCTGCAGTCACGGGCCCAGTGACCAGGTTTGCCACAATTAAAACAAACATCCTGATTTCCATCATTCACTTGCATTGACCTGCCTGTCTTGGGTCTAGCTCCACCTTGCACCATCCGTGCAACAAACACTTCCTCCTCACCCTCTACACTGCTCAGGAGCAGTGGAGCTGTCTTACTTTTAACTTTTTTCTTCTGCATCAACGTGTCCTTTAAAAATGTTACCCCAGCAATTTTGTCTTCATAATCAGGGTCAAAATGTTCATTTATATATTCATTCACTTTTTCACCACACACAGTTCTCAGTATTTTAAACATTTCTGAGGGACCTAAATAGTGTATTAACAACAAATCTTTAAGCTCCCGAATGCACCTGGTCAAATCCTCTTCAGGATTTGGTATGCTCTTGGCCGCCTGAATTATTTCTTGGGGGGTCCAAGGTTTAAAATACAGCCTGTCTTGTTTTGGCTGTCCCTCTTCCACCTTTACAGATTTGACAATCACCGGAAAAGCTGATGTGTGTTCACTGTTTTGAGGGAGATACTTTTGTTCAACTTCTCTGGCCTCTTTCATTAATGCATTATAAGGACCCTCCTTAGGATCAGAAGTTGAGTAAGACGGGGGAGGATGTGCTTCCTCCTCCCCGTGACTTAACAAGGGCTCCTCGCTGTTTTGACTCTTATACCTTGGTTTTTTGTTTTTTTTCTTTTTCATCATTTTTTCTCCCTTGATCTGATTTGGCTTTGGCGTCTATAGCCGCCATTGCCCAGAGATTGGCACATTTAAGTTCAGAACTTAGCTTACTTTTCCCTTTCTTATTGCCTTTAGTTATAAGTTTTACAGTTGATACTAGGACCGCACATTCATCCACATTCAGTGTGGGTTTGAAAGAATAATCTTTTTCCCATTTATTTAAATATTTTTCAGGATCCTTTATTTGCTCTTTTTCCTTTAAACGGTAATTATAATTTTTAACTGTTCGACATGCCGTTTCTTCTTTTTTCTTTTGATTAGATTTTTTCTTGTTTTCTGTTTTTCCTGCGCAATTACCCATTTTTAGCCTTTGTTAATTCCACAGGAATTAAAGTATTGTAACGTCGGGGCCATTTTAAGGGGGGCCAGGGATTTCCCAGCATGCTTTGCCAGTTTGAAACATTACTGTGTGTGTGTTAAATGTGTTATTTCTGAGTTATACTGCTGTGTCATTATAACTGCATTATAATGACCCAGCAGTGTTTAGCAGGATTAGGGCAAGATGTATCATGTGTGTGTAACCATGATTCAAACAGGGGTCTGGGAGAATGACCTCCCCTCCTGTCTGTGCTCAGAGGCAGGTTGGGGGTTGGGGTGTTGAAAAATAAATCAGGTTGATCACAACCATCTGCTCCATTGTCTTTGTGTGAACCCTGCAAACGTCACACTGGTGTCAGGAGTGGGAGATGGAGCAAGATGAGGATCCAGGCGGAGGTACAGCGGCCGGAGCGATTCATCGCTCAGCCGGGAACGGAGTGTAGAGCTGAGACGCCGGCCCCTGGAGAGCTTCGCCGCGATGGACGGAGCAGAGCAAACCAGCCCCGTTTCCCGCCCTTTTCAGGGCAGGACGGGCTGGCGATTCCAGAGCGATTAGGAGCGGCAATCGACCAGGAGATGACAGTCTCATCCATCCAGCAGCGGGCCAAGATTCCTCGCTACAACGGCGAGAACCTGTTGGATGACCGCCTGGCCCAGGTCGAGTTGGCTGCCGCGCTGATCATCGGAGGAAACCACCGTGCTGAGAGCGAGTGGGGAGGAGCTACGGCAGATCACAGCAGCGCGTGCACGAAGGAGACAGCCGTGGCGACGTGAGGAAGGACGGCTTCCACTGCACAGAGCCAGGGTACATGGCATGGTACTGCCCCGCACACAGCGCACGACAAACTGGCCCCTCACCGACGTTAAATTAGAGCGAGGTAGCATGGACGGGGAAAAAGCCGCCTCCTGCAGATGCTTCCCCCGGCAGGTGACGTCACAGAGGCCTTTGGAGCGCAGCAGCAGTGGAGCGAGCAGGACAGATCCGGTCTTTTCTCGGGATCGGCAGGGGCTGGACGCCTGGATGCGGGCCAGCGGCCGACTGGGAGGTCCTGGCAGCGGTGGGAGTCATGGGACTCCTGCTGCCAGAGGAGGAACTGTGCGTGTCCTACCGCCACCCGATGCTTTTCCTTTCAGTGACGTCACGGAGGCCCTCGGCGCAGGAGCGACGCAGCGGAGCGAGCAGGACGAAAATGCGGCCATTTTCCAGGCGCAGCAAGGGCTGGACGCATGGACGCGAACCAGCGGCCGCCTGGGAGACCTGGCAGCGGTGGGAGTCGGCCGGAGCGGGCTTGGGACTCCCGCTGCCAGGGAAGGGACTGTGCGTGGTCCTACAGAGGCTGTCAGATGTGTCCATCCGCCCGCTGATGGCCAAACCGGAACCCTACCCCAACCAGATGCTCTGACCGAGACTCAGATGGCCCATGCATGCCGCCCCAGCACCGGGCTGACTCGCGTTGGATTTCTGAAAGTGGACTTTGAATTTTCTGGGGACAGAAACCAGTCCGGGGGGGGGCAGTGTAACGTCGGGGCCATTTTAAGGGGGGCCAGGGATTTCCCAGCATGCTTTGCCAGTTTGAAACGTTACTGTGTGTGTGTTAAATGTGTTATTTCTGAGTAATACTGCTGTGTCATTATAACTGCATTATAATGACCCAGCAGTGTTTAGCAGGATTAGGGCAAGATGTATCATGTGTGTGTAACCATGATTCAAACAGGGGTCTGGGAGAATGACCTCCCCTCCTGTCTGTGCTCAGAGGCAGGTTGGGGGTTGGGGTGTTGAAAAATAAATCAGGTTGATCACAACCATCTGCTCCATTGTCTTTGTGTGAACCCTGCAAACGTCACAGTATTTTACCAGGAAAAGTGTGTTATTTCGGTTCAACACACTACCATTACGTCCCAGACGACCCGATGTTCTTTTTTGGTCCCAGACCAGGTATCACAACCTAAATAAACCTTTTATCCTTGTTGTCAGGAAAAATATAGTCGCCGCTATATTACCATTACATGTATTCAAGACCTGGCAACTTACTTATGGTCCCCGACCATTTTTCTACCATTACACTCTTTTCAGATTTATGAGCAACACTCACTTATTGATTTTGAAAAAGGTTCTTGTGGCTCTTTGTTACATTACTCACTCAGGATGGATTAGGAGATTCTTGTAACGTATTGAGTGTATACTGACTTTTATGGTCCCTGACCGTAATACAGGAAACTCACTGTATCCTTACACATAATAACAAAAGACGTCACTTACTTTATGACTGCTAGCTTCTTTCTCTTTATTATTGAGGATGGACGTCAACTAGGGAGAGCCAGGGCGCCGGTCCTCCTCCGGAGTTTCCAGAAGGCGGGTTTCCAAAGCTGACCAGTGGTCAGACCGTGCGCACGGATTTCAACCCAGAGAAGGCGTCGCTTCTGGCACCCTCTAGCCTGTTGTCCATCCGGGTCACCGGCACCACGTATGTCAGGAATCTAGAAACTCATAAAAGTGATCGTATATTAGTTCGTTACCTCAATAAAGATTCAAGACACAAAATTCTATTTCTCATGAGCTTTTGTTTACTTGCAATGCAAGGAGCACGAACCTGGTTACAGGAGATCAGTACTAAAGACAATCATCAGAGTTCAGACAATTTATACACAGCAGTTTGCATGATCAAACAGTAACATCTATCATATACTCCCTTATACAATCATGATGAAATATGCTGACATCAAAGAAAAAGGAACAATTTCACTTTAGCAGAGTCCACCTTGTGCTCTAAGGAGTAACAGTTTCTTAGGGCAGGTCATACTGTGCAGCCCAGGTCATCGTGTGCCTTAAGATAAATCTACCATGAAAGGAGAACTGGAATTTCAACATAATTAAAATAAGAAAAAACAACTTCAATCTTCATGCATCATGTACAAAACTTCTAATACACAGACAGTTTTAGTATTTTTCAACAGACAGTTACATACAGATATATATATACTTGATTGGATTATATAAAATGATAATATGCATACACATAATTTTTTCTGACACTTATCTTATCTAGATGAGGACATGCATCACATTGTTAATCAAGAACTCTGATATGGAGATGTATGGGGTATGTGACCTTGCTCCAGGGCGGCCCCAGAGGTGGACTTACTATTAAGCAAAGATAGGCGACTGCCTTAGGCCCCAATCTGCTAAGGGCCCTGGTCTACTAGGAGCCCCATATAAAAATGTTTAGAGTATTTAACATGATGTCCGACAAAATTAAGAAACACCAGTATTTACATAAATGGCAAATCAAATCACGAGCATAATGTCTCCCCCACCCCCTTCTCCTCAGACTGTTGGACTTTTCCATGTTGTCTCTGAGACATGCACATGTGCGTATCATTGGTTACATTGTAAATAAAACCGTACAGTGTGTAGAAGAGCAGCAAAATGAAACAAAGTTAGCTGAGCGATGCAGAGAAATGGAGAAAAAGGGAAGAGCACAGAAAATTTTTATCAAAACAACCTTTTTCACTTCAACCTGGGAAAAGACTTACCCTCCCGAGGAACAGATAGCAACGCTGCTTGTAGGAGCACAAATGATGCTAATGACAAGCAGCTGTTGGTAATGAGGAGGCAGTGGTGACGCCTGCTGCTGACATTACAGGTAAACATTTTTTTTTTTTTTTTACTATTTTTTCTTATTGCAAGATTTGCAGAGGCCAGGGCTCAGAAAGTTAAATTTAAATATGACCACTGTGCTCCCCAGGCATACACAGGATATCTGCAGCCTCAGCAGATGACATTATACGAGATTAAATATAGTTTTTGTTTTATTAAGACCCCCATTAGCATTTGCATAAAACATTGACCATTCTTCCTGGGTCAATGTTCCATGTATATTCTCCCTTGTGTCTTTGTTGTACAGAGGAGGGAACACAATAGATCCTCTGCAAAATAGACCAGTCAGCAGACCATGAACAGGATCCTCCTGGCAAATATGGGTAAATCAGTCCCTCCAGGATTTCACGGGATGTTTTTGTGATTGTTGCGGCCCAAAAAGCCTGAATTTGCAGGAGCTTTTTTTTTAAAAAGTTGTGATGTTTTGAGAGGTTTTTTTGCAGTAAAAGTTGCGGGAAGAATTAAAAATTTTAAATGAGATGATCACGTCGGGGTCACCAGTGTAGGAGCATGCTCAAATAATGAGGCTGAGTTTCAGTCATAAACCAGCTTTATTTGACAGAGCACAAGCTCCTAGCATTCTCAAAGCAGGAAAGAGGAAGAATCATACTTCAACCCCCTTTTATACATTTCCAGCATCAGAATTCAAGTCACATGGTGTCTTCAGTCAACATACAGTTACAAAGCATCCCTTTGAAGCTTCACCAGTGTCTCTCATTTCTTGATGAACCGGAATACCCTCCGGGGCGTCTTCTGTGGGACAAAGAGACAAATCTCACACTTCCTTGTTACCTCCTGTAGATTTGAGTCCTCAGTCCTTGCAGACGTGACACTCCACAATACACATTCAGTTCTGTCTCTGTGGCAGCGTGAGCCCACAATGTGTGTCGGCCACAATGCTATATATAACACCACAACAATGATTCTGACAACAAGGATTCTGTTGTCATTGAATCCTTGTTTAAATCTTACACCTGAACAATGAGAGCAAGTTTTAGCCAAAGTCAAATTCCTTGTATGTGTTGTGCATGCTTGGCCAATAAAGCTGATTCTGATTCTGATTCTGATTCTGAAGAAAAGCACGATTGTCAAAAAATTCCTTTTAAACAGTGATTTGTAAATTAAGCAGAAACTTCTGCTATACAGAAAAACTTTTGTGCAACAGCAAATAGACTTTAACACAATTAAGTGAGAATGAAGTAGATACTCATAAATTTGTCATAAAGACGACCAACAATGTAGGCTGCTCTTGGTGAGAATGTGAATGAAATGAAATGGAAAATGAAATAAAACCGGATGAAAAAATAATTATCCATTTCAACAGCTAAATTGCATTGAATGCATGTTAAAGAGTACAGATTTGGAAATTATAGCATCACCTTCATTTGAAAAGTCCCTAACCGCAGCAGTCCCCAACCAAACGTTACCAAGCACAGAGAAAAAATAATTTATTCTGTTCCTCTATTGTCTATCGAAGTCTGTGTTTTTCTGAAAAAAATTACTGGATATTCTCTCTCTTTCCCTGCCTGACTCCTACCTGTCTGTCTGTCTGCTGCGCGTCTTGACACACACCTGTCTCATCAGATAGTCATCTTTCCTTTACTGGGAGGAGGGGCTTTCCTTGGGCGTTTGCCGGGGGCGCGCTTTGGTCCGTATCCAGACCAGAGATTCATAGCTTTAAAGCTCATTGATAAGATGTAGTAATCATTTTACCTCTAAAGATGTATAAAATGTTCAAATTCTGGCTGTAGTGTTAGATTTACGGTGTCTCTCCTCATGCACACTTCCGCAGCAGGGTGCTTTTCAGGCAGGTGGGACTTTTTTCTACATATACCCGGCACTTCGTATATGCGGTCAAGACAGAGACATCGGGAGACATCCACCGGCAGGCATGGAAAGACGGAGGACGGAACGTGTGGGAACTCGCGTGTGAGTGGGTTTTTTTTTAAATCACACACTGTTTTTTGCTGATGTGTTCCTTTAATACTTGCTGTAAACACGGAAGTCAGGGCAGTGCAGCAACACGTTTGATTGGTTAGACTGAGTGTTTGAGTGCTACTCATGGACAAATTTGATTGGCAAAATTGGTGGAAGTGTACAAAGATTGTCCAAAATTGCGGGAAAGTTGCAGTGATTAGACAAAGTTGCAAGGTCACTCTAAAGATGTGGCAATGGCCTGATTTCACCTAAACTGGTGCAATTGCAATATCACAAAATCCTGGAGGGGCTGATAAGTGTGAACAAACAACAGATCCTCTATGTGGATTGTTGTTGGGTTTGTTTGTTTTTTAATCATAGAAAACAGTCTACATTCAATTTATTAAACTTGTCTTTCTACAGATGTAATTCCTGATGCCTGAATGATATCATCATTTGAAGACTTCTGAGGACAGTAAGTTTCAGGTAGGATTTCAAAAGGCCTGAAAAGAAAGTGTAGAACAAAGAAAAAGTAGAGCTCCATTTCTGTCTTTGCCTTGGGCCCCAAATGGACTAAGCCTGCCCCTGGGCGGCCCTAAGCAAAAGCTGAATTTGGGCCCCTCTTGGGTAAATTAAATGATGCTTCTGAGGAAATGTTGCACAGTTGTAATAGCATTACTTGCATCATTTCAATGCCTGTTTTTCACCCTAATATTTTGGCAATTTTATAATCACATGCTTGGGAAATTAAAATGTACAAAAAGTTTAAATATTTAAATGTTCAAATGGTGGTCGTGGGGCCCAGAGCAGTTGCTTAGTTCACTTAAGACATTACAACAATGCAGAAATTGCAGAGCTGAAAACTGGCTTATGCTCACCCTGCTGGTGTAACGTGGTATTTATCACTCTCAGCTGAGGAATGATAAATTAATTCATAACTCTGTAATATCATAAATTATCATATTTTGCGTGACAGCAAAGCGGATGTTTCTTTACACTCTAATTGCATTTTTAAGTATTTCTGGAATATTTGAGTAGAAAATACTGCATATTCTAACTTTAAAACACCAGGTGTCAACAGAAAATCATAAACAAGGACTGATCTGGAATTCTTTCAAACTAAAACATGAATCAAGTTAGCTAATGTGTCCCAGCACATCAGAGACTGTCTCCCCCCCCCCCCTCCTTCGACCCCCATCAGTTCGCCTACAGGGAGAACCGGTCTATGGAAGACGCAATCGCCTCCACTCTCCACAGAGCACTGAGCCACCTGGAGAACCCAAGGAGCTACGTGAGGATGCTCTTCATGGACTACAGCTCAGCTTTTAACTTTGTCATCCCAGACATCCTGATCAACGAACTGCACCTCCTCCAGACCCCCCCCCCCACCTGCTCCTGGATGAAGAACTTTCTCACCAATCACCCACAAACAGCCAGACTTGGCCCCCATCACTCCTCCGCACTGTCCCTCAGCACCGGCTCCCCCCAAGGCTGTGTTCTAAGCCCTCTACTGTACTCCCTGTACACCACTGACTGTATTTCAACCCATCCAACCACCACCATCGTGAACTACATGGACGACACCACCTTAGTTGGGCTCATGACGACGATGATAAGAAGGCATTCAGGGTAGAGGTAGAGAATCTGGTGCTGTGGTGCCAAGCAAACAACCTGGAACTGAATGTCCAAAAAGCCAAAGAACTCATTCTGGACTTCAGGAAGAACAGAAAGGACCACCTTCCCCCTCATAAATGGTGACCGCGTGGAAAACGTCCCTGCCTTCAGGTTTCTGGGCACCCACATCTCCTCTGACCTCTTCTGGACTATCAACACCAATGCCCTGGTGAAGAAAGCCCAGCAGCAGCTGTGTTATCTCCACAAATCTGGTGATGAATGAGGCAAAGAGAGTGGTAGCGTTGAACATAGCTTTATTGATGGAACTGAGTAGCAGTACTTGGCAAGCACTTAGCGTGGTCATCCAGCACAAGAGGAAGTGCCAGTGGTAACCCACCCCACTATGTAGGGCAATGCAGTGATGCATCAGAAAGCCAGCGTCACCACACTGCACTTCACAGTAAATGTGCCAGCACAGGCTGCACTTCCTCCATATCCTGAGGAAGAACAACCTGGACCAGAAGCTGCTGCTGGCCTTCTATCGCTGCTCAGTGGAGAACGTGTTCACCGATGGCCCTTTTCCACTAGTACCGGTTTGGCCTTACTCGACTCAACTCGACTTGCTTTCTAGCCTTTTCCATTATACCCAGCACCGGTTAACAGGCCCTATTTTCGGATCCACTCGAGGCCAGGGTACAACCGTGCTGAGTCGAGCCGAGTTGTGACGTCAACAGACTGCGAGCCACTGATTGGTCAGGGCGTAACGTCACAAAAGCGTCCGTCTTCTGTGGAATCTACACGACTGCCATTTGCAATATTTCACGGACTAACTCGGTCACCGAGTAAATACGATACTAATACAGATGGCGTTGTAGGTTTTGCGGAAATCTACACCGTGGTCCAACGAAGAGGTGCGGAGTTTTCTGTGCTTGGTGGCAAATCCACAGTGAGAGGAGCGACCCGCACGATACAGATGCAGCCCAGCATAGAACCGGACTATGGACAAGCTGAAGACGAACGTGAAAGAACCATCGATGGTGAGTGATTTGTAATATTGTGCATCTGTTCGCTTATTTGTCCTCTTGGTGGTAAGTTCACTTTTTTTGAGCGATACAGTGCCATCCTGTCCTGGCTAATGAGTGTTAGCTAGTAGCTACCTAGCTAGTAGCCAACTCTGCTGATTTGTGCTTGTTTCGTCCTAAGTATTTGCTTGTGAGAGCAAAACGATGAAATATGTTAATCCTGGTTAAAGTCCTGGTTTGTGTACGTGTTGCACTTTGGTGCTGTGCATTAAGTTGTGTGTAATTTCTTCCTAGAATCTGTTTCCACATGCGAGGGTTTAGCCGCCCTCAGTGTTTATATTGTGGATACACGTCAAGAGGACCCCAGGATCCGAAATCTCAACATATTCAAGTGCATTTTCAAACCAGTGATTTATAAAGTGATTCATATAATTTTCTAAAGCGTCAGAATAGACCCACACACCTATTCTGTGGATTTTCCATAAAAAGTGTTGGAACAGTGTTGTTGTGCTGTTCCACCATAAATCTCTGGATTGATAATGTACTTGTACATGTACAGAGTGGATCCTGCGGTTCTTGTCAGGGAAACAAAGCATTTTTGTCACATCCCACCACTGACTTTCACAAGTCTATTTCCCTAATACAGGTACATCTTCAAAAATTAGAATGTCATGAAAAAATTCAATATTTTTTGTCACTCATTTCAGAAAGTGAAATCCGTATATTATATAGATTCATTACACAGTGATATATTTCAAGTGTTTATTTATTTTAATTTGGATGATTATGGCTTACAGCCCCTGAAAACCCCAAATACAATTTGGCAAAAAATTAGAATATTACATAAAATTAATTTTAAAAAATAGTTTTTCAATAGAAATGTTGGCCACTGAAGTGTTGGTTAATATGGGCTGTAGCCATAATCATCAAAATTAAAAAACACTTGCAATATATCACTGTCCGTGTAATGAATCTACATATGGGTATCCCTTTCTGAAATGAGTGACAAAAATATTGAACTTTTTCATGATATTCTAATTTTTGAGATGTGCCTGTATATGTTTTGAACTTGCTTAAACTAACCACCATCCATTTCTGTCTTTGGTCTAGGCAAGAGCAAAGGAAAAGCAGCCACCCCACAACGGACCTTGCCACTGTGGAAAGCACTGAAATCCTTTGCTTTTATAGGTAAAGTGCCAAACCAAAGTAGCACAATTTCCACTTAATATAAAAGGGGCTGAACTGAGATTTATTTGATTGTGTGAATATTAATTACAGAATAATTGAAAATGACTGGCACATCAACTGTAAAATAAACCGCTTGTTAATGTATTTATTTATTTATTTTTTTGTCAAATCACTTGTGTGATCCTTTGTGAGTTATGTTCATAACTGTATGTTGCACTTTGGGGAATGGGAGTTGTTCAGTCATCAATATAATTTAGTTTATATATGTAGTTTATAGTCTATCAATAAACTCATGCAGTAACAGGACACATTACAAATATTTGAGACCCATTGTAGTGCTTCCTTTTATATTTTAGCAATAAAAGTACAAAACACTGCCCACACTTGAAGCCAGGGCAAGAAGAAACACAGTGGTGACAAAGCGGTGGCTAAACTTTTATTGATAAAAACTCCATATTTTGACGAAGCGACTCCATACTCGGTGATGCACACCTTCAGTTAAAGTACTAGATTCCATTCAAATGAATGTTTTAATTCATTCTGATTACTGAGGCCACAGTAAAAACAGATGATTTTAAATGTAACCCAGCCCTTGTAAAATCTACTTTACTGAAGCTCAGCTACATGAAAATTGTGGTTAAATACAACAACAAAGTACTTTATTGTCACATTCAAATTGTAATCGCTCCTGTTTTGTTTTTCTCTTGAATTCTTGTATGGAGTATGGGTGGCCAATATAAACTGCGGCTTCAGCCATCACCTATTTCAGATAACCTATGTTGAACTGTATAATCAGAGGAGTTGTTGTTTAATTTGACCTTGTTAGATTTTTCCCCCTTTGTTATATTGTTCTATTTTCTTTGAATCTTTAATTTTAATCTATCTGAAATAAAGATTCATTCATTCATTCACATTCCACCACTGGCTTTTAGCAACAAGTGTATCTCCCAAATATGTTTTAAACTTGCTTTAATTAACCACCACCCATTTCTGTCTTTTGTCTAGGCAAGAGGGAAACGATCCACCCAAACCGGACCTTGCCTCACTATTTACAGAGATGCAGGCCTAAGATCTGCTGAACCGGGTCCAGCTTGAGTGGCACATCCCAGCTGCTTCTCAGTGAGGCAGCATGGCCGGCGTATGTGACCCATTCTTTTTTTTTTTTTTTTTTTTTTTTTTTACAGTTTGAATTTTGCACATTCTGAATAATCTGGAATTTGCTGCTGATTGTAATAAACAATTTAGTGACTTATGTGTTTGCATCATGAGTTTCTATTTTGTCTGTTAAGACACCGGTGGGAAAAGAGTCAACAGTACAAACCATTTATCGGTGACTTTGAAAATAATGGCTCATTTTTTAAGAAAAAAGTAACCAAAACAATTATTTTAACTGAAGACTGTATTGTTGGATGTGTCACCGCAGAAGACCCTGCACACTTTAGTGACAGTACCAGTATATGGAGGAATTCTGGGCCATATTAGCATCTGTTCTTCATCATAATGGGTTTGGGCAGGGGTGTCCAATCATGTGCAATGGAGGGCCAAGACCCTGCAGGCTTTACCTCCAACCAGTGTCTTCAACAGCAGATTCCACTGAATTTCTTCCACTGACTGCTGATCAGTGAGAACACCTGCTGAAGAGACTGGGTAGAAGAGAGAACCTGCAGGGTCTTGGCCCTCCATGGTACATGATTGGAAACCCCTGGGTTAGAGTTTAATGGGATTTAACATTTTAACACAAACTGCTTTATGGTTCATAATTCTGTTGACAGACTTACACCAAACCAAAAGTGATTTCTCAAACTGCTGGATTGTTCTTAGACAGCTTTTCCAATCTGTTAGTATTTAATTTGTGCCACATGGTGGTAACCTTCACATATAAAAAAGAGACACCTGCAAAAACTTCAAAGGTTTATTGTCAGTGCAATTCCCAGTGCAATACTACATGAATGCATGTATAGTACATTGTTGATGCAGAGAATATATATTTCTACAGTACATGTATCGAGTAAATCAAGTATTTTCCATGTAACCTTGTGACTGCATTATTTTAATTGCTTTTCAAATCAAATCAAATCAAATCAACCTTTATTGTCATATTGCTGTACATACAACTGTAGTGCAGGCAAGATGAAATTGCATTTTTCTCGGCATCTATATAAGTAAAAGAACATGATTTAAGACACACACATATCTTCACCCCCCCCCCCCCCACGCCACCACATCCATTCACACATCCCTGAGACATACTTGAAAAACTAACCAGAACTATAATGTACAAATAATATACATAATGTCCGTAGGTGCAGTAGTGTGTATGAGAGATTTTAGATCAACTGTTCAGCATCCTAACAGCTTGTGGAAGGAAGCTGTTAATCAGTCTGGTGGTTCTGCCTCTGATGCTCCAGAATCGTTTGCCAGATGGCAGCAGTTCAGAGTGTTTATGCAGAGGGTGAGAAAGGTCCTTGACAATGTTCAGTGCCCTGCTCCTACAACGGTTCTGAAAAAGTTCTTGGACAGAGGGGAGGGAGGGAGGGAGGGATTTTAATCCTAGATCAAGTTTGTTTTGGCCTAAAATGCATCATAATTGCCAAATATATCTTACTATACCTAACTCAGTATTGTTTACTTTTTGAATATATATTTTGTGGCTAATATTGTTATTAACCTGGCGATCAAGTTGTGTCAGCTGATCATTTTTTGCCATGACACCACCTCAGACTCAGTGCTGCTGGAGCAGCTACATCCACGATGTCTCAACAGTCTCTCCATGATTTTCACGCAGATCAGAGCAATTTGTTGCACAGGAAATAAACGTTTCTACAGACATTCTTAAGCTCTATAACCACTGATCGTTTGTGAAGCTGGGGTGACATCAGTGACGGGCTGTGTTGACATCAGTGAGAGGCTGTGTTGAACACCAGGCCGACCGTTTGAAGCAGTAATTTTCCCACAACAGAGCCATCTGAAACACACACACAGCATACATATTTCAGTACCCAACAGCGATAACTTGCAGACGTTACAGTGTAGTACAACATACTTATAGCAAACTAGCATTAGCAACCATTAGCTTACCGTCATATATGACCTAGTTTGTATCCTCACGTTTTCGACTCTCCCAGAAGCTGCAGTACTATTCCAGAGTGTTTGGTCTCGCTGCCTGTCCCCTTGTCTGGTGGTCCTTTTTGGCATTTACGGTGACAAAAAGCCACAGACCGAGGAGTCGCCTTGTACAGCCGCCATGTTATGTTTTGCTTGGGTCACGTGTTTTACGTCACAGGAGTGTGGTGCCGCCTTGCTGTAAAAAAAATCCCACCCACCCCAGCTGTACCCAGATGCAATGGAAACACAACCGAGGCCGAAACGATTAATGGCGAGTTGAGTCGAGTAAGGCCGACTGGGGCTAGTGGAAAAGGGCCTCTACTGTCTGGGTGTGTGGTACACCGGCTCCACGGCCAAAAACAGGAAGGCTGTGCAGAGGGTCATCAACACCGTGCAAAAAATTATCAGCAGCCATCTGTCCTCCCTGGAAGACATCTCCAGATCCTCCTGTCTCAGAAGGATCAAGGCCATCGCAGGAGACCCCTCATATCCCACCCACCACCTTTTTGACCTGCTTCCCTCTGGATGATGGTTCAGATCAGTCAGGTCTCACACCTCCAGACTGACAAACAGTTTCTTCCCCTGGGCCATCCGAACTGCAAACAGTTAGAGGCTCCACACCTCTCTCTCACATGCACAGAACTGAGGATCTTTTAATTATCATTATAACTTACCTGTCATTGCACTCCTTACTTTCATGTATATTTACCCATCCATGAAATCACTACTCTACATATTTTCCATAATCCTTGGGCCATTTTACTCTATTATGTGTTCTGCACTCCGCACTCTTATGCACATAGTTCCACCCGCGAAGCCTCTTCCGTACCTGTGTATATACTAATGGGCTATTTGTTACCTCCACCAAGGAGGTAATGTTTTTACCGGGGTTTGTTTGTCTGTTTGTCTGTTTGTCTGTTACCAACATAACTCAAAAAGTTATGAACGGATCTTGACAAAATTTTCAGGAAAGGTGTGTAATGGCATGGGGAACAGATGATTAGATTTTGGTGATGAGCTGAGAGTGCATACCTTCACCAAGAGCTTTGTTTGTATTTGTGCAGCACGATTACACAAAAACTACTGGATGGATTTGGGTGAAATTTTCACCAGAGGTGGTTCTTGGCCTAGAGAGGAACCCATTATATTTTGGTGATGATCTGAGAGTGCATACCTCCACCAAGGGCTTTGTTTGTATTTGTGCAGCAGGATTACACAAAAACTACTGGATGGATTTGGATGAAATTTTCACCAGAGGTGCTTCTTGGGCTAGAGAGGAACCCATTATATTTTGGTGATGATCTGAGAATGCATACCTCAGCCAAGGCTCTTATCTTCTCACAGTGTGTTAGCAACAATACTCCAAAACTGATGGACAGACTTTGATGCAATTTTCACCACAAGTGGCTATAGGCCTACACACAAACCCATTACATTTTGGAAGTGATCCATGAGAAATGGAAGGAGCCTTGGCTGAAGTATGCGCTCTATGAGTGATTTTCTAGTTATTTTTACTTTTACCTATACCTCAGTCGTATGGTTAATCGTGTGATCTGTAACTGTTTTATTTCAAATTCTTCTCACTTACTTTATTACACAGTAGCCTGGTGGAGCACCCACAATTTTGTTGTGCTGTACAACTGTACAATGACAATAAAGCCTACTCTATTCTATTCTATTCTATTGAATGAATGAATGAATGAATGAATCTTTATTTCAGATAGTACAGGTTAAAAGAAACTGAATAATATAACAAAGGGGGAAAGAAAATCCAACAAGGTCAAATTAGACAATAACTCCTCTGATTATACAATTCAACAAAAGTTATCCGAAATGGGTGATGGCTGAAGCCGCAGCTTATATTGCCCACCCATATTCCATCCAAGAATTCAAAAGAAAAAAAAAAAAAGACAAGAGCGATTACAAATCAAAAACGAAGCTAAGACAAAATGTGACAGAAAAAAACTAAGCTACAACACAACACAGGCTGGATATGACAATCCTTATGTGAGTTTACATGTCATCTTGTATATATGTTTGGAGTATTTCTTCCTTTAGTTTTTGTTTAAATTGTCCAAGCGTTGTACATGATTCTAATTCAGGTCCAAAATCGTTCCATAATCTGACTCCTTGTACTGAAACACAGTGTTGCTTGGTGGTAGTTCTCACTGAAGGTTTTTGAAATATACATGTTCCTCTAAAATGATATTGTTTCTCCCTTATTTGGAACAACTTTTGGATATTTGTGGGCAGTGATAGATTCTTCACTTTAAACATTATTATTGCAGTTTTAAAGTCAACCAGATCTTTCAACTTGAGAGCTTTTAATTTAAGAAAAAGTGGGTTTGTTGGTTCCCTGTAAGCTGCTTTGTTTATTTTTCTAATAGCGCTCTTCTGAAGCATAAAGAGTGGATATATGTTTGTTTTATATGTATTTCCCCATACTTCATTACAATATGTCATGTATGGGAGTATTAATTAATGATACAAGGTATATAGTGTGGGTTGATTCAGCAAATATTTCACTCTGTGTAATATTGCAATTGACTTGGATATTTTACCTTTAATATAATTAATATGTGATTTCCAACACAGTTTATTATCAATTATTACTCCAAGAAATTTAGTTTCAGATACCCTTTCAATCTCTACACCATTTACACTAAGTTTAGATACTGAGTTGTTGTGATGGTTGTTAAAGACTATAAATTTTGTCTTACTTAAATTGAGTGTTAATTTGTTTGAATCAAACCACAGTTTAAGCTTTCCTAATTCCTTTCCGAGTGTATCCAGAAGTTGTTCCAAATTGCTTCCACTGCATAATAGATTAGTGTCATCAGCAAACAATATTAAGTCCATTTTTTCTGAAACTTTACATATATCATTTATATACATGTTGAATAATAATGGCCCCAAAACTGAACCCTGTGGGACTCCACAAGTAACCTTCAGTAACTGTGAGTTTTTGTTACTAACACATACATACTGATATCTATTCTTTAAGTAACTACTTAACCAGGACAGTGCTACCCCTCTAATACCACAATTTTGTAGTTTCTTTAATAATAAATTATGATCCACTGTATCAAATGCTTTTTTAAGATCCAGGAATACCCCAACTGAATACTCTTTATTTTCAATGGCAGTTGACATTTTTTCTATAAATTCCATTAGGGCAAATGCAGTTGTCCTCTTGTGTCTGAACCCATATTGCTGCTCACACAATAAATTATTCTTCAGTATGAAGTTGTCAATTCTCTCATAGAATATTTTTTCAAGTATCTTGGAAAATAGAAAATATTCTATTCTAAACGAAACAAAAACAGGAAGTGCGCACAAAACTCAAAGTCAGACGAAACCTGGACTAACAATTACGCAATATGAATCCCCAGACAACCAAATACGAAACTCAAAATACTGTAATAAAGCTAGAACTGAAGGAAAAACACCAGAGCCAAAGATCATGCCCTCATCATGATATTAAATTAATGTGTTTAACTATTAGATTTAATCATCCATGACTCGGGTGACCAGGTAAAAATCAGCCACATGTAGGACAAAGTTCATGCTTGAGTGGGACAGTGTGGGGCACGTTATTAGCTCTCAAGGTGGTATTATACATTAATATACCCTAAATTTTAACAATTAATGGCCTTTTAATGAACATTCTCCTGTTATGTCCAACAAGACTGAAATCACCTGCAAAGAACAAAAATGGGACAAGTTTATCTCAATGTGCTTTTAAGAACTTCCATGTTTTAGCCGCTTTTAGCTCTGTGTTATTTTTTTTTTTTTTTTTTTTTGGCTGTTACACTGTTTTAACACTGTTATTCTCAGTCAGTTGTGTGTCAGTACTTCTTATTTTTTATATTATATTTGTGTTTATCTTTAAACTTTTATAATGAATAACAAATATTTACACATAACTGACCTCCTCCACTCATAAATTTTGTTAGTACCTGTAATCACTTTTAATATACTAACAGATTGGTGAATCCCAGTTCAATTTGATCTAGAGGCAGCTGTGGTGCAGGTGAGTGTGGTTGACCTCTGATCAGAAGGTTGGTGGTTCAATTCCAGTGGTCTGCATGTCAAAGTGTCCTTGGCCAAGACACTGAACCCTGAGTTGCTCCTGGTGGGTCAGGCCAGCACCTTGCATGGCAGTGCAAGGACAAATCTGTTAGTACAAACGGTTCTTGCATGAGGCTCATTGTGTGGTTTGTCCTCAAGCAAAATGAACTTCTTACATCTTTCATGAAAATTTGCAGCTTTTTCTAAAAATTGCAACTTTTTTGTTGTGCATTTGCAACTTGTTTTAATCACAGATTTGTAAATAATTTCTTGTATACTTGTAACTGACACCTTTGATCACACTTAAGACTCACTTATGTTATTGCTGAACTGTAAAAGCCATTTCCCATGCTTTGTGACAACTTTAATTTTCATGCAGATGAAGCTTTTTTCCAATTTATTAAAATGCTTATGCTGAAAAATAAAGAAACAATGTGAATTATCAACACAAGAATTAATAACATGGGTATAAAAGCAAAACTTGCCATTGCCAAAACTTTTGTCCATGACTGTTATGGAAACTAGGCTTTGTAAAAAATCTGAAAGCGTTTCATCATCGTGAGCATTAAAGTAATCACAAAGCCAAGAAAATTTCTGTGAATGCCAAAACTGTGCTGTAAGTTGTCAGGAAATTTGTTTGTTACACCTGATGAATTGTACATCGAAGTTTGATAATGAAAATATATTTTCAAAAGAATTCATGGACTTCCGGTTATGGCAGCCACGTAGGAAGACGTGTTTCACACTGCTCTGCTCCTAAAAATAAAAAGTTTACTAAAACTCTCTTAATTGGAACAAAAACCAATCCCAGCATCTTGGCGTGGATATGGTAAAGACCAAGGTTGGGAAATTAGGTGGAGGAAAAGGCAACTTGACAAAACAACCCAAATTAACGGATTTCCATGCTCGAGGCGAGGCAGGGAAAATTCCAGAGGCGATGGCGGAGGTGGGAGCCAGCGGCGGAGCGGGAACTGCTGAAGAGGGGACAAACGCAGTGCTCACTGCCATCAACTCCATGAGAACAGACTTTTCATCTAAATTTGATGGGATTATAGCAGCGATAGAAGGAATGAGAAAGGAAATAAGCCACTGTATGGAGCGAGTATCGCAGGCGGACCTCCGAATTTCAAGCGCTGAAGATGACGTCACCAGCCTACAAATTAAGCTGCAAACACTGGAATTAAAATGTAAACGTCTGGAAGATAACGTCCTGGACTTGGAATCCCGCTCGCAATGGAATAATTTGAGGCTGGTGGGCCTCCCGGAGGGAGCAGAGGGACGGGACCCATGTTCCTTTTTGGAAAAATGGATTCCAGAAGCGCTGAACAAAGCGGATCTGCAGTCATCGGTCGTTTTAGAGAGCGCTCACCGAATCGGCCCACCGAGAGATAATAAGACACCACCAAGGACTCTGATTATGAAGTTCCTCAACTACAGAGACAAGATGACAGTCACCAATGCGGCGCGAGCTAAAGGGGAAATTAAATACCTAGGGAACAAAAGGTGCGGTTGTACCCAGACTTTGCCACAGGAATTCAACAATTAAGGAGGCAGTTCGACCCCGTCCGCAAAGAGCTGCGCAACCTCGGGATTCGTCACGGAGTGATTCATCCGGCAAGACTGCTGGTCACATATAAGGGGAGAACCTACACCTTCAAGACCCCTCAAGAGGCGCAGGAGCTCATCAAGCAAATCCAAAAGGAGACTGGTGGGAGCTAAGCATGAACATGACAAAGGTAGAACATTTAAGCATTTGTACAGACATCAGATTGATCTGAAACATATAACAAGTCTACAAAATACAGACTGTATTTAAAAAAAAAAAGCTATGATGTACAAAGTTGCTAAAAAAATTTGAAGTTATGTTGAAAAAAACTACAGAAGAGAGTTAATGTCATAAAAATAGTAGTAGAGTCAGGGTGATTGAGAGGAGAAAGAGAGAGTGGTTAGACTGATCCTCGCAGGTGTGGAACAGTCACAAGCTATAACGGGAGACGGAATTTTTTTGATTTTGGGGGGATTAGCACAAATGTGGGGAAAGGGAATTTGTTTTTGTCTAGTTTGTAGGATGAATGTTCCATCATCCATGTTTTTGCTTCTCTGTAAGAGTATGTTCATATTGCAAGGTAATCTCAAACTCCTTATTGATCATAGATCAAAGCGTTAATCTTAATTTAACTTCATGGAATTGCAGAGGTCTATAAAATCTTAAAAAACTTAAACAAGTTATGAATAAAATAAAAGACATAGATTCAAAAATTGTATTTTTACAAGAAACTCATCTATTAGAGGAGGATGTAAAAAGAGTTAGGAGAAGATGGCAAGGTAACGTGTTCACCTCATCTTTTTCATCCCGAGCTAGGGGAGTTATGATTCTCATACATAAAACAGTCCCATTTCAAATGAAAAATGTAATTAGAGACATATTTGGAAGATATCTAATTATCCAAGGGTCTTTGTTATTAGAAAATATAAATCTGGTGAACTTACATGGCCCCAATATTGATGATCAAAACTTCTTTGTTAATTTATTCCTCACTTTATCATCACTTACAGGGCAACATATAATAGCAGGGGATTTTAATTACCTCCGCCAAGGAGGTAATGTTTTTGCCGGGGTTTGTTTGTCTGTCTGTCTGTCTGTCTGTCTGTCTGTCTGTTGGTTAGCAAGATAACTCAAAAAGTTTTGAACGGATTTCGATGAAACTTTCAGGCGTTGTTGGAAATGGTACAAGGAAAAACTGATTAAATTTTGGTGGTGATCCGGATCACCGTCCAGAAGAAAACCGCCATTACGGAAAATGCCATTTTCGTGAATAACTACTGAACCACTAATCCTATCATTGTCAATCCAATTGCTAGTCATATGTTTTCATGGTCAAGGAATCTGAAAACGTACACACAAACACTGTATGGGGGGAACTGTGGCCACCATTACGGAAAATGCCATTTTCGTGAATAACTACTGAACCACTAATCCTATCATTGTCAATCCAATTGCTAGTCATATGTTTTCATGGTCAAGGAATCTGAAAATGTACACACAAACACTGTATGGGGGGAACTGTGGCCGCCATTATGGAAAATGCCATTTTCCTGAATAACTACTGAACCACTAATCCTATCATTGTCAATCCAATTGGTAGTCATATATTTTTATGGTCAAGGAATCTGAAAACGTACACACAAACACTGTATGGGGGGAACTGTGGTGCTTGGCGGAGGTCTGCGCTCTCCAAGTGCTTTTCTAGTTGTACATTGAATCCCTGTATAGATAGATCAACGGGACTGTACTGTACGCACAATGGATGTAGGATGACCATTAATCATTTTATGAAAGAATTGAGATTGCTAGATATATGGAGAGAAATGAAACCACAAGTCAAAGCCTATTCTTGTTATTCTAATACCTATAAGACATTCTCATGTATTATTTATCTTTTTTTCCTTTTTTTCATATGAAAGACAAATTATTATTATTATTATTATTATTATTATTATTATTATTATTATTATTATTATTATTATTGTCTTTCATATGAAAAAAAGATAAATAATTAAAAGAAGACAAAATGAACCTATTTGACGTATTGTCACGTATTGACTATTTTTTGATCTCTACAGAATTAAGGTCCAAGATTCAAAACTGTTTCTATGATAATACTGTGATCTCTGATCATGCACCCTGCTGTCTAGTATATGTAGATAAGAAATTGACAAAGGACCCAGTTAGGTGGCATTTTCAACATAAATGGCTTCAGGATGAGGAATTTGTTAAGTACATAGAAAAACAGATAGATGAGTTCTTTGATATCAATACTACACAAACAACGGCATGTATAAAGTGGGAGGCTTTCAAAGCTTTTATTAGGGGGCATATTATTAGTTATACAGGTTCAAAATCTAAGAAGACCCGAGAGGAGAGAGTCCAATTGGAACGTAAAATAAAAATTCTTCAAGAAAAGGTGTATGCAGGAAGTAACCCACAGTTAGAGAATGAATTACTGATTCTGAGAGCTGAATATGACAAAAAATCAGCAAATAGAGCTGCCTCGAGTCTTCTAAGATTGAAGCAAACTTTTTATGAACAAGGTGAAAAATCAGGAAAATTACTGGCATGGCAGATTAAACAATAGGAATCTAAAACACCAATTACCAGTATTATAAGTAATGGACAGGTAGTTATAGATCATTTAGAAATTAATAGGGCCTTTAGAGATTATTATGAAAAACTATATGATACAAAAAATGAAACTGACTTAACAAAACTAAATGGGTTTTGGGGTGGATTATCTATATCATGTATTCCAAATGAAAACAGGGAGATACTGGAGTCTAAAATTAGTCAAGAAGAAGTTGGGCAAGCCATTGATAATATGAAATCAGGGAAAAGAGCAGGACCAGATGGTCTTCCAGTTGACCTCTATAAAAAATTTAAGACTAAATTAATAAAACCACTTTTGGAAATGGTTTTAGAAGCATTTCAAAATGGTAATTTACCACCATACATGAATAATGCCTTAATTATACTGTTGCCAAAACCAGGTAAACCCCCAATAAATGTGAAAACATGAAACCAATAAGCCTATTAAATGCTGATCTTAAAATAATCTGTAAAATTTTAGCAAAATGACTACAAGAAATATTACCAAATATTATTAACCGAGATCAGAATGGCTTTATAATGGGAAGACAAGGCTTCCATAATGTAAGAAGACTATTCAATATTATTTGTTCCAATAAAGAAGCACCGGATACAGCTCTCCTATCATTGGACGCCGAAAAGGCCTTTGATAAGGTCGAATGGCCCTATCTTTTTGAAGTCCTACAAAGGTTTGGACTTGGAAATAATTTCATAAAATGGGTCCAGATAATATACAATAATGCTACAGCAGAAATCCTAACAAACAGCAATATCTCAAAATCAATAAAAAGCAGTAGAGGATGTCGACAAGGCTCTCCACTTTCACCCTTACTGTTTACTATGGCAATTGAACCTTTAGCGATGGCAGTACATTTACATCCACAAATATATGGAATTAAAGTTGGACCAACAGAACATAAAATCTCCCTGTATGCCGATGACATAATTTTGTTTATGTCGAATTTTAAAAAATTGTCACCATGGGTTGAGATGCCGTCTCAGCACTCAGCCCATGTTTTCCCTCATCCCTGCTTCCCATTGAGCAGCGTCTCAGCTGGCCCCCAGCTGGCAGCATTATGGACGGCTGGGGCCAATTAGTCTTCATCAGCTGGGGCGCTGCCAATGAGGATAAATAGGAGCAGCCTCAATGACTCGGGGCTGCGACATAAACACATTGCTAAGCTGAAGCCCCTTCGTCTGGTGTCAGCTTATACTCCTCTTGCAGCATTCCTGTGTTTGTATCCCGCTGTGAGTATGTACGTCTTGTTACCCCCACGTCCGGTACGAGCTGCTTACCTCTGCGCTGTGCAACCTGTGAGTGTACGTCTGCATGAGTATCTGTGCTCTCCTCATCCCTTCCCCTTTTCCCTGAATAAAATATCACGACTCACTGGCTTGCCCCTGGCTCTGATTGCCCGGCTCCCTAGAGCCGGATACGACAGTATGTCGCAGCCAGAAGAGTTGCCGGCGGCCGTGAGTCGCTGTGGAAATGTACCTTTCTGTCCGGGTGTCAGCGCTGCTAGCATGCCGTTTCCCAGGAGTCACTTCCGGCGCCAGGGCGACGAGCTGAGGTCCATCTCGGAGGCTGTCGACGGGACGTTCTTCACCCTGCATGACGCCTCCAACGCGAGACGCTGGCATCCGGGCCGTGCTGAGGAACTCCTGGACTGTCACCCTCACTCTCTGTACCATCTGGAGGACAGTGCCAGGATAGACGCTGCAGGTACACAGCGAGAGAAGCTCCACGGGGTGGATGGAAATCCTGGCAGGGAGTCGAAGTGGGCGACGTCTTTCCCCGCTTCGGAGTCCCGTTCCTGTCGCCATTCCAGTCCGGGAGTTTGCGCCAACCAGAGGACTTCCCCCGACCTGCGCCACGTCACTCGGGATTCCCTTCAAGGAGCCGCAGCTGACAGCAGTTATGTCCGGGGTCGAGTGGCTGTCGCGAGCTCTACTGTGTTTCCTGTCACCACCTTCAGGCATGTGGCGGCGGCAGTGAGATTGATGGTGAGGACTTCAGGGCTACGAAGCTTTCCCGTGCTCGACGCCTTCCTCGTCTCGATCTCCGATCTGGAGCGGCGAATCCTGGGTTTCCCCCTCGCTTCGTCCCCTGGGAGTAGTCGTCATCACATCGCCGAGTCACCTCTGCACGAACCTCGTCCGGATCCAGTTCTGGGTCATCGTCAGGACCGTTCCTCCCACGCAGCTGTCATCCCTTCGCCTCGTCAGTGTGGAGACTCTACAGCCTCGTCCCCTGAGCCTCGTTCCCCCGCTGTCATTCCTGGACATTCGGGCTGGCTCACCCCGGCTGTTTTCCCCTCCTCCTCGACGCGCTTCCTGACTGCTGTGTGTGCCTGGAATCCCGGCCTGGTGAGCTCTCTGCTGGAGACAACGCGAGCGACCCTCAGACGAATTCCCGGGGGGTCCTCCGTTATCGCCGGGCGGGGAGAGGAAGAAGCAGATTCCACTACAGCAGGCGATACTCAACCTCCAGGGGGCAGGCAAGTCATTGTTTTTTCACACCTGCTTAATGATTTGCTCTGTCACATCCCTGGAGGAGAAGTTCAGGGTTCGCAGCTCCCTGAACTCTCCCCACCTGCTGTAACCTGTATGCCTAATCCCGCATCCTCTGTGTCTCTCTCCGCCGAGCGGTCCCCGGCTCCGGGTCAACGTGGTGGGATATGGAGAGGGCCTGTGGTTCCGCAGCTACATTGCGAACGGAGGAGGGGGACTGACTGCTGCGTGGAGTCTACGCCGACGACTGAGCGTCCCCGGGTCTCCACGGAGGAGCGGTTCGGTCCGGCGGGACGAGATTCTTCTGGCTTCACGCCGAGTGGATCATCAGCGGGGTTACCTGAGCTGGAGGGATCTCAAGCTGCGCTGACCATCGTGCTGGCTGCGGGGCCCGACGCGGCTAGATGGGAGCCTGACAACGACCTCCTGATGACGGATCCTGGATCTTCGCAGTCCTGGACGGCGTCAGAACCCGAGATCAGGCGAGTGCTCTCCTTTCTTTTCTCTCTTTTTATCCCCGAGCACTTCAGCCTATCTCCAGGGGAGACAAGCCGGGTGCAGCCGTCCGCTGCGTCTGAACTCGTCTCGCCGGGTTCTGGCGCTGCCGGTGATCCTGATCCCGGTTCTGTTTTCTCTTCTGAGCCTTCTTCCAGGGTCACCGGCAAGGAGTTGCTGTTCCTCGTGGTGCTGGAGGGTCCGGGTTCAACGTTGGAGGTCGGTTCTGGTGCAGTATTCAACGTGGGTTCGCCCGAGACCCAGTCGGGGTCCAACGTGGGTTCGCCTGAGGCCCGATCGGGGTCCGACGTGGGTGCTGCCCCAGTATTGTCCAGGTCCGGTGAGGAGGTGGCCGTTTTCCTGCGGCCTGACGCCCGCCGCCCTCGTCATCGGCTCTCCCCTGAGCCTCTTCCACCGGGATCCGCTCTGATCCTTCGCCCGTCTCAACGGTCCTGGTGGTTGAGTGATGCGGGTCGACGACCCGACCCACAGAACTTTCGGTTCGGTGATCTGGTTCCCCCCACTGGTCTGTTTCCCTCTGGGCAGCCTGGTTCGGCTGCCGGTGGACTGGATTCCTGGGATCTGGGTCCAGAGTTCGCCGTCCGAACACTTCTCTTTCCCTGATTCGCCAGCTGGACAATGGGCGGGGAGATCTCCGGAGCCATCTCGGCCATTTTTGGACTCTGCCTGCCATTCACCTCGGGTGTCACTTTTTCTTTTGTTATTAAGGTCACTCGGGTGTAATGTTTTGTCCTGTTGGTGGATTCGTTTTTATAGTGCTGTGTTTTCCATCGCTCATGCTCAGCATTTTACTTTTTGTGCCATGTTTTTAGCCTCGTTTTTTGTATTGTAGAGTTATGTTTTGTTTTCCGTAACACCATGCTCTGCAGTTATCCATTTATTCCAGTCACTTTCATTTCTTTAGGTGACTGGGTATTTATATATTCGTGTGTGTGTGGGTTTTTCTTTGCCTGCACTCAGTATTTCTTTTTTGTCCTGTTGGTTCATTATAGAGTCATGTGCCTTGTTTTCCGTAACACCATGCTCTATAATTGTCATTTGTTCCAGTCACCCTCACTTTTCTTGGTGACTGTGTGCATGTACTTAAATTAGCGCTGTGTATAGGTTCCCCTTTATTTAACCGTACTCAGCATTTTTTGCCCTGTACCTTTTTGGTGGTTCTTTTTTCCTTGCTCTGGGTCACGCATGGTTGGTACTCTCTGGGTAGTATGTAACCGGCGTGCTGACCCAGTTCTTCTCCCCATCTGTACCTGGGTTAATTATTCTGTTTTGTCAGTATTGTATTTGGGTTTTTCTTTCCCGCTACCCTACATTGCCCCATTGGTGTTGTCCTTCCCTTGGCTTCTTCCCCTCCGGTCCGCCTCCCACCCTAGGTGGGGGGGGGGGGGCTGGGATGTTCCTGGTCGTTCAGGAGCCCGACCTTGAGGGAGGGGCTCTGTCACCATGGGTTGAGATGCCGTCTCGGCACTCAGCCCATGTTTTCCCTCATCCCTGCTTCCCATTGAGCAGCGTCTCAGCTGGCCCCCAGCTGGCAGCATTATGGACGGCTGGGGCCAATTAGTCTTCATCAGCTGGGGCGCTGCCAATGAGGATAAATAGGAGCAGCCTCAATGACTCGGGGCTGCGACATAAACACATTGCTAAGCTGAAGCCCCTTCATCTGGTGTCAGCTTATACTCCTCTTGCAGCATTCCTGTGTTTGTATCCCGCTGTGAGTATGTACGTCTTGTTACCCCCACGTCCGGTACGAGCTGCTTACCTCTGCGCTGTGCAACCTGTGAGTGTACGTCTGCATGAGTATCTGTGCTCTCCTCATCCCTTCCCCTTTTCCCTGAATAAAATATCACGACTCACTGGCTTGCCCCTGGCTCTGATTGCCCGGCTCCCTAGAGCCGGATACGACAAAAATCAATTCCGACCTTGTTAAATTTAATAAAGAACTTTGGGGATATATCAGGATATAAAATAAACAAAACAAAATCTTCAATATTAATGCTAAATGAGACCCAGAGAAATCACCCAGCTCCTGAGGTAAACCAATTCAATGTTGTAAATCAGTTTAAATATTTAGGAATTCAAATTTTGCCTAAGCTAGAATCAGTCGTCAGTGTCAACTATGAAGCCTTAATGACAGATATTAATTAGTTACTTCAGAGATGGATGTCACTACCAATGTCGATGATCGAGAGAACTGATATACTTAAAAGTAATATCTTACCAAAAATACTTTATTTATTTCAAAACATTCCTTTACCACCACCTTCAGATCTATTTTCAAGAATTAAAAAAAAAGTTAGTGGAATTTATATGGAACAATAGGAAGGCTAGATTACGTTTGTCCTTACTATATTTACCATTTGATCGTGGAGGTCTGAAATGTCCAAACTTTATGTTGTATTACTGGTCAGCACAACTGAGGTCTATGACATATTTTTTTTCATCAAATGATCTCCCTCACTGGACTGAAATGGAATCATACAATTTACCTTTACCTCTTCGCTTATTCATATTCTCAGACTCGACTAAAAAATTACAGAAACAAGTTAAAAATCCAATTGTAAAGCACATGATCAAAATATGGTGTGAAACCAAAAAAATATTTAAAAGAACCACACTTACTGTCACAATTTAGCCCAATATGGGGTAATCAATATTTTACACCAGGGAGAGCGGATGCTTTATTTAAAGTATGGAATTTAAAAGGGATTCAAAAGATTCAAGACTTATATTTGTCACGTTCAGATAACATAATGTCTTTTGAGGAACTGAGGATTAAATTCAATCTTAATAGAACACATTTTTTTAAATATCTTCAGCTTAGAAATTTTATTTGATCAAATAAAAATAATGCTGTCACCCGACCTACTTATTCATCCTTGGAAAAAATTTTGACAAAAGACAGTAAGAGAAAGGGTATTATTTCAGAGTTTTATAACTCAGTCACCAGTGCCAACTATGAAGCCTTAATGACAGATATTAATGAATGAATGAAAAAGGTTTATTGTCAATACTACCATACGTAACATACAGGAGAATTGAAATTTGACTTGACATTGGGCGCGCTCAGTAAGCGCATCCCATAGCCGGGGCAGCCCGAAGGCGCCAGTCGAACAGTGAGGGTAAAGAGGGGAAGGGGGGGGGAGAGGAGAACACAATAGGCAGAGAGAAAAAACATAGTTATCAGAATAACGCTCGGATAAGCTCATATAAAGCTCAAATGAGCCAAATTTTGATCACACAGAAAAAAACCCTCTATGCACAATTAGCAGACATTGACAAATGACAAAGCGAGAGAGACCAGTGTATGTAGTCAGCATATGATCAGTGTGTGATGCAGTGTGGAGGTGTGTCAATTGCTGGTGAACAGCAGAGGGCACCCCCTGGCAACGGATAGTCATGTGTTCTACTCGGCATGTCCATTCTCATGCAGGTGGCAAGTTCTGTAAACACATGATAGCGCTGTCCTTGAGGAGCTCGATCTGCAGAACAACAGCCATTGTTTGTCGATGTTTGGGTTAAGCCACTTCTCCAGCGTTATCTTCATCAAGGAGGAATGTAAACAGGGGCACCAAAACACAAGGTCAAATCTGCACAGTGCACTCAGAGAATAAGCTGGACGAATTGTTGAATTTGTTGAGGGAGCTACGCCGGGGTCCGCATTTGATTAGCTCACCCAGATAATTTCGATACACTAGGAAACTCCAGGGGCCAAACAGAAAATCCTGTGATCAGTTCAATCTCAGTCGAATCACACAGACACATGAATTCCAATGCCATGAGTCTTCCTTGGGTTCCCCCTGACCCGATCTTCTTCTTTTAAAGTGGTGACAATCGCATATAAGCTGCTTTCCAGATCCATAATTTCCATTTGGATTAAGATTCAGCCAGGAGAAGAGCGACATTGCAAGCTGGGATCAGAAGGGAGAGGATTAGGAGGGAGAGGGAAGAAAAGCGTCTGCTCTCTCTCAGAGCCGGAAGTGTTAATGAGTTACTTCAGAGATGGATGCCACTACCAATGTCGATGATCGGGAGAATTGATATACCTAAAAGTAATATCTTACCAAAAATACTTTATTTATTTCAAAACATTCCTTTACCACCACCTTCAGATCTATTCTCAAGAATTAAAAAAAAGTTAGTGGAATTTATATGGAACAATAGGAAGGCTAGATTACGTTTGTCCTTACTATATTTACCATTTGATCGTGGAGGTCTGAAATGTCCAAACTTTATGTTGTATTACTGGTCAGCACAACTGAGGTCTATGACATATTATTTTTCATCAAATGATCTCCCTCACTGGACTGAAATGGAATCATACAATTTACCTCTACCTCTTCCCTTATTCATATACTCAGACTTGGCTAAAAAACTACAGAAACAAGTTAAAAATCCAATTGTAAAGCACATGATCAAAATATGGTGTGAAACCAAAAAATATTTAAAAGAACCACATTCACTGTCACAATTTAGCCCAATATGGGGTAATCAATATTTTACACCAGGGAGAACGGATACTGTATTTAAAATATGGAATTTAAAAGGGATTCAAAAGATTCAAGACTTATATTTGTCACACTCAGATAACATAATGTCTTTTGAAGAACTGAGGATCAAATTCAATCTTAATAGAACACACTTTTTTAAATATCTTCTGACATATTATTCGGCCCAGGAAACACGCACGCAGGCTCAGACAGATTTGAAAGCTTTATTAAGCAACTATGTTAGTGTGTGGATGCGTGTATGTAAGATGTAAATGTGATCAAATCAAATCAAATCAAATCAAATCAAACTTTATTGTCATATTGCTGTACATACAACTGTAGTGCAGGCAAGATGAAATTGCGTTTCTCTCGGCATCCATGTAAGAAGCAGCATGATTAAGACACACTCCCACATAGCTCCACCCCCCACCCCCACCCCCCCCCATCCATTCACACATCCCTGAGACATACTTGGGGAAAAACAATAACTAACTATAATATACAAAATGTCCGTAGGTGCAGTAGTGTGTATGAGAGATTCCGGGTCAGCTGTTAAGCATCCTGACAGCTTGTGGGAGGAAGCTGTTGATCAGTCTGGTGGTTCTGCGTCTGATGCTCTGGAATCGTTTACCCGATGTGGGTGGAGGATGAGATCAGGACAGAGCAGTTCACCGTTCAGCCAGGCAGCCCTATAAGAGAGGAGAGCAGGGATTAGCTGGGCAACCACACGGGAGAGTGAAGATGTTTCTGTGCTTACTTGTAGCGGCGCGATGGCTGGCGTGGCAAGTCCCAAGCCTGGGAGACAGCATCCTGCTGTACGTCCGGGATGATGCAGCAAGTGGAGGAGCAGTGTGACGAGGAAGAGAGAGTCCGCCGCCACGGGATCCTCCTGTGCACAGGGGAGGTCTGAACGGGAAAAGGTAAGGCAGAAATGACAGCTTACGTGTCCGATGAGAAGACAGCTGGCCCGACAATAGGGGAATTGCTGTGAAGGTTACGCAGGGAGACAGATGGCTCTAGGCCGCAGCTCAGGGCAGGATGGAATAAGTAGCTGAGCTTAACGAGGCGCAGGTGTCCATGCAGCTGAGGTGGAAGCCCGTGAGCTGCGGGTGATGACACCTTCAGCTTAGAAATTTTATTCGATCAAATTAAAATAATGGTCTCACCCGACCTACTTATTCATTTTTGGAAAAAATTTTGATGAAAGATAATAAGAGAGAGGGTATTATTTCAGAGTTTTACAACTCATTGACGCTATTCTCAAGTGAAAACTCACAGAAAAGACTGAATTACTGGAAAGAGGACCTGCAAATTGAAATTTCAGAGGAACAATGGGAAATGGCTTGTGCAAGAGCTCAAACCAAATCAATAAATATACGTCTTAAACTGATACACTTTAAATGAGAACTACCACCAAGCAACACTGTATTTCAGTGCAAGGAATCAGATTATGGAACGATTTTGGACCTGAATTAAAATCATGTACAACGCTTGGACAATTTAAACAAAAACTAAAGGAAGAAATACTCCAAACATATATACAAGATGACATGTAAAATCACATAAGGATTGTCATATCCAGTCTGCATTGTGTTGTAGCTTAGTTTTTTGTCACATTTTGTCTTAGCTTTGTTCTGAATTGTAATCGCTCTTGTTTTTGTTTTTCTTTTGAATTCTTGGATGGAATAGGGGTGGGCAATATAAGCTGCGGCTTCAGCCATCACCCATTTCGGATCACTTATGTTGAACTGTATAATCAGAGGAGTTATTGTTTAATTTGACCTTGTTGGATTTTCTTTCCCCCTTTGTTACATTAATCTGTACTTTTAATCTATCCGAAATAAAGATTCATTCATTCATTCATTCATTCAAATGGTTAATGCGGATGTATGTTACACCAGTGGAATTAAATAGATATAACAAAAACATACCAGATACATGCACAAAATGTATGGAAAGTAAAGGAACCCTATTTCACTGTTTATGGGAATGTAGAAAAATCAGAATGTTTTGGGAAGAGGTGAGGGTAACAATTGAAAAAATAATTTCAAAACAAATCACATTGAACCCTAAACTGTTTTTGTTGGGTCTGTATCCAGAAAAACATAATTTTAATAAGAGTGAAAGAGCATTCATAGACCTCAGTTTGCTTAATGCCAAAAAATGTATTGCACTACTGTGGAAAAAGATTCATAGACCAGATGTGACTCAGTGGTTAAGACAAATGTTAACAAACCTTCCACTAGAAAGAATGACATATATACTGAAATCAAAGGAAAATGTGTTTGAGAATATATGGAGACCTTTCATTGATTATGTAAAGAATTTAAACATAACGTCTGAAGAAGAAGGTGAATGATATGTGTGGACCTTGCAAATCCAAGCTGTTGAATGTATATTATGTATTCTTATGTAATAGATTACCTAGACTAAACAGACGGAGCATTGTTGTTGACTTGTGTTTGTTAATGGTTGTTGTTGTTTTTATTACACAATTTTTTTTGTTATTGTTCTTTTTAATTTTTAAATTACTTTAGTGTTAGTGTCTGATTGTTTGTGCCATGTTTATTAAAAAAAAGGTTCAATAAAAAATATTGTGGAAAAAAAAAAGAATTCATGATATTTAGTGACTGCTAAGTGATTGTACTTTATATCAATATTTCATGCTGAATTGTCTCATTTCATGTTATTTGAAATGCCAGTTAAGATCACAATAACAGATGGAAGCTTTTATAAAATATTTTTCTGTTTACACATGCTTAAAACAGATTGTATGCAAAAGATCAATGTGATTGCATTTTGTCACCCATTGGTTTATCCCTGTTTTGTTTCTGATGGTACAAAATAAATGTGTTCTTTAAAATGTGTGTTCTTTTGTACAAGAGCCTGTTACGCTAAAAGGGTGCTAAATGAATGCAATAAATCTGTAGTAATTTAGAGGTACATTCATATATAATGATATAGCATATAAAGTAGAAGTGACTAAATTGTTTTGGTTTAGCATGATATACAAAGAACAGAGTAAAAAAATACTACTAAAGCATTTTTTTACCTTGAAGAATAAAGTTCTTAGTAAATTTACTAGAATGTATTTGCAAAATATACTTTTGGTAGGAAATAAACTTTAATTGAGAATAATCGAAGTAAAATTTACTAAATTTTCCAAGTGAAAATACTTGACAAGATTTTTTTCAAGTAAATGCCACTCCACTTTTTTAGCGTTACAAGCAGCTCTGGGTGGAGAATCCTCCACACCATGCCACCACACAGCCCCCCTTCCCCCTGAACACCCAGAAAGGGCACTAATCCTCCCGTCCTTTTGGGCTAGAGCCGACACCCATAGCGGCTGTAGCAGGGGTTCGCCAATCTGGTCGAAACGCCCTGATAGCGAGGTGTACAGGAGGGCACATGAGTCTGTGGAGGGAAAAAGGTTGGAGGGGGAAAACATTAGTTTTGCGAGCGCAGGTCTCTAGTGAGGGAACACCAACTTGCGGAGCCACCAACAATGGGTGTCCACACCAGGGAGCTTGGGCCAATACCACCTGCTCATCTGCCAACAAAAAAGCGGGCTTCAGCCTGTCGATGTAGATGGTCTCCCTACGCCTCCCCAAGTCTAACAAAAAATGCTTTTGCCCCAGGTTCCAGCACCCTGAACAGTCCGTCGTACGGTGGGCGCAGCAGGATCCGGTGCGCATCATGCCTGACAAAAACAAAACTGGTGTTCTGTAAGTTTTTCGGGACGAAGGTGTGGGGAAAACAATGGTGGGCCGGGCCCAGCACGTTAAAAGCCTCCATACTGTGCAAAAATTGCACGGGCAGATTGGCCCCGGGCGCAGGGTTTTCTGGTAAAAACTCCCCGGGGATCCACAGTGGCTGTGAAAAAAACAAGTTCTGCTGGGAAGCCTGCTAGATCCTCCTTAGGCACAGAGTGCAACCCTAAAAGAATCCAGGGCAGGCAGTCAACCCAATTTGCATCCATGAGTGAAGCTCTGAGTGCTGCCTGCAGCGACCTATGAAAACGCTCACATAACCTGTCAGCCTGGGGGTTGTACACAGTTCGTCGGCCTCCGTCGGTCTATGATGACCATGGAAGAGAATCCTAAACGTCTACTCTACTGGAACAGCACCGCCTGTGGCTGAACAGGCCGATGCGCGAATGGCAGACCCTGTCACACAGGTCGCACTTGTGGGTGGTCTCCGTGCTGCTGGAGCTGTGACGGTTCTTCCTGCGGGTCCTTTTTTCATCTGCTGCAGCAGTCAGTCTCTCTTCACCCACCTTGAGCTGACTGGTCAGAGTGCCTCTCCATCTGGAGCGGTCCGTTGCAAGGTCCTCCCAGTGCTCTGTGTTGATCTCTAGGGCCTTCATGTCTATCTTGCAGACGTCTCTAAAGCGCAGCTGTGGGCGGCAAACGTCTCTCCTGCCAGTCGCCAGTTCTCCGTAGAGGACGTCTTTGGGGATTCTGCCATCCTCCATACGGTGAATGTGGCCTAGCCAGCGGAGCCTGCGCTGCCTGAGTAGAGTGAACATGGAGGGAAGGCCGGCGCGGGACAGAACTTCTGTGTTGGGCTCTTTGTCCTGCCAGGATATGTCCAGGATGTGGCGAATGCAGCGCAAGTGGAAGGAGTTCAGTCTCTTTTCCTGCCGGGCGTATGTTGTCCACGTCTCACTCCCATAGAGCAGTGTGCTGATGATGCAGGCATTGTACACTGCCATCTTCGTCTTGACAGAGAGTTTGGGATTCTCCCACACTCGTGTGGGGAGTCGAACTAGTGTGAAAGCTGATTTTCCAATCCTCTTGTCGATCTCTGTATCAAGGGAGAGGTTGCTGCTGATCGTGGACCCCAGGTACGTGAACTGATTCACGACCTCCAGCTCATAGTCGTCGATGGTGATGGTTGGTGGTGCTTCCGTGCCTTGCGCCAAGATGTTAGTCTTCTTTAGGCTGATGGTAAGCCCGAAGTCCTTGCATGCCTGGGAGAAGCGGTCCATCAGGGTCTGAAGCTCCTGCTGTGTGTGGGTCGTGACTGCAGAGTCGTCTGTGAACAGCATGTCTCTGATTAGAGCCTCGCGTACTTTGGTTCTGGCTTTCAGGCGGGCGAGGTTGAAAAGCCTGCCGTCAGATCTTGTATGCAGGTAGATTCCCTCTGTTGCTGTGCTGAAGGCATGCCTCAGGAGCATAGCAAAGAAAATCCCAAAGAGGGTTGGCACAAGTACACAGCCCTGTTTCACTCCGCTGCGTATGTTGAATGGCTCTGAGACGTTGCCGTCATGCTGCACTATCCCCTGCATGTTGGTGTGAAATGATTCGATGAGGCTTTGCAACTTTGGTGGGCATACTACCTTTGGCAGGATCTTGAAAAGGCCCTCTCTGCTGACATGATTGAACGCTTTGGTGAGGTCAATGAAGGTGACGTACAGGGGCATGTTCTGTTCTCTACATTTCTTCTGGAGTTAGCGGATGGAGAATATCATGTCTACCGTCAATCGCTCAGCGCAGAAGCCACACTGAGACTCAGGGTAGACAAGTTCGGCAAGCTTCTGTAGACGAACGAGAACAACTCGTGCGTAGACTTTGCCAACAACGCTGAGGAGGGAGATACCCCTGTAGTTGTTGCAGTCGCTTCTCTCCCTTTTGTTTTTGTAGAGGGTGATGATCTTGGCGTCCCTCATGTCCTGTGGTACGGCACCTTCCTTCCAGCACTGGCAGAGGATGTCATGCAATGGCAGCAGTAGGGCGGTCTTGCAGTGCTTGATCAGGTCGGGGGGTGTGCCGTCGTTTCCAGGTGCCTTGCTAGCAGCCAAGCTATCAATGGCCTTGCTGAGTTCGTCGATGGTTGGCTCGGCGTCAAGTTCGTCCATGGATGGCAGGCAGTCGATGGCATCAAGGGCTGATGGTGTCACGGTGTTCTGTCTGGAGTAGAGGTCGGAGTAGTGTTCCACCCATCTCTCCATCTGCTTGTTCTTTTCTGTGATCATCTTCCCAGTGGAGGATTTTAGGGGGACCGTCTTGCTCTGAGCCGGACCAAGTGCTTTCTTGATGCCATCGTACATACCACGGATGTTCCCTGTTATGGCAGCGGTTTGAATGTCTTGGCTGAGCTGAGTCCAGTACTCGTTGGCACAGCGCCGAGCAGTCTGCTGAACTTTGCTTCTCGCAGCCCTGTGAATCTGGAGATTCTTCTCGTTTGGGTACTTCAACTACGAGTTTGTGATGCACAGATCATGATATGTGCAGAACTCGAGCAGCCACTGTCCGTTGTCGTTCATTCTGCCCACGCCAAAAGGTCCAAGACAGGAGGGCCAGGAGTCGTGGTCAGCACCCACTCTGGGATTGAAGTCTCCAAGGAGAATGAGTTGTTCAGAGTTGGGGATGATCCTGACAGTTGTTGCGAGATTCTCGTAGAACTCGTCTTTTGCCTCCGGTGTGGCTGTCAGTGTTGGGGCATACACACTGACAAGGGTGACTGGGCCTTGAGTGGTGTTGAGGCAGAGGGTGAGGAGTCGTGCACAGCCATTGCTGCCTGGTTCCACCATCTTCAGCAAGGTGTTCTTCACTGCGAAGCCCACTCCATGTTCTCTGTGTTTGTCACTGCCCTTTCCCTGCCAGTAGAACGTGTAGTCCTTCTCTCTCAGTGTGCCTGAGTCAGCCAACCGTGTTTCCTGGAGAGTGGCAATATCCACTTCCAGTCTCTTCAGCTCATTATTGATGACGGCAGTCTTCCTGGTGTCGCTGATGTCCTTGAGGTTAGCAGCGAGTCCTGTCATCATAGTGCGGACGTTCCAAGTTCCCAGTTTTAGAGTTGGTCTCTTTTGTTTTTTTGTCTTGCCTGGTGCGAAGGTTCTCAACCTGCCATTCGGACTTCTCTTCATCCCCATGCACCCAATGAGGAAAGCAGGCTGTGGCAGGACAACACCTTATTGGCTGGGGGCTGCCCAGCTTGAGGCGGGCAGTAGCTGTCCAGTGAGATCCGATGATCCCTCCCACCGTCGGGAACAACCCCTGGTGCCGCGCTCTATGCCAATTGAGTGGTGGCTTATAACCGGTAACTGTCATTCCCCGTGTTTTGTCTACGTCAAAGGTGAAGCTGGAGTGTCCTCTCCAGTGATCCGGCGTTCTATCTTCCAGCGTTGGGCGTTGGTAGGATTCAAGCCTGGGCAGGAAGATATGGAGGACAAGATGTTGCCCATGCAGCATGTCCCCCCTCTCCACGTCACTGATGAATCCAAAGGAACAGCAGGGCTGCTACAGTTTGGCACCAGCACCGTCGCAGGAGCTGCCAGAATGATGTTGAGCACAACAGAGAACTGTCTTAGGGACTCCGACTCCGGATTTTTCCTCAGGGTTGACTCCCGAAGCCATTCCTGTGACCGGGTGTGCCGCAAGGCAGCGGAGGTTTGAAATCAGGGTTTACCTTCCCCTAGATGGGCTACCTTCCCAGGTTGATGAGCCACCATCTACCCGAAGCATCTGGTTTTAAGGTGCCAGAGATCCGCCCTCGCCCCTTCTCCTGTTAGTAAAAGCAGTTCCACCGGGCTTAGAGACTAAACCACACGGGCAGGCTAGGAGTTGGACTTAGTTGTCAGAGGCTTTTCGAGACGCACACCATAAAGAGCATTTTATAAGCACTGGGAGCTTAACCCCAGTGCCACTCCTGGCTATGACAACCTTGGAACCTTGTACACAGTAGTGCAGTGAATTTTGACCCCCAGGCTCTGGGCCATTGTGGACTAGAGTTCCAAAATGAATTGCGGACCCCTGTCGGAAGTGATATCTGATGGGAATCCGAACCGTGCGACGCAAGCCGACAAAAAAGCGTGAGCCACTTCCGCGGAAGTGGTGGAAGCCAGCTGGATCGCTACAGGCCAGTGCGTGGTGCGGTCCACGATTGTCAAAATGTGCATGAAACCTTAGGACGGCAGTAGGGGTCCCACCAAATCCACATGGATGTGGTCAAACCTCCTGGCTTGGATTTGGAATGGCTCGAGGGGGGATCTAGTGTGCTTGTGCACTTTGGCCCACTGGCACGCGACGCACGCTGCAGCCCACTCTTTTACGTCGTTGCGCAAGTGTGGCCAGACAAATTTCGCCTCCACCAAAGCGCACACGCCTGGATGCGAAAGGGAGTGGACTGGCTCAAAAATGTGGCGGCGCCAAGAGCGTGGAACCACTGGGCATGGGTGACCGGTGGAGATGTCACAGATCAAGGGAGGGCACCCTTCTCGCACCACCCTGCTCTCCAGCTTTAACCCAGTAGGTGCAGACTGGAGCGCACAAATGTCCGCGTCTCCGGCTTGCTCCGCGGCCATGGCAGGGAAATGTATTCCCATGTAGACTGGGGAGACTAACGTGCACGACAGAATTGGCCACAATGTTTTGCTTTCTGGCAACGTGTTGAATGTCGGTCATAAACTCCGAGATCACGGTCAAATGCCTTTGCTACCGGACTGACCACAGTTCTGTGACCTTAGACATCGCGAATGTCAGCGGCTTATGGTCAACGAACATGGTGAACTCGCGCCCCTCTAGCCAAAACTGGAAATGGTGCATCACCAGGTGGAGAGCTAGCGATTCTCTGTTGAACGTGCTGTATTTGTGTTTGTTATCGTGCAAAGATTGACTGAAAAATGTGAGCAGCTGCCATGAACCGGAGACGTACTGCTCCACCACTGCCCCTATGGCAACGTTACACGCATCTGTGGTGAGTGCTATCCACACTGACGGGTCAGGGTGGGCTAGCAAAGTGGCATCAGCGAGCACTGTTTTGGCGTCTGTGAAAGCCTGGACTTGCTCAGGAGTCCAGTCGATGTTTTCCCCGGGCTTCTTTTTCTTGAGCGTGGCATACAATGGCTGCATCAGCTGGGCTGCACGGGAGAGGAAACAATTATACAGTGGGGCAAAAAAGTATTTAGTCAGCCACCAATTGTGCAAGTTCTCCCACTTAAAAAATGAGAGAGCTCTCCAATTTTCATCAAAGGTATACCTCAACTATGAGAGACAAAATGAGAAAAAAAAATCCAGAAAATCACATTGAAGGATTTTTAATGAATTAATTGGCAAATTCCTCGGTAAAATAAGTATTTGGTCAATAACAAACGTTCATCTCAATACTTTGTTATATACCCTTTGTTGGCAATGACAGAGGTCAAACGTTTTCTGTAAGTCTTCACAAGGTTTTCACCCACTGTTGCTGGTATTTTGGCTCATTCCTCCATGCAGATCTCCTCTAGAGCAGTGATGTTTTGGGGCTGTCGCTGGGCAACACGCACTTTCAACTCCCTCCAAAGATTTTCTATGGGGTTGAGATCTGGAGACTGGCTAGGCCACTCCAGGACCTTGAAATGCTTCTTACGAAGCCACTCCTTCGTTGCCCGGGCGGTGTGTTTGGGATCATTGTCATGCTGAAAGACCCAGCCATGTTTCATCTTCAATGCCCTTGCTGATGGAAGGAGGTTTTCACTCAAAATCTCACGATACATGGCCCCATTCATTCTTACACGGATCAGTCGTCCTGGTCCCTTTGCAGAAAAACAGCCCCAAAGCATGATGTTTCCACCCCCATGCTTCACCGTAGGTATGATGTTCTTCCTCCTCCAAACACGACAAGTTGAGTTTTTACAATAAAGTTCTATTTTGGTTTCATCTGACCATATGACATTCTCGCAATCCTCTTCTGGATCATCCAAATGCTCTCTAGCAAACTTCAGACAGGCCTGGACATGTACTGGCTTAAGCAAGAAGACACATCTGGCACTGCAGGATTTGAGTCCCTGGCGGCGTAGTGTGTTACTGATGGTAGCCTTTGGTACTTTGGTCCCAGCTCTCTGCAGGTCATTCACTACGTCCCCCCGTGTGGTTCTGGGATTTTTGCTCACCGTTCTCGTGATCATTTTGACCCCACGGGGTGAGATCTCGCGTGGAGCCCCAGATCGAGGGAGATTATCAGTGGTCTTGTATGTCTTCCGTTTTCTAATAATTGCTCCCACAGTTGATTTCTTCACACCAAGCTGCTTACCTATTGCACATTCAGTCTTCCCAGCTTGGTGAAGGTCTACAATTTTGTTTCTGGTGTCCTTTGACAGCTCTTTGGTCTTGGCCATAGTGGAGTTTGGAGTCTGACTGTTTGAGGTTGTGGACAGGTGTTTTTTATACTGATAAAGAGTTCAAACAGGTGCCATTAATACAGGTAACGAGTGGAGGACAGAGGAGCCTCTTAAAGAAGAAGTTACAGGTCTGTGAGAGGCAGAAATCTTGCTTGTTTGTAGGTGACCAAATATTTATTTTACCGAGGAATTTACCAATTAATTCATTAAAAATCCTTCAATGTGATTTTCTGGATTTTTTTTTTCTCATTTTGTCTCTCATAGTCGAGGTATACCTATGATGAAAATTGGAGACCTCTCTCATCTTTTAAGTGGGAGAACTTGCACAATTGGTGGCTGACTAAATACTTTTTTCCCCACTGTAAAAACTGACCATTCCCCAAAACTCCTGTAGGGCTCTCACAGTCTGCGGATGTGGAAAGTCCGACACGGTGCACACCTTATCCGGTAGCAGAATCGCACCCTCTGGCAAAATGCAGTGGCCTAGAAAATCAATCACTGGCACATCAAACTGGCACTTCCCCGTGTTCACTATCAGCCCGTGCACTTCCAATCTATGGAAAACCATCTTGAGATGGGTGATGTGCTCTTCCTCGGACATGCTAGCCACTAGAATGTCGTCTAAGTAGACAAAAACGAAGGACAAGTCACAGAGCACTGCGTCCATCATTCTCTGGAAGGTCTGCGCAACGCCCTTTAATCCGTACATCATGCATAAAAACTCAAAAAGGCTAAAAGGAGTTATTACCACCATTGTCTTCCGCACGCACCAGGACCTGGTGGTAACCGTGGACCAGATCCACTTTCAAAAAAACACGTGCCCCGGCGAGGTGCACAGAAAAATCCTGGAAGTGCGGGATGGGATACCCATCGTGTTCCGTGGCATTGTTCAAGAGCCGGAAATCACCGCATGGTCGCCACAACCCGTCGGCCTTAGGCACCACGTGTAGCGGGGACAGCCACGGGCTGTTGGAGCACCTGATCATGCCCAACTGCTCTAAGTTGGAAAACTCCTCGCACGTGCTGGCCAGTTTAGCCACATCCAGGCGCCAAGGTCACACAAACACCGGCGGGCCTTTTATAGTTATGAAATGTTCGACCCCGTGTTTCATTACCGTAGCCAAAAAGTCGGGACCGTGAGTGCTGGGAACTGTGCAAGTAATTGCTGGTACTTACCCCCCTGGAGCTATAACGTTAGCCAGTGTTGCTGACCCAGCTCCCCGAGCTGTGCGGGGCAGTGAGGTGAAAGAGACAGCGTCCACTAATCGTCTGTTGGCAATATTGACAAACAACCCATAACCACATAAAAAATCTGTGCCTAAAATGGGGGCAGAACATGCAGATACCACTAAAGTCCCACTGAAAATTGCATCTGTGTAAGCATATCGTCAGTGTCTGCTCACCAAATGTCTTGATGGTAGACCCGTTGGTGGCCTTAAGCTGGAGACCGCTGCTGCTTGCCGATCTGTCTGCACTGGCCGGCATAATGAGGCTCTTCTGGGAGCCGGAGTCCACCAAGAAACATCTGCCCGAACGTGTGTCTATGATAAAAAGCAGCTTTTTTCTGTCACCAGCGGTCACAGCTGCTACTGACTACTGGCTGTGCCATTTCCCGGCTTCTTGAATTGGCATGGCGGTAGGCAGCGTTGGGCATTCGAGCCAAAGCGGCAATGATATAAAGAGATCGCCCCATTCCTGCGTCTCCTGGCGTCTGTCCCGGCAACCACCAATGGCACCTCAACCTCGTTGGAGTCCCTCATGGAGGCTGGTGCCGCTGCATTCACGCTGAGAGCTCTGGTTGCTAAAATGATGTGATCTGCTTCCTGCACCAGTGCGCGGCAGTCCTTGGTCACCAGCAGTGGCGAGTTGGCCTGGATCACCCTCACTGCAGCCCTTAGGTTCCTGAGGAACAAGTGGGTGAACAGGAAAGATTCATCATTCTTCCCCATCAATGCCAACATGCTCTCCATGAGCTCCATGGCTGATCTGTCAGCTAACTCCGAACGTGTTAGGAGTCTCTCTGCCCTCTCACTGTCAGACAGGGTGTACCGCTGGATAGCATCCGCTTGAGGACTTCATATTTCCCTTGGGCCAGTGGCTCCTGAGCAGGCTCGTCACCTGTTGCGTGGCACGCGCAGCGACCACATAGTAATATTTTGTGTCGTCCATTGTTATCCCATGCAGTGCTAACTGGGCTCCTATATGCATGACCCACGCAGTCGGGTTGTGAAGCCAGAAGTCTGGGAGCTTGACTGAGACAGCGCACATGGCACTGGTGCTGTCCTTCCAAGTAGTCTCTGGGGTGGTGCTCGGCTCGTTCTCCATGGCACATCTTTTGTCACCAATGTGGAGGAAAGGAAGCAGACGAGGCAACAAGCTGAATGACAGAGGAACTTTATTTCTACTCCAACATCAAGTACAGTACAACTCTGACTGGGTCTCTGAGCACCTTCTTTTTATAACATTTAATTCTGTGCCTTGAGACCCAGGGAGCCTGACAACAATACATTCAGTGGAACAAAGACTGAACAAGGAATTTTCTTCCTTCTGTAACTTCCCCCACTTAATCTTTAGCTCTGCCTTCACTTTGCTTCCTCTTCTTGCTTTTCAAAGTCATCCTACGAGGGGGGACTAAAAAGTTCATAAGCTGAGAAGTTCATAGTGGTCAGATCTGACCAAGTGTGGTTTATTTTTCAACATAGTCTCTCCTTCGGTCCACAAACTTCTTCCATCAGTGTTGCACTGCTTGAATCCCTGTGGTTGAAAAATAAATCAGAGTTGGTGAAATTTGACCACTATGAACTTTTAAACCTATGAACTTTTCAGCCCCCCCCCCCCAGATACAAACCACCATCTGATGCTGCCTAGCTACATTCTCCCTGCCACCACCTTACAGTCTCCTATCTCTTTCAGGTTTCCCCTTCTGCATAAAATGTAGTTCACCTGTGTGTACCTTCCTCCACTCCCTTTAAGGTTCAATGGTGGCCTAATTATTAGGGATGTGGACTGGTGAGCGAAGGGTTGCTGGTGCAGTCCCTGGCCCGGCAGGATCAGATGTGGGTGGGACAGGTAACGTAGCAGTGTTTGTCCCACCCTCCTAAACCCCACTGTTGTGCCCTTGAGCAAGGCCCTTAACCCCAACTGCTCCAGTGGAGCTGCTCAGTGGCCACAGGTCAATCTGTGGTCGTACTGGGCAGACTCCAGGTGGGAATGTGAACAGGGCATCCTTGAAAGAGAAATTGCCTCTCAGTGGAATTTCCCTGTATAAATAAAGGTTAAATAAAATAAAATAAATAAATAACTATTGTAAGTCACCCTTCAGAGGGGATACCTTGGTATCCCCTCTGAAGAGCTGGAGCAGGTGGCTGGGGAGAGGGAAGTCTGGGCTTCTCTGCTTGAACTGCTGCCTCCGCGACCCGGACCTCCGGAAAAGCGGTAGAAGATGGATGGATGGATGGATGCACAGATGTAAGTCACCCTATGTTCCTCTCTTTCTGAAATATGTGTTCACTGCAGCCATTTCCATCCTCTTAGCAAAATCCACAACCATCTGTTCTTCCACATTTCTCTCTTTAAAACCATACCTACCCAGAACCTCCTCATCACCTCTGTTCCCTTCACCTACATGTCCATTAAAGTCCACTCCATCCACCACTCCCCCCCCCCCGGAACACTCTCTACCATTATATCCAACTTACACTAGAATTCCTCTTTCTCTTCTACATGACATCCAGCTTGTGGGACATATGCACTGACAACATCTGTCCAGGGTGTACCCTGCCTCTCGCCCAAAGATGCTGGGATAGGCTCCAGCCCCACCGCAACCCGAAAAGGATTAAGCGGAAGAAGATGGATGAATGAATGAATGAACATTCAGCATCACTGTTGTGAAGCTGCAGCTTACAACAGACTGTGTAGACATAATGATGGACGCACGTGTGATGTCATCACGCTGTGCCTATATTAAGAGACTGCTGGCAGAAGCCGTGGTTTTTTGCCGCTCCTCCTCTGTCACAGCAAGAGCCTGTAACTGTTTAGTATTAGCTTATAGCTACTGTATATTGATAAACACGTGTACCATCTGCTGTGTTCTGTAATAAAGTTTGTGTTTTGTTCAACTCCTGCCTCCACTGTCCTATTTCCGGACATGACAATTGGCAATGAGGATAAATCCTAACAACTCTGTCATGAAAGCATGTACAGAACCCCCGCCACCGTTCCTCAAAACCATGGCCCCATTGGTTCAAGTGGTTCCGCAGTTACACAGAGGCTGCAAACCTGGGCAGACACGGACAGCAGAGGATGCGAGCAATCCTGATCTGGAGCGTGGGCACTGAGGGACAGTGGATATTTGACTTTTTGGGACAGGTAGACGTGTATGACGACTGCATAGTGTTGCTGACTGAACACTTCACTGTTCCACAGGACGTGATGGCCCAGAGGTTCATGTTTTACCAGCGCCGACAGCAGGAGGACGAGTCACTCATACAGTACCTAGATGCCCTTCACTGTTTGGCTAACACGTGTGAGTTTGTTCACATGGAGCAGGGGTCTCCAACCTTTTATATTCTGTGAGCTACTTTTCCATAATGAAATTGCTGGAGAGCTACTCTTTTTTTAGTAACATTTATTTAGCTAATTTCCATATATACACATATTGTGTATAATAACAAAAAATCACAAGCAAAAGCATGTTGTATTCTTAAGTATTTATTTTAATATTTAAAAAGTGTCAATATGAAACATTTGTTATTGAGAAAATCAAAAGTACTTCAAAAATTATGAAATGGGACAATACTGTATTAAAAAAGCAAATAATATACACCTGTAGGTGCATTTTCAAATTGTGAAGCAAAACATTCTCACTCACTCAAAAAAAAAAAAATGCTGTATTCCTGAATATTTTTAAACATTTTCAACAATGCAAATATTCTAATATGGAACATGGAGTGAAAACCAGAGGTACCTGTTCAGGTCCGACTCCAGCTGTCTGACTGTATCCACAGATAGCGCACCTTCCGCACCACAGTGTTCGCACCAAGCTGGACATCAGCAATAGTGGACAGAATCTCAGTCTGAGTTTTATGGTTCCGGAATAATGATTCCGCCACCGCGGTCATAGCATCTTTAATTATACCACCATCAGTGAAGGGCTTTTTGTGCCTGGCCAGGATGTGTGCCACTTTAAATGATGCCTCGGTTGAAGCGTTGGCCTTTATAGTCGGTTTAGTGAACAGAGATTATTGTTTTTGGAGTGTAGCTTTAAGCTATTTTACCTTCTCATTACGGAGTCTGCTTCCCACCAGAAAGTCTCGGGAGAAGTTGCTGTGAACTTTGGTGAAATTCCGCTCCATGTTGCATCTTTTACTGACTGCCAGGCTCGCACCACAGATCAGACACACACTTGTCTTTCACATTTGTGAAACAGAAGTCTGTTTCTCACTCTTGGTGAAAATAATAAGGTCTGAGCCTCTTAATGGCATGACTGAACTCTCCTGCTGACATTATTGCTGGGCTAACCCGCTACCTGCCTGTGGCACCTGGCTGGTCAGCCTGCTCCCCCCACCCTGCTCCAATCACAGACAGCAAACCAGTGCAAATGTTTGACTGACAGCTAGTTGACAACCGTTTGATCTCGGGAGGGGGGCGGGACATTTGTAATTTTGATTGGATGGTAATTTAGACCTGATTTACCAAGTGATGAATCAAATTTGTTTCGTGATATTATTGTAACATCGGGGCAGTGTTAAGGGGGTGGAGATTCTCCCGGCATGCTTTGGCGGCGGAGGATTCAAAGGGTGTTATCATTCGTGTGTTCTAAAGAGTTATTGCTGTGTCATTATGCAGTGTTATAAGAAGAGTCAGAGCAGTGACTGATCATGCGTTTGTGTCACCCTTAGTGACACGGAGGTCTGTGTGAATGACCTGCCCTCCTGTCTGTGTTGAGGGAGTGTGTTTTTAATAAAGCCTGTTTCATCACAGTCATCTCTCCTTTCTTGTCTGAACCCTCACAACGTCACACTGGTGTCAGAAGTTGGGATATGGAGCAGATGGAAGCCAGGATCAGAGCAGAGATCCAGCAGCTGGAGTGATTCATCGCTCAGCTGGGAATGGACGACAGAGCTGATACACCAACCCCCAGAGTTGCTCGCCGGGATGAACGGAGCAGCAGACCCGACAGGACCAGCGTACCCCGCCTTCTGCCTTTCTGAAGGCAGGGCGAGCAGAGCAGATCAGTCCCACTCCCCGCCCTTTTCAAGGCAGGATGGGCCAGCAATTCCACTGCGTCCAGGGGCAGTGATAGACCAAGAGGCGACCATCCCACCCATCCGGCAGCAGGCCAAGGTTCCCCGCTTTAATGGTGAAACCCTGCTGGACGACTGCCTGGTCCAGGTCAAGCTGGCTGCTGTGTTGAACGGCTGGCCACCTGGAGAGACCACCGTGCAGGTCGCGCTGGCCCTGGAGGGAAGGACTCTCCACATGCTGTCCAATCTCCGGCACGAGGAATGCCGCAGCTGGCCAGCGCTACAAGGAGCACTCCAGAGGCGGTTTGGGAGAGCGGCCAACTCTGAGCATGCAGAGGAACAGCTGGCCAACCACCGGCGAGGCAGCCGGGAGAGCCTGGGAGCCTACGCAGCAGACATACGGCTGCTGACACGGTGCAGCTACCCGGATTTCAAGCCAGAAGTAGTGGAGACGCTCGCCCTCCGGAACTTCATCCGAGGTCTCTGCCCGGCCCAGCTCCAGAGCCACATCCGTATTAACGCCGCGAGCAGCTGGGAGACGGCTGTGGCAGAAGCGGAGCGGGTGGAACCGCTAATAGATTGTACAGCTGATGCATCAGCACTGAGACAGAGAGCCTTCCAAGCCACGGCTGAGGGCGAGGAGGAGGAGGAGGAGCTGCAGCAGACCATGGTGGCGCGCCCATGGAGAAGACGGCCGCAGCAGCGCGAGGAAGGGTGCTTCCGCTGCGGGGAGCCAGAACACATCGCGCAGCACTGCCCAGCACCCACCCCAATGACAAGCCGGCCCCTCGCCAACGTTAAACTAGAATGAGGTGGCATGGACGGGGACCGACTGCCTCCCACAGACATTTTCCCCCATGAACTGTCACCACGTGTGGGCCGAATTGGACACTCGCCTGGGATGTACCTACAGTGCAGCCTGGACAACACGCCGATCCGAGCCCTGATTGACACCAGTTCTACCATCTCCTTGGTTCGACCCGGTGTGCTGCCAGGCATGGATGAGCCAGAACCGCAGGGGTGGGAACCCACCGGGCACTGCGTCACCTGAGCTACTGGTGAGCGCGCCAGACTGGGAGGGCGAAGAGTTCTTGTGGTGGAGGTGGCCGGCCAGAACACAAACCACCTGTTCTGGCTGGCTGACATCCAAGACCCCTGCATTATTGGACCCGATCTGCTCGCAGCATGGAGGGCAAAAATTGACACCGCCAGATTGTCCCTCCTGCTGGGAACTCGGACCATCACGCTCTGCAGCAGAGCCCAGAGGAGGAACCCGGAGGCCTGCATGATCGAGGGACCGCCAGGGCAGGCCGAACCAGGCGGGTCACTGCAAGTACTGAACCCAACAGCACCACCAGCACGAGCAGAGGGAGCGCAACCACCAATAAAGACAGCAAGGGGGAGGGCCACAGTGGAGCGGGTCATTGTGTCAGCAGAAACGCAGCAGGCGGTCGAAGAATTGCTCCAGCAGAGCTGCAGCGGACTGGAATCGGGACAGAGACGCCAGTTGCGGGAGCTGTTGGACTGCTACATGGACGTCATCGCTGCGAAGGATGAGGAATGCATCCGAACCAGCTTGGTGCAGCATGGGATCGACACCGGTGAGACCAGGCCGATCCGGCTCCGCCCTCGCCGTCTGCCTATTTCAAGGCAGCGGCAGCAGAACAAAAAGTACGAGAAATGCTGGAGTCAGATGTTACTGAACCCTCCAGCAGCCCCTGGGCGAAGCCGGTGGTGCTGGTTAGGAAGAAGAACAGTTCGTGGCGGTTCTGTGTAGATTACCGACACCTGAATGATGTCACCCGCAAGGATTCCTACCCCCTGCCCCACATCGATGACGCGCTGGACCACATTGCCAGCTCCAGCTGGTTCAGCTCGCTGGACCTCCGCAGCGGCTATTGGCAGGTAGAGCTGTCACCTGAGGCCCGCCAGAAAACAGCCTTCTCCATCGGGCAGGGACTGTATCAGTTCAAGGTGATGCCGTTTGGACTTTGCAATGCCTCGGGCACCTTTGAATGTCTGATGGAGCGAGTGTTGGCTCACGTACCCCGGAGCCACTGCATTTTTTATCTGGATGACCTGCTGGTTCACGCAGCTGACTTTGACAGCGCCCTGTCCAACCTCGGGGAAGTATTGGACGCCATCCGACAGGCCGGGCTGCGGCTACACCCACGGAAATGCCACCTATTTCAGCGGGAGACCACCTTCCTGGGCCACGTCGTCAGCGCAGCGGGAGTCGCCACCGATTCAGAGAAAGTGGCAACGGTGAGAAACTGGCCAGTGCCGTGGGATGTGGGAGAGCTATGGAGTTTTCTCGGACTGGCCTCCTATTAAGATAAGATAAGATAAGCCTTTATTAGTCCCACAATGGGGAAATTCCAGGATTGCAACAGCACAGGGATAGCAACACTCAGAGCAATAGTTTAGAAGATAAGAAAATAAGAGCAGTGAACATGTACACCTAAATATATAAATATATATACGCAGTGCGGAGCATTGTAGCTAGACGGACTAAACAGCATAACCGTCTATTTAGTTACCCTTCATGGTATGAATAATACATACCCATACATATTGTCACCCTTCATAGCGACCGGTATTGTCCTAGTTGTATACTGGAGGGGACCATTGTGTAAGTCTGTTGCATCTTTTGCATTCAATACTATTAGGTCGTCACGTTTTTTTTGCCATCTCTGCGAGCAGCCCTGCTTAGGTTATACAGTCTGACAGCCGTAGGTAGGAAGGACCTGCGAAACCTCTCGGTCGCGCATCTAGGATGATGTAGTCTGCTGCTAAATGAACTCCTCAGTGTGTCCAGTATGTCCTGCATAGGGTGGGACTCGGACTCCAGCAGAGATGACAGTTTAGCCACCATCCTTCTCTCTCCTATCTCCTCCACTAGGTCAAGGCGTTGCCCCAGGACAGAGCTAGCTTTCTTGATAAGTTTGTTCAGTCTCTTCCTATCGGCTGCTGTAATGCCGTTGCCCCAGCAGACCACTCCAAAAGTGATGGCTGATGCCACCACTGTGTCGTAGAATATTATAGGAGATTTGTGAAAGACTTCGCACCATTGCCAGCCTGCTGCATCAGCTGACACAGAAAGGACGTGCATTTCAGTGGAGTGAGAACTGTGCTACTGCTTTTTCCTGGCTTCGCTCAGCTGTCATCGGAGCCCCCATCCTGCAGTATCCCAACCCAAACCGCCCTTTAATCATGGACACGGACGCCAGCAACCAGGGCATCGGAGCGGTGTTATCCCAGGAGGGAGAACACTGAGAGCAGGCAGTTGCTTTTTTTCAGTCGCACTCTCAGCAGAGCGGAAAGGAATTATTATGTTACTTGCAGAGAGCTGTTGGCTGTCATCCAGGGCTTCACCATTTTCGCCCATATGTGTACAGGGGGAGGTTCCAGCTCAGGATGGATCAAGCTTCCCTGACCTGGCTACTGAACTTTAAAGAGCCGGATGGACAGCTGGCGAGATGGCTGGAGGCACTGCAGGATTATGATTTTTAGATTGTGCATCAGGCAGGCCGCCTCCATGCCAACGCTGACGCGCTGTCTCAGCGTCCCTGTGCTGCGGAGGACCCGGGCTGCTATCCACGGGCTGCTGCTCTCCGGACTGCCGTGAGCAGGAATAACACAGCGACACACAGCCCCTCCTCGGATAATCAGGCAGCTCTCCCCAGTGATGATGTCACAGAGCCCCTCGGCGTGCAGCAGCTGCAGAGTGAGCAGGACAGAGATCCGGTCATTTCCTGGGTTCGGCAGTGGCTGGACGTGGGCCAGCGGCCCACCTGGGAGGCTGTGTCTGCGCTGGACCCAGAGACCAAGGCCCTACACTCCCAATAGGCCAATCTCCACTGTCACGAGAGTGTTGTGTATCGGCAGTGGCAGACTCCAGCTGGGCAGCGTCACGTCTGGTAGCTGCTGGTTCCCTGGCGGCTCCGGCCCAGCATACTCCAGCTGGTCCACGGGGCAGTAGGAGCGGGCCACTTCGGGGTGACAAAGACTCTGCAGCGTCTTCAAGCCCAGTTCTACTGGCCCAGATGTCACCAGGATGTAGAGCTCCACGTCCATCGCTGCAACACCTGCACGGCTCATTAGGGGCCGACTCAGCGATCCCACGCTCCCTTGCAGCAGTACCGGGTGGGAGCACCGATGGAGCAGGTAGGAGTGGACATTCTGGGCCCTTTCCCGACCATGGACCGGGGGAACCGCTACGTGCTGGTCGCAATGGATTATTTCACCAAATGGCCAGAGGCGTACGCGGTCCCTGATTAGAGAGCTGCCACCACGGCATCAAAGCTGGTGGACGAGATGTTCTGTCGGTTTGGCGCACCGGAGGAGCTGCACAGCGATCAGGGTCGGAACTTTGAGGCAGAGGTCTTCAGGGAGGTCTGCAAGCAGCTGGGTGTCTGGAAGACCCGGACCACCCAGCTGCATCCACAGAGCGATGGTCTGGTCGAATGGTTCAACCAGACCATCACCACCCAGCTCGTTGTCCTAGTGGACCAGCGATAGCAAGACTGGGACCTACATCTGCTCCTTGTTCTGTGGGCGTACCGGACGGCAGCACAGGAATCCACCCGGTGCACTCCTGCAGTGCTGATGTTTGGACGTGAGCTGCACACACCGGTGGATTTGGTATTCCCCCCCTCTCCCCCCGAGCCAGAGGTGGAGGGCAAACCGGGGTTGGATTATTTGTTTTGCTTGAAGGAGCGTCTCCACACGGTGCACGGACTGGCTCGGGAGGCCCTGGCAGCGGCGGGGAGCCGGCAGAAGCGGACATATGACTCTCGCTGCCAGGGGAGGGACTTTGCACCAGGAGATCGAGTCTGGGTTTTCTACCCAGAGCGAAAAAGGGGACTGTCACCAAAACTGGCGAGCCATTGGTCGGGACCGTGCGTGGTTCTACAGAGACTGTCAGGTGTAGTGTACAGAGTGAGGCTGAAAAAAAGGGACCGGGTCTTGGTACTCCACCGTGACCGTCTCGCCCCGTACCAGCCATCCGCCCCGCGGTGGTCAAGCCGGAGCCTTCACACCAACCAGATACTCCAACCGAGGCACAGATGAACACTAGCGGGCCTGTACGTGCTGGTCGTCGACAACGGAGGCCACCCCGACACCTGGACGGACTCGTGCTGGACTTTTGAGCTGGACTTTTATTGTTCTGGGGACAGAAACCAGTCCGGGGGGACAGTGTAATGTCGGGGCTGTGTTAAGGGGGCGGGGATTTTCCCGGCATGCTTTGGCAGCGGAGGATTCAAAGGGTGTTATCATTTGTGTAACAGTATATGAATTAATAATTATGATCAGGTATGAAAATTATTTAATTTATATTTATGTATTGGAACCAGAGATGAATTCTCGGTTCATATACAGTGGAAAAGTTAATAACACTCGTAGGGCACCAGCTTCTATCTCTAAGAAGCAATTTAATCTTTAATTTCACTTTATACCTGTTTAATCACTCAATAAATTAATTAATAATCAGTCTCAAAATTTCATTGAATTCGATACTGGGGACTTCAACCAGACTCATAATGAAATAAATTCTCAACAACTTCTCTCATTTTCACATATTTATTAAAGGAAATGATAAAAAAAAAACATTGCAGGGATTTCATTACCCATAAAATAAACTTGTAAATGATAGATTAACACTGTCAACATTTGCAGAACCAGAGTTAACTGTGAAATGAATTTAGATCAGTTTGAAGTTAACAGATTGTGGAAACAACGCAAATTTATGGGGAAAGTTTTACTAATTATATGAAAAGTTCTGGATTACTCTAAGAAAGTGAAAATGGGATTTTAATGAAAAGGAGTTATGTTGATGATTCCTTAATTTGCATCTGATTAGATATTGAATTATTATCGAACCTCAGAAGTTTAATTCAGCAGATGAATAACATTTCAGCTCACGTGACGGGCGTTTGATGTTGAAGATCCTTCTGCGTTGTCCTGTAGTTCTTTTTTTTTTCTTTTTTTCCCCTTGTCCTGTTAGGCAGCTAGGCAAACAGAACAGGGATCTGTCACCCTTATTGTGCCAAAACAGATTTACTTTGCCAAGAGGAGCTTATACAGTACCTAACTATGCACTGTATATTGTTTTAAACGCCTCCTGTAATAATTTTTAATACTTTATTTTAATTGTTTTACCCATGGAAGACCCAAGAGGTTGGGGAAGAGGGAAAGGAAGTGTGTGAAGGGGGAAAAGAAAAGGGAGGGGAACAGACAAACAAACAAAAAAAACCCCAACAACTAAAACAAACAAAAGACAAACTGCTTCTTCCACCGAAGATGTCTCAACACGAGTCTGGTTTCTGCACCTGTTAAAGGAGAGACACTTGTGCGTGTATGTCTGTGTGCATATATATGAGAATGTGCACAAAATAAGTGTGTGCATGTGAGTGGTTTGTCAGGAAACATACGAGCAGAGGGCCGGTCACAGTAGCTCTCCGCCTGGGAACCCTGAGCAGGCAAGGCAGCGCCACCAACCCCCAGCCCCGAAGTCAGCAAGCTTCAGGAAAGCCAGGCATCCACCCCAGGAGGGATGATCAAGGGAGGGCAGGATGCCCAGCGGCCGGCGCGGTGAACCCACCCCCCCGGACCCGCCCGACCCCCACCCCCCCAGCGGGGCCAACATCCGCCCCCGGGCACCAGGCACCAGAAGGCCAGTGACCCCACCCCCCAGGACAGAAACCAGCCTGCGCCCCCCGGCACAAGCCCCCCCAGGCACCCCCACAGCGGCCACGCCCCAGCGCCTCCGCCGCACACCTCAGGGACCCCCACGTCCAAAGAAGTCCCCCCGCCCAGGGGAGCCCACGTTGCTGAGAGGCACTACCTCCCCTTAATCCAGCATCTCCTGACTCACAGACACACCCCTCTCCATACCTTCACACCCACATGTTCCCATGCACACCCCTCTCACTCACCCATACCGACCCATTCTCTCTCACTCCAGTACCCACTCAGATTCACTCCTCATTCACCTTTATTTCAAAAGGCAGCTGCGAAGCAGATGCAGCGAGCCTGAACATGCACCAGTGCCCGGCAGTGACCAGGGAGACCACCAGCGCAGGCCACAGAAGCAGACCCCCATCCCCCCGGCGCCCATCTGAGCGAACAATCAGCAGACCACCGCAGGCGCCCCAAGATGCCACCTGGCATGCAAAGTGCCACACAAAACCGACCCATCATCACCACCTCCATTCATCACCCCCTCACTCACACTTAGACTCATATTCAGCTCCCCGTCACTTCCTTGGTTGTATCTCTATATTTAGTAGCATCCAGGGATTTTGACAACATGATAGGTCTCAGGCTCCCCACCAAGTTCCCACGCCCCCGGTAAGAGCAGGCAACAGGGGTGGGGGAAGACCCCCACCTCCTCCCCCCGCACAGAACATGGTGGGGGGTGTCAGTTATATGATATAATTGTGTGTAAGTGTGTGGAGTACTAAAGTGCAATTAAAATTGGGGAGATAGTGATTGAATCATCGTTAGCCACTGCGATGGGCAACAGAGCCCCCATCCCCCAAGCTCTGAGTGTCTAAAATGGAATTAAAATTGAGGTGAGTGCAGCCCCACCACGCAGCAAAGGTATCCCCTTCACTGACACAGTGCGGCACACCCCCACCCCAAAGCCCTAAATGTAACAGAAAAGATCAGGAGGAGGGGGAGGGCGGGAAATAAGACTGGGAGGTAGGCAGTCTAAAAGCAAGGCCATCCCCCCCCCCCAGAAGCCAGCTTGCAGACTGGTTTATGAGGCCACCCACTGCCCCCAAATCCCAACCCAGGGTGAGGGCCGCCAGTGGAAACAGCCCAGGACCCACCAGCATCACGCCCCGGTGCTCCAGCACCACTAACATGACGGGGCAGCCAAACATACTTCCACTCATCTTACACACACGAACATGGACAACAACAGTCACAATAGTGAACAATGGGCCGGACCCACACAGTGCCCAACACGCCAGGCGACACCCCCGAGCGCCCACGCAGGCCCACGACCACCCACCCCAGATGCACACCGACAGCTGCAGGCTGCCCTGCAACCACAGCCACCCCGAAACAACCCAATGGAAACGCGGCCATCAACCCGTGCCAATGACCCCCCAGCCACCTCCAAGCACCAACACACACCCGCTGCCAATGACACCAGGGGCGATGTAACAAAGTGCCTCACCCCCCAACACAACAGCAGGGCGGCCGGGACAAGCAAGTCCCGAAACGCCAGCCCCCATGCCACTAGATGGACTGCCCAACCCCTGCCACCCAACAAAGCTCTCCTACCCATACACACACCTCCGCCCCCTAGACAACTACCCACAAGTAACCGCTTCCATACACACACGTAACTCCACCCACCATCACACATTCCCACCTACACAAACACACAACCCCACCTGCCCACTCAACACACACCCACTTCCACATCCACTCATACACAAGTCCACACTCACCCCCACCCCCACCCGCAGACCCCAGTGAACGGGGAGGGCGACCCAGGATGTGGGCACCAGCCCCAGGGCGGCACCAGGGCCCCAGGAAACACATGACCCTACCGCGCAAGGATGCACCAGGGACAACCCCCACCGCCGGAGCACACCCGACCCTGGCCCGGGGCCCAGGGCCTGACCCAGACACCCCCCAAGGGGCAAGGCCAGCTGGCCGGGGGCCACAGCACAACCCCCCCGGCCCACCCCCCACACACACACACACCACCACCACCCCCAGGGCCAGACAAACGGCCACCCCGAAACAGGCCCCCCGGACACCTGCGGTCAGGGTGCAGCCAGCCGCCAGAGGTGCCAAGGAGAGTGAGTCACCGCACGCCACCCCTCAGATTATAGAATTAATAAGCGAGGACCAGAGAGAATTGAATTCCGCCAATTGATTATTTGAGGAGGCTGACAATATGTTTTAAACTTGCTTTAATTATCCACCACCCATTTTTGTCTTTCATCTAGGCAAGGGGAAAACGATCCACCCAAACCAGACCTTGCCTCACTATTTACAGAGATGCAGGCTGAAGATCTGCTGAACCAGGACCAGTATGAGGGGCCGACCAGTTGCTGCTCAGTGTGGCAGCGTGGCTGGCATGTGTGACCCATTCCAATTTCTTTCTCTTTTTTTTACAGTTTGAATTTTGCACATTCTAAATAATCTGTAATTTGCTGCTGATTGGAATAAACAGTTTAGTGACTTATGTGTTTGCATCATGATTTTCTATTTTTGTCTGTTAAGACACTGGTGGGAAAAGAGTCAACAGTACGAACCATTTATCAGTGACTTTGAAAATAATGGCTCATTTTTAAGAAAAGTAACCAAAACAATTATTTGCTGAAGACTGTAAAACAAAATAGAGACATCTGCAAAAGTACTAAGGTTTATTGTCAAAATCCCCAAGACAATACTATATGAATACAAGTATAGTTCACTGTTGATGCAGAGAATATATATTTATACAGTATCTACATGTATACATGTATAGATCTACATGGTTTCTGTACTTGTCCTTTTAGACCTTAGTGCAGCTTTTGATACTATCGATCATAATATTCTACTTGATAGATTAGAACACTATGTTGGACTTAATGGAACTTCGTTGCAGTGGTTTAGATCTTATTTATCTGATAGGTTCCAGTTTGTTCATGTAAATAATGAGTTTTCTTTCAACTCAAAGCTTAGTCATGGAGTTCCACGAGAATCTGTGCTAGGCCCTACTCTTTTTAGTTTATATATGCTTCCGTTAGGCAACATTATTAGAAAGCATTGTATACATTTTCATTGTTATGCAGATGACACACAATTATACCTGTCAATGAAGCCAGATGATAGTAATCAATTAGCCAAGTTAGAAGCCTGTCTTAAGGAAATCAAAGCTTGGATGACTTGTAATTTCCTGCTATTAAATTCAGATAAGACTGAAGTCATTCTTGTTGGTCCAAAAAACCTTAGAAATACCTTTCCAAATCAAACTTTCAGTTTGGATGCGGTTACTCTTTCTCTTAATAGCTCTGTGAGGAACCTTGGAATTATTTTTGATCAAGATCTGTCCTTCAATTCACATATTAAATTTGTTTCTAAGACTGCCTTCTATCATTTGTGTAATATTGCCAAGATTAGGAGCATCTTGTCTCAGAGTGATGCTGAGAAACGGATCCACGCTTTTGTTAGCTCGAGATTAGATTATTGTAATTCTTTATTATCAGGCTGTCCTAAAACATCTTTAAAAAGTCTTCAGCTGATCCAAAATGCTGCAGCAAGAGTTTTAACAGGTACTAGAAAGAGAGATCATATCTCCCTGGTTCTGGCCTCCCTTCATTGTCTTCCCATGAGTTTAGAATTAAGTTTAAAATCCTTCTTCTTACTTACAAAGCTCTAAACAATCAGGCTCCTTTTTATTTAAAAGATCTGATACTACCGTATTATCCTAACAGAGCACTACGCTCCCAAAATGCAGGATTACTTGTAATACCTAGAATCTCCAAAAGTACAATGGGAGGCAGAGCCTTCAGTTATCAAGCTCCTCTCCTGTGGAACCAGCTGCCAATCTGGATTGGGGAGTCAGACTCTGTCACGACTCGCCGCTCATCATCCGCCTCAGTTGCGTGTACACCTGCGCCTCGTCAGTCAGGGGCTATTTAGCCCACGCAGCCCTGTGCAGCGGTCTGGAGCCGTCTGTTCGCATCGGCACTTCCTCGCAGCTGGATCGTCTCTCTATGACAGCTGAGCTACGCTTCACATAAGCATCATCATCCTCACCTTTTGCAAGTCTTCTCCCCTGTGCACAGGTGGATTCCTTGGCGGCAGATACCCCGTCATCGCCACCCTATCCTCATCGTCGTCACAGGCTCTGCAGGACGCTGTCTCCCGGGCTTCTCCCTTGGCCAACGCCAGCCACCCGTCACCTACAAGTAAGCAGCAATCAGCCCATTATACCTGTCTAGGTGTGGTGCCCTTTACCCCTGTCCTCTCTTCTCTCCATAGGGTTGCCTGGCTGTACGGCGCACTGCTCTGTTTCCTGTGCATCGGCGTTCACCCTCATCACATATCCATATCTCACACATCCATCCATACACGCCTGCTTGTTGAATAAAGCTGTTGAATCTTCCCTGAGCCTGCGTGCGTGTTTCCTGAGCCGGACATTATGTCAGTACGGCTCCAGCAAAGCGGCTCAGCAGACAGCGGGCTCGCACGCCGTTTTTCCACCCTCGAGGCTCGGGTGGATTCAATAGCCTACCAACAGCAGGTGATTTTGAATCAATTAATGAACATTACTCACCGATTAGACCGTGTGGACCCCCAGCAGGTAATTCCTCCTACTCGTCAGGGAGGGGCAGCTCCGGCCGCTTCCGCGGCTGGCCAGCCTGCCGCGGGAACGCCAACCCGACTCACGCCGATTCCAACCCCCGCCCGCTTCAGCGGTAAGCTCGGCGGAGCCCGGGGGTTCATCTTGCAGTTCGAGTCGGTGTTTCTGCGCGTTTCCGGGGATTTTCCCTCAGACCATTGCCGAACTGGTTACATTGCTAATCTCCTGGAGGGGCGAGCGCTAGCTTGGGCTTACGCCGTCATGTCGAAGCCCAGCTACGCAAACCTCTCCTATGACCAGTTCCTGCAGAGTTTCCTTGAGGTGTTCGATCATTCCCGGCGTGATAGCGTCCTCGCTGACCGGCTCCTTGGTCTCCAACAGGGAGTCTGGTCAGCGACGGATTACGCTATTGACTTCCAGGTTGCAGCGGAGGAGGTAGGCTGGGGTGAGGCGTCACTCTGTAGCATCTTCCTCCGCAGCCTCAACTCTGGTCTGTGCGATGAGTTGGCTGGTCGAGATCTCCCGGAACGCCTGTCGGAGCTGATCTCCCTGGCTATTAGTGTAGACAACAGGCTGCGCGAACTGGCCGCCGAGCGGAAGTCGGCTGTCCGCTCGCGTGTAGTTTCCGTCTGCATGCCCCAGTCTCGCCCCCTGGCGTTACCCGCTCCAGAGTCCTCCGAGGAGTCGGTGGCAATGGTAGTAGGCAGGTCAGGGCTCCCCCTAGCGGAGAGACAGCGCCGACGGGAGCTGGGACTCTGCATATATTGCGGAGGCAATCAGCATACCGTGGAGCACTGCTCGGTGAAGCCTAAACGGGGAGCTCCACGGATCACAATAGGGGGCCTCGCGGACTCTAACCGGTCGAATCCTCTCACAAGTTTGTCGCTGCCCATACGATTCTGTCACAATTCCACAGGGCACATCACACACGCACTGGTGGACTCAGGAGCAGAGCAGAGCTTCATTTCAAAGAGCCTGGCAACCCAATTGGGCATCCCCTGCCACCCTCTGGCCGCTCCTCTCAGCCTGGTCACCCTCTCCCGTGCGCCCCTAGGACAAGTGACTCATCGTACCCAGCCGGTCCCTGTAATTATCTCAGGTAATCACCAGGAGGATCTTACCTTGTATGTCCTATCCTCTTCTGTGTCGCCTGTCATCTTAGGCTACCCCTGGTTGTGCCTGCACAACCCAGTGCTGGATTGGCAGACAGGAAGAATTGCCGCCTGGAGCTCCTTCTGCATGGGCACCTGCCTTCAGTCCGCAGCCTGCGCCCCATCCTCTCCCCCTCCGGCCTCGGACGCCGCGCCTCCGGATCTCACCCTGGTGCCCTCGGAGTTCCATGACCTGGGTCTCATGTTTAGTAAGTCCAGGGCGATGTCTCTCCCTCCTCACCGGCCCTACGACTGCGCCATCAACATCCGCCCAGGGGCCCCCTTGCCATCCGGACGCCTCTACAGCCTGTCAACGCCGGAGCGGGAGGCAATGGCCAGTTACATCAAGGAGTCACTCAACGCAGGAATCATCCGCCCTTCTTCGTCTCCACTCGGCACAGGGTTTTTCTTCGTCTCGAAGAAGGATGGGTCACTCCGCCCCGTATAGATTTTCGGGCCCTGAATGACATCACGGAGAAGGACCGCTACACCCTGCCATTAATGGACACCGCTTTCCACTCCCTCCAGGGGGCAACCTGGTTCACTAAGTTGGATCTCCACAGTGCCTTTCACCTCGTCCGGATCCGGGAGGGGGATGAGTGGGAGACGGCCTTTCGAACGCCTAGTGGTCACTTCGAGTATCTGGTAATGCCATTTGGGCTGACCAACGCCCCCGCTGTGTTTCAACGCCTCATTAACGATGTCCTACGTGACTTCCTGGGCCTCTTCGTGTTCGTGTACCTGGATGATATTCTCATCTTCTCCAGGTCACGGGAGGAACACCAGGTCCACGTGAGGCGGGTCCTACAGCGGCTACTGGAGAACAGGCTGTATGTCAAGGCCAAAAAGTGCGAGTTTTATGCCAAGACAACCTCCTTCTTAGGGTTCGTAATCTCGCACAACCAAGTCCTTCCCGACCCCGTGAAGGTTAAAGCGGTGGTAGAATGGCCTACACCAACCTCCAGGAAGCAGGTGCAGCAGTTCATTGGGTTTGCCAATTTTTATTGTCGCTTTGTGCCCAATTTCGGAGCCATTGTTGCCCCTTTGACCCGCCTCACTTCTCCCAAGAACCCCTTCTGGTGGACCGAAGAGGTCGCAGTGGCTTTCGAGGCATTGAAGACGGAGTTCTCCTCCTCCCGGGTCTTGACCCAGGTTGACCCCGCGCAGCAGTGCCTGGTCAAAGTCGACGTGTCTGATACGGGAGTGGGGGCGGTGCTCTCTCAGGGATCACCCGCCGATGGGGTCAAGCGGCCCTGCGTCTTCTTCTCACGGCACCTGTCTCCAGCTGAGCGCAACTATGACGTCGGGGACAGGAAGCTACTTGCCATCAAGCTCGCCCTGCAGGAGTGGCGCCACTGGTTGGAGGGGGCTGCCCAGCCGTTCGTGGTGTTAACGGACCACAAGAACCTGGAATATTTAAGATCTGCCAGACGACTGAATGCCTGCAAGGCGTGCTGGTCATTGTTCTTCGCCCGGTTCCGTTTCACCATCACCTACCGCCCTGGTTCCAAGAATGGCCTGCCCGATGCCCTTTCCAGGCAGTTTGCCCCTGAGACCTCGGAGGAGCCGGGTCATACCATCTTGCCTAGCTCGTGTGTTGTGGGGGCGATTTCCTGGTCCATCAGGGACAAGATCCGGAGGGCGCAGGAGACCGAACCGGACCCTGGTGGCGGACCGGAAGGGAAACTGTTTGTTCCATCGACTGTCCGGGGGGAGGTTATTCACTGGGTTCACACCTCCAAACTCGCCTGTCACCCTGGTGTCTCCCGGCTAGTGGATCTCCTCCAGCGTTCCTTTTGGTGGCCGGGTCTCCAGAAGGACGTTGCCAACTACATCCAGACGTGCCCTGTGTGTGCCACCGGCAAGTCAGGTAATTCTCCCCCCGCGGGTCTGCTCCAGCCCCTGCCGGTCCCAGGCAGGCCCTGGTCTCACATAGCCCTCGACTTCGTCACTGGTCTCCTGGTTTCCAACACCTACGACACTGTGCTGACCATCGTGGATTGGTTCTCCAAGGCTGCCCACTTCGTGCCACTCCGGGGCCTCCCTACGGCGCGGGAGACAGCAGACCTTCTTGTCCAGCACGTGGTCAGGCTGCATGGGATACCGGTGGACGTCGTCTCTGATCGGGGTCCCCAATTTGTCTCTGAGGTATGGAGGTGTTTCTGCAACGCTCTGGGGGCCACGGTGAGCCTCTCTTCCGGCCACCACCCGCAGTCCAACGGGCAGTGTGAGCGTGCCAACCAGGAACTGGAAGCTGCCCTACGCTGCGTCACCTCCTCCAACCCGTCGTCCTGGAGCACGCACCTGGCCTGGGTGGAGTATGCCCACAACACGGCACGGTCTTCTGCCACAGGGATGTCCCCCTTTAAGGCATCCTTGGGATACGACCCACCTTTGTTCCCTGAGCAGGAGAGCGAGCTGGCCGTTCCCTCCATCCATGCGCACCTGAGACGCTGTCGGAGTCTGTGGACCAGAGCGCGTGATGCGCTATTACGCACGGCGGTGCGCAACAGCTCGATGGCGAACCGCCACAGGAGACCTGCCCCTGCCTACCAGGTGGGCCAACGTGTCTGGTTATCTTCTCACGACATAAATCTCAAGGCTGAAAAGCGGAAACTGGCCCCGTGCTTCATTGGCCCCTTCACCATTGCTAAAATTGTCAACCCGGTGGCTGTGCGTCTGGCCCTCCCTCCACATATGTCCCACCTTCCACGTGTCAAAGATCAAGCCCGTGGTTTCCGACCCACTCTGTCACCCGCCCAAGGCGCCGCCCACACCTCTGATGATCGACGGCCACCCGGCCTTGAGAGTCGCCTCCATCATGGACTCCCGGCGCCGAGGTCGCGGGCTGCAGTACTTGGTGGACTGGGAGGGATTCGGTCCTGAGTGGACGTCCTGGGTGCGCTCTTCCTTGGTGTTGGACAGGAGTCTCATCACGGAGTTCCACCGGGCACATCCGGACAAACCAGCGCCAGGAGGCGCTGCTGGGGGGGGAGTACTGTCACGACTCGCTGCTCATCATCCACCTCAGCTGCGCGCACACCTTCGCCTCGTCAGTCACGGGCTATTTAGCCCACGCAGCCCTGTGCAGCGGTCTGGAGCCGTCTGTTCGCATCGGCACTTCCTTGCAGCTGGATCGTCTCTCTACGACAGCTGAGCTATGCTTCATGTAAGCATCATCGTCCTCACCTTTTGCAAGTCTTCTCCCCTGTGCACAGGTGGATTCCTTGGCGGCGGATACCCCGTCATCGCCATCCTATCATCATCGTCATCACAGGCTCTGCAGGACGCTGTCTCCCGGGCTTCTCCCTTGGCCAACGCCAGCCACCCGTCACCTACAAGTAAGCAGCAATCAGCCCATTATACCTGTCTAGGTGTGGTGCCCTTTACCCCTGTCCTCTGTTCTCTCCATAGGGTTGCCTGGCTGTACGGCACACTGCTCTGTTTCCTGTGCATCGGCGTTCACCCTCATCACATATCCATATCTCACACATCCATCCATACACGCCTGCTTGTTGAATAAAGCTGTTGAACCTTCCCTGAGCCTGCATGCGTGTTTCCTGAGCCGGACATTATGTCAGACTCAATCTCTGTTTTTAAGAATAGGGCTAAAACCTACCTTTTTTGATATAGCCTACAATTAGGGAGGGATCATGTGTTTCTGAACCCTCCCTTAGTTATGCTGCTAATAGGTTTAGTCAGCCGGGGGGCCTCCAATAGTGCACTGGGCCTCACTCCTTTCTTCACTCTCAATGAAATATTTTTTTTTGCTGGTCATTAACATCTGTTTGTTCTCTCCCATAGATTGAGTCCCCATTGTGCTGTTTGCTCTCTACATGTCTGTTCTTTTCATCTTATCTGTCCCCTCACCCCCCAGCCAGTCGCAGCAGATGACTGCCCCTCCCTGAGCCTGGTTCTGCTGGAGGTTTCTTCCTGTTAAAAGGGAGTTTTTCCTCCCCACCATCGCCAAGTGCTTGCTCACAGGGGATCGCCTGATTGCTGGGGTCTTTCTGCAACTGTGGGGGTTTCCCCTACAGTTGATAGTGCTATGAGATGACTGTTGTTGTGAAATGGTGCTATATAAATAAAGTTGAATTGAATGTTGTCAGCAATACTCAATATGATATATTTCCAGTTAATCCATGTATTTCTCCATGTAACCTTGTGACTGCATTATTTTAATTACTTTTAATCCTGGATCCATTTGTTTTGGCTTAAAATGCATCATAATAGTTAAATATATCTTATGCCTAACTCAGTACTGTTTACCTGTTGAAATATTTAACGGCTCATATGCTACAATATGGCACCTGATCCATGTTTTGCCACGACACCACTGGCTGGAGCAGATAAATTCCATGACGTCTCAGTCTCTCCATGATTTTGACACAGATCAGAAGCTAAACATTTCTACAGACATTATTACCACTTCGCGTTCGTAAAGTTGGGGTCACGTCACTGCTGAACGTTAACCCCCAACGTTTGAAGCAATATTTTTGCCACAAGAGAGCCATCTGAAACACACACACACAGAATACATATTTTAGTACCTAATATCGATAACTTGCCGACATTACAATGTTGTATGGCAGACTTAAAAGCAAAGCAGCGTTAGCAATCATTAGCTTACCTTGATATGTGATGTAGTTTGTATACTCATGGGTTTTCCTTTATATTGCTCTATGGATTCCTAAACACTCAAGTACTTTTTCAGAGTGTGTCGTATCACCGGCTTTGCCTTCTGTTCTCCTTTTTTTGCATTTATTCAAGCAAAAAAGACAGAGAAGGCAGATGCCGCGTAACCTGCCAGCTTGTGTTTTGCGTAACATCACGCTTGTTTTACGCCAGTTACACTGGTTTTACGTAACGGGAGGGAGAGAGTTACGCCGCCTCCCTGTAACTATATTCCCACCCACTTCAAATGGGACCTACTGCAGTGGAAAAACAAAGTGGGCCGAACTGTACCGTCCCATCCTGTACCGAACCGTACCATACTGACCCTAGTGGAAAAGCGCCTTTAGAGAGCCGCTGCAAACTTAATGGGAGTGACAGAAAAAAATGCTCATAAAAGAAACTCTCACTTTCAGCCACTGCCATGTGTGAGCCCACAACGCCATCCAGAGGGGCACACCAGCCGGGAAAACCTCCTCTGTAATCCACATCCCGATGTCAGCTGCCCTCAATATCAAACAAGTGGAAAACTGTCACAGAGCTCTGCCAGCCTATCTGTCCATCTGCCCACAGTAAGTGTCATTTTCCTACTGATTCTGCTGGTAATGATGGAATATCAATGCTGAAAACTGAAACATGTATTAAAAACAAAACTATCCACTCAATTTTTTCCAAGTGGGAACAAAACTGCACTCAGACATGCAGAGCCCTCCATTTCCCCACAGTCTGGTATAAAGGAGCCTTTGACCAATAATGCAGATATAAACATGACAATGATAAATGAAAAATTACTATTAAAAATGTATTGTCTTCCAAAATTTGTTTTCATTACAGGCCTAATTACAAGACTAAATTGTCATTAGATATGTCTTAATGTGTCAATTTATAACATTTTGGGCTGGTGGGGTGCTGCTGGATTTTTTTTTTTTTCAATGTAAGAAGGGTGCAGTGGCTCAAAAAAGTTAAAAAAAAAAAAAAGGCTGCTATGGGGAACATTAATATCTGTATGAAAATTTCATAACTGGTTAAATAAATGAAATATCAGTCTGAACCAAAACACACCGACAGATGAATTAATCTCAACAAGGTCAATCCTATACCTGACACCAAATCATTAAAGGAACAGAAGATACTACTTTTAAAACCCAGGAGTCTCCTCACTGTTTACCACTCCACCAGAGTAGGCGTCCCTGTGGGGAGCATGAGGGACACCCCGACGGCCGAGGTCAGACGCCTCCTCCACTGTCCTCTGTAACCACTGTCCACCACACCGTAGGCATAACTGTTCCCACAGCTGGTGGAAAACATTCGGCCAGACAGACGTGTGCCGTTCTCATCCACATAGAACAGACCAGGACCCTGTAGAACACACATGGATGATATGTGGAGTGGAGAGATTTCATTTAGCAGATGCAGTTTTTACATGTTGCTTACCATAAAAAGATTTATTTCAGAGCTGATACAAATATTATTTGTCACCATTCGCCATAAACATTGATTTGAAAACTTGAAAAATACAAAATTTAGTTTCATTCAGTTAAATATTTATATTAACGTGAGAGCAAAGAACCTTTCATTAAATCTAAGCTGCATTATTCATAACAGAACATGTACGTTGGATCATAATCTGGAGTCATGGCTTTCTGTTTCATGGTCTGTTCTTAGATTATTTTCAACAGTCTATTACCACACTGAAGAGTGGATATTAAAAATCTGCCACATTTCCATTCTAGGCTGACATGCCCCCCTCCACTCCCCAAATGTTTCCCATCACCAGCAGATCCTCTCCTCCAGATAAAGTCCGTCTCCCCTCCATGTCAGAGCTCCATGCACAGATCACAACAGAGGTGGTGAAATAGCCAGAAAATGTACTCAGATAAAAGTAGGGCTGCCTTCTGACATTCATTACTAAAGTGGAAGAGTAGCTACAGTTTTTTGACTAACAGGAAGAAAGCATCGACTAAGTTACGTAAGCAAAAGCAATAATCAGCATCAGACTTACTAATTAATTTGCAAGGTTTTTCTCCTAAATCTGTGACTCTTTTTTTTTTTCATACATTTACAATTTTTTCTTATCTATTTGAGACCTGTTTCCATGAATCCATGTACAATTATTTCCTTGTATAGATAAAAACATTTCCCCCAATTTGGATTTTAATGACTAAACATGACAACATTTTACTGCTAATTTGCCACTTTTGCTCATAATTTTTTTCTCTCGTAAATTTGTGACTCTTTTCATATCCATTTGAGACTTTATTCCTAGTAACCATTTTTTAAATAATTTTTGACTTTTCACTTAAATTTGCAACTTTTTACTCATAATTACCTCCACCAAGGAGGTAATTATGTGTAAAATTATGTGTGTGTAATGGCACGGGGAACAGATGATTAGATTTTGGTGATGATCTGAGAGTGTATACCTCCACCAAGGGCTTTGTTTGTATTTGTGCAGCAGGATTACACAAAAACTACTGGATGGATTTGGATGAAATTTTCACCACAGGTGGTTCTTGGCCTACAGAGGAACCCATTACATTTTGGTGATGATTTGGGAATGCATACCTCAGCCAAGGCTCTTCTCACAGTGTGTCAGCAACAATACTCCAAAAATAATGGACAGACTTTGATGCAATTTTCACCACAAGTGGCTCTAGGCTTATACACAAACCCATTACATTTTGGAGGTGATCCATGAGAGACTGAAGGAGAGTTGGCGGAGATATGCGCTCTCTGAGTGCTTTTCTAGTTTATGTTTTTCTCATAAAGTCGTAACCTTTTCCAAACCTGTGGTGCACTCATGCAGGTACAGTTGGTTTATTTGGTCGTCTGTTGTGTTACAGGCTACACCCACCTGATTTTCTCCATGCCCACCTACTTTTTCATTTCTGGCTACGCCCCTGGTCTGGGCTACTCTGTTAGGTCGACCTGGACCCCCAGATAAGCAGTAGAAGATGGATGGATGGAGGGCTTACATGTCATGTGATTAATTATACACTGCTCTTTTTTCACTTTTCTGACAGCCATTTTAAAATCCATTCATCTCTGCAGAGGACAGGCCAAGCCAGGTCTATAATATTTTCAGTATAAATATTCACCCTCATGATGCATTTCTACACACATATTGTGAATAGCACAGATTTTTCATAGTCACATACATTATATCTTTACAACATATTTGGGCAGCGCAGTGGCAGAGTGGTTAGCACTGCGGCAGCACAGTAACTCCCCCTTGGCCAGGGGATCCTGGGTTTGATCCCATCCCCTGACCAACAGTGATCTGTGTGGAGTTTGCATGTTCTCCCCGAGTCTGCGTGGGTTTACTCTGGGATTTCTCCAGTTTCCTCCCACATGCCAAAAACATGCGAGTTAGGTTAATTGGCATCAAACTGGGGATTCTAAACTGTCCTTAGGTATGACTGTGAGAGTGAATGGTTGTCTGTCTCTCTGTGTTGGCCCTGCGATGGACTGGCGATCTGTCCAGGGTGGACCCTGCCTCTCGCCCAAAGATGCTGGGATAGGCTCCAGCTCCCCCCCCCCCCCCCCGTGACCCAAAAAGGATTAAGTGGAAGAAGATGGATGAATGAATGAATCTGCTGGCAAAGTTCTTTACACATTTCATATGTTTTGTCCGGAATTACAGAGTTCATGAACTCAATGTACAGTATGAGTCTATATCCCACAATAACACATCCCAGTAGAATCACAGTTCACACTGCTACACTTATTGACAACCTGTTTGTCAGTGTTATTGATGAGAAAATAGAAAGTGGATTATTGATAAATGATATAAGGGACCATTTGCCAATCTTTGCACTTATCCATGGCCACACGGAGGCCAATACAGAAAAAAATTTAAAATCGTTCAGATACAAATCACAAAATGCAGTCAGATCTTTTAAAGAGGACTTGCTGAAGCAAGACTGGACAGAAGTCTATGTATCAGATGTAAATGAAGCCTATGACACATTTATAAACATTGTAACCACTCTTTATGAAAAAAACTGTCCATTAGTAAAAAAAAAAGCTTAAACATAAATTTGCTAATAAGCCATGGTTAACCAAAGGATTACAAAAGGCGTGTAAAAAGAAAAAATTATTATATAAAGCTTTCCTAAAGAAAAGGACAAAAGAAGCAGAGCAGCGGTATAAAACATACAAAAATAAGTTAACATATATAATAAGGTGTAGTAAAAGAGACTATTACAGTAAAGAACTGGAGAAAAACAAAGACAATATTAAAAATACATGGACAATACTTAACAGTATTCTTGGAAATAAAAGCAGAAATACAAGCTACCCAACCGATATTTCAAAAAATAATAAAACGACTCAGAGTGTGAATGCAGCCTCACCTGCAGAGGAATTTAATAACTTTTTTGTAAACACTGGTCCTAATTTGGCTCGAGAAATACCCACTACGGTGCCTACAGGTGATACAATATGCAATAACACTGCTATAAAAGACTCCATTTTCATAAAGAACACAGACGAGAGAGAGGTCATTGAAATTGATAAATCGTTTAAAAGTAAAACATCTACGGACTGTGATGGTATTGACATGCTCTTAGTCAAAACTGTTATTGAATGCATAGTAAAACCACTGACGTATATCTGTAACCTGTCTCTCCAAACAGGTATATTTCCCAATGCAATGAAAATGGCTAAAGTAATTCCTATATACAAGACGGGTGACGGAGGGGAATTCTCAAACTATAGACCAATTTCACTATTGCCGCAATTTTCCAAAATACTTGAAAAAATATTCTATGAGAGAATTGACAACTTCATACTGAAGAATAATTTATTGTGTGAGCAGCAATATGGGTTCAGACACAAGAGGACAACTGCATTTGCTCTAATGGAATTTATAGAAAAAATATCAACAGCCATTGAAAATAAAGAGTATTCAGTTGGCGTATTCCTGGATCTTAAAAAAGCATTTGATACAGTGGATCATAATTTATTATTAAAGAAACTACAAAATTGTGGTATTAGAGGGGTAGCACTGTCCTGGTTAAGTAGTTACTTAAAGAATAGATATCAGTATGTATGTGTCGGTAACAAAAACTCACAGTTACTGAAGGTTACTTGTGGAGTCCCACAGGGTTCAGTTTTGGGGCCATTATTATTCAATATGTATATAAATGATATATGTAAAGTTTCAGAAAAAATGGACTTAATATTGTTTGCCGATGACACTAATCTATTATGCAGTGGAAACAATTTGGAACAACTTCTGGATACACTCGGAAAGGAATTAGGAAAGCTTAAACTGTGGTTTGATTCAAACAAATTAACGCTCAATTTAAGTAAGACAAAATTTATAGTCTTTAACAACCATCACAACAACTCAGTATCTAAACTCAGTGTAAATGGTGTAGAGATTGAAAGGGTATCTTAAACTAAATTTCTTGGAGTAATAATTGATAATAAACTGTGTTGGAAGTCACATATTAATTATATTAAAGGTAAAATATCCAAATCAACTGCAATATTGCACAGAGTAAAATATTTGCTGAATCAACCCACACTATATACCTTGTATCATTCATTAATACTCCCATACATGACATATTGTAATGAAGTATGGGGAAATACATATAAAACAAACATATCCACTCTTTATGCTTCAAAAGAGAGCTATTAGAATAATAAACAAAGCAGCTTACAGGGAACCAACAAACCCACTTTTTCTTAAATTAAAAGCTCTCAAGTTGAAAGATCTGGTTGGCTTTAAAACTGCAGTAATAATGTTTAAAGTGAAGAATCTATCACTGCCCGCAAATATCCAAAAGTTGTTCCAAATAAGGGAGAAACAATATCATTTCAGAGGAACATGTATATTTCAAAAACCTTCAGTGAGAACTACCACCAAGCAACACTGTGTCTCAGTGCAAGGAGTCAGATTATGGAATGATTTTGGACCTGAATTAAAATCATGTAAAACGCTTGGACAATTTAAACTAAAACTAAAGGAAGAAATACTCCAAACATATATACAAGATGACATGTAAAACCACATAAGGATTGTCATATCCAGCCTGTGTTGTGTTGTAGCTTAGTTTTTTTTATTCTGTCACACTCTGTCTTAGCTTTGTTTCTTTTTTTCTTTTTTGAATTGTAATCGCTCTTGTCTTGTTTTTTTTTTTTTTCTCTCTCTTTTGGATTCTTGGATGGAATATGGGTGGGCAATATAAGCTGCGGCTTCAGCCATCACCCATTTCAGATAACTTATGTTGAACTGTATAATCAGAGGAGTTATTGTCTAATTTGACCTTGTTGGATTTTCTTTCCCCCTTTTGCTATATTATTCAGTTCCTTTTAACCTGTACTATCCGAAATAAATAAAGATAAATAAATAAAGATTCATTCATTCATTCATTCAATTTGTCCAGGCTGGAGGGTGGATTAGCAGACCCATCTTTAGCATGACCCGAGACTCCAGTGACTTGAACGTCAGCAGATTTCGATTTGCTGGTCGCCAGTGGCTTTGGCATCTCACAAGCAGCTGATTTAAGCGTGGAGTAGACAAGGTTTATGCACCTGTATGTCCGTTTTTATACGGCATTATTGCACTTTTAACAGAACTCGAAGAGGAGCGCAACCGAAACACATCCATCCCCTTCACATGCTCACTCCGTCTGCCTCTTTACCAAGGCATAATAAAGGTAAATAACAAATTTACCTTTTCCAGGTCAACCTGAACCTGAACCAGAAAAGTCCTTCAAATTTTGGAGAAAAATTCAAGATTTACCAAAAAAACAAAAACAACAACAACAAAAAAAAAACCATATTTGCACATTTTCTTGTAAATTTGCAGAAAAAAAGTATCACAATTTCTGTGACAGTTTGCAGTGGGAGAAAAAAGTGGTAACATCACAAGAAGTGCTGTTAATTTAAGAAAAATCTTTAAAATTACATTGGGGGAGGCTGGACCCTATCCCAGCATCTTTGGACGAGAGGCAAGTATACACTACTCACAAAAAGTTAGGGATATTTGGCTTTCGGGTGAAATTTATGGACAATGTAAAAAATTCATGCTACAGTGATATATCATGAAAGTAGGGCATTTAAGCAGAAGCAGGCAATGGTGATTTCCTCATCTCAGTATTAGAGTGGCCTACGCCGACCTCCAGAAAGCAGGTGCAGCAGTTCATTGGGTTTGCCAATTTTTATTGTCGCTTTGTGCCCAATTTCGGAGCCATTGTTGCCCCTTTGACTTGCCTCACTTCTCCCAAGAACCCCTTCCGGTGGACCGAAGAGGTTGCAGCGGCTTTCGAGGCATTGAAGACGGAGTTCTCCTCCTCCCGGGTCCTGACCCAGGTTGACCCCGCGCTGCAGTGCCTGGTCGAAGTCGACGCGTCTGATACGGGAGTGGGGGCGGTGCTCTCTGAGCGATCACCCACCGATGGGGTCAAGCGACCCTGTGCCTTCTTCTCACGGCGCCTGTCTCCGGCTGAGCGCAACTACGATGTTGGGGACAGGGAGCTACTTGCCATCAAGCTCACACTGCAGGAGTGGCGCCACTGGTTGGAGGGGGCTGCCCAGCCGTTCGTGGTGTTAACGGACCACAAGAACCTGGAATATTTAAGATCTGTCAGACGGCTGAACGCCCGCCAGGCGCGCTGGTCATTGTTCTTCGCCCGGTTCCGTTTCACCATCACCTACCGCCCTGGTTCCAAAAATGGCCTGCCTGAGGCCCTTTCCAGGCAGTTTGCCCCTGAGACCTCGGAGGAGCCGGGCCATACCATCTTGCTTAGCTCGTGTGTTGTGGGGGCGATTTCCTGGTCCATCAGGGACAAGATCCGGAGGGCGCAGGAGACCGAACCGGATCCTGGCGGCAGACCGGAAGGGAAGCTGTTTGTTCCATCGACTGTCCGGGGGGAGGTTATTCATTGGGTTCACACCTCCAAACTCAGAATCAGAATCAGAATCAGAATCAGATTTATTGCCATTGTTCATGTGGTACACAAACTAGGAATTTGTCTCGGTGCAATGCTGCAACATTAAACATGATAAAATAAAAGAAATAAACTATACATGCAATAAAGTATAGAATAAGAGTAAGTGAACTCGCCTGTCACCCTGGTGTCTCCCGGCTAGTGGATCTCCTCCAGCGTTCCTTTTGGTGGCCGGGTCTCCAGAAGGACGTCGCCAACTACGTCCGGGCGTGCCCTGTGTGTGCCACCGGCAAGTCAGGTAATTCTCCCCCCCGCGGGTCTGCTCCAGCCCCTGCCAGTCCCAGGCAGGCCCTGGTCTCACATAGCCCTTGACTTCGTCACTGGTCTCCCAGTTTCCAACACCTACGACGCTGTGCTGACCATCGTGGATCGGTTCTCCAAGGCTGCCCACTTCGTGCCACTCCGGGGCCTCCCTACGGCGCGGGAGACAGCAGACCTTCTTGTCCAGCACGTGGTCAGGCTGCATGGGATACCGGTGGACGTCGTCTCTGATCGGGGTCCCCAATTTGTCTCTGAGGTATGAAGGTGTTTCTGCAACGCTCTGGGGGCCACGGTGAGCCTCTCCTCCAGCCACCACCCGCAGTCCAATGGGCAGTATGAGCGCGCCAACCAGGAACTGGAAGCTGCCCTGCGCTGCGTCACCTCCTCCAACCCGTCGTCCTGGAGCACGCACCTGGCCTGGGTGGAGTATGCCCACAACACGGCACGGTCTTCTGCCACAGGGATGTCCCCCTTTAAGGCGTCCTTGGGATACGATCCACCTTTGTTCCCTGAGCAGGAGGTCGAGCTGGCCGTTACCTCCATCCAGGTGCACCTGAGACGCTGTCGGAGTCTGTGGACCAGAGCGCGCGATGCGCTATTACGCACGGTGGCGCGCAACAGCTCGACGGCAAACCGCCACAGGAGACCGGCCCCTGCCTACCAAGTGGGCCAACGAGTCTGGTTATCCTCTCAAGACATAAATCTCAAGGCTGAAAAGAGGAAGCTGGCCCCGCGCTTCATTGGCCCTTTCACCATTTCTAAAATTGTCAACTCGGTGGCTGTGCATGTGGCCCTCCCCCCTCCCTCTGCATATGTCCCACCTTCCACGTGTCAAAGATCAAGCCCGTGATCTCCAATCCTCTCTGTCACCCGCCCACGGCGCCGCCCGCGCCTCTGATGATCGACGGCCATCCAGCCTGGAGAGTCGCCTCCATCATGGACTCCCGGCGCCGAGGTCGCGGGCTGCAGTACTTGGTGGACTGGGAGGGATTCGGTCCTGAGTGGAGGTCTTGGGTGCGCTCTTCCTTGGTGTTGGACAGGAGTCTCATCACGGAGTTCCACCGGGCGCATCCGGACAAACCAGTGCCAGGAGGCGCTGCTGGGGGGGGGGAGTACTGTCACGACTCGCCGCTCATCATCCGCCTCAGCTGCGCGCACACCTGCACCTCGTCAGCCGCGGGCTATTTAGCCCACGCAGCCCTGTGCAGCGGTCTGGAGCCGTCTGTTCGCATTGGCACTTCCTCACAGCTGGATCGTCTCTCTACGACAGCTGAGCTACGCTTCCACGTAAGCATCATCATCCTTACCTTTTGCAAGTCTTCTCCCCTGTGCACAGGTGGATTCCTTGGCGGCGGAAACCCCGTCATCGCCATCCTATCCTCATCGTCGTCACTGGCTCTGCAGGACGCTGTCTCCCGGGCTTCTCCCTTGGCCAACGCCAGCCACCCGTCACCTACAAGTAAGCAGCACTCTGCTCATTATACCTGTCTAGGTGTGGTGCCCTTTACCCCTGTCCTCTGTTCTCTCCCTAGGGTTGCCTGGCTGTACGGCGAACTGCTCTGTTTTCTGTGCATCGGCGTTCACCCTCATCACATATCCATATCTCACACATCCATCCATACATGCCTGCTTGTTGAATAAAGCTGTTAAATCTTCCCTGAGCCTGCGTGCGTGTTTCCTGAGCCGGACATTATGTCAAAGTCTCCTCTCAAATTATAATCATTGTCTCTCTTTTTTTGAATATATTTTGTATATTAGTTGGGAGTTGATTATTAATTGCCCTGTACATGACTTGTGCTGTCTTAAATTTAACTAAATCAATGAACTTTATGACATGTGACTTTAAAAACAATGAATTGGTGTGGTCTCTATATCCTACATTATTTATTATCCTTATAGTGTGGAGAGTGTGGGAAATGAGGAGGCAGATTTACGAACAGACAAAGTTTATTAACACTCTCACATCAGTCATAAGCAGAAAAAGCATGATACAGCCAAGCACGGTTTCTCCTTATAAACCCAACAGATCATCTCATATCTGCATGACATTTCACATCACACTGCATGACATTTAACATCACAAAACATTCCCGTTAAAACCACGACTCCTTCTTCTTGCCAACTCCCAATGACATCCCTGCCTATTGTCCTCCTATGTTTAACCACTGCATCCTGACTGAGACACTGTCTGCTGACTCACCCTAGTCTCCACAATATGCGTTTTGTCTCTGCTACACCACCACCCCCACAGACAGAGTTTCAGTCCCCACGTCTTTTGGGCTTCAGTGTCCTCCCATATCTGCTGTAACGGGGGTCTCTGCGCCGGCGGCGGGCTGCTGGACGTGTGTCTGACTGCAGGTGGGCCATGGCGGGGGGGGGGGGGGAACTTCGCTTTGCCCATGTGGCTGTCCTGGTGAATCGTTTGCCTGGGGAGCTCTCAGTGGGGGTCATCCACGCCGAGGGGCCCGAGCCAGCAGCACTTGCTCGTCCACCACTACAAAGGCGGGCTTAAGTCTGTCTATGCATATTTTCTCCGGCCGACCCCCCAAGTCTAACAAAAAATGCTTGTCCCCTGTTTCCAGCACTCTGAACGGGCCATCATAGGGTGGGCGCAATGGAGGGCGGTGGGCATCATGCCTGACGAACACAAACTCTGCGTTCTTCAAAGTTTTTGGGACGAAAGCACGTGGAAAACAGAGGTGGGCCGGGCAGCGTGCCTGCATCTGCACTACGCTGCAAACGCTGAGACGGGTAACTGTCCGGCACGGGATTATCTGGCAAAAATTCCCTGGGCAGCTGCAGTGGCTGAGAAAAAAACCAGCTCGGCCGGGGAAGTCTCCAAATCCTCTTTTGGTGCGGAACGCAACCCCAATAAAACCCACGGCAGCTGGTCAACCCAATTTGCATCCGTAAACGAAGTCCTGAGTGCTGCTTTGTGAAAACGCTCGCATAACCCATTTACCTGTGGGTTGTACGCGGTTGTGCGATGAATTGCAACACCCAGGCTGCGGGCCATCGCGGACCAAAGTTCGGAAACAAACTGAGGGCCCCTGTTGGACGTGATGTCCTACGGGATTCCAAAACGTGCCACACATGTTGTCAAAAAAGCACGCGCCATGTCCGCGGACATGGTTGCCGCCAGCGGGACTGCTTCTGGCCAGCGTGTGGTGCGGTCCACCACTGTCAGAAGGTGCGTGCACCCCTGCAACAGCGGGAGGGAGCCCACGAGGTCCACATGAACATGGTCGAATCTTTTAGCTGGTATACTAAACGGCTCCAAAGGAGCCTTCGTGTGTATGTGTACTTTGGCTCGTTGGCACGCTACGCAGGCTTCCGCCCACTCTTTCACTTGTTTGCGCAGGCCTGGCCACACGAATTTCGCTCCCACCATTTTGACTGACGCACACACTCCTGGGTGTGCCAGAGCGTGAACTGACTCAAACACGCGGCGGCGCCACGCGACCGGGTCCACCGGGCGCAGGTGTCCCATGGAGATGTCGCAGATTGGGGGGGGGGGGGCTTGCCATCTTGCAGCACTCTGCTTTCCAGCCTTAACCCTGTTGGTCCAGACTGGAGCGCGTGCACGTCCGTATCGCTAATCTGCTCTGCGGCCATGGCTGTATAATCTATCCCTACGCAGATCGGAGCTACAACCGCGCGCAAGAGGCAGTCCGCCACCACATTTAGTTTACCGGACACATGCTGAACATCGGTCGTAAACTCCGAGATCGCGGCCAGCTGTCTCCGCTGCCGGCCCGACCATGGTTCCGAAACCTTGGCCATCGTGAACGTCAGCGGTTTGTGGTCCATGAACGCGGTGAAGCTGCGCCCTTCCAGCCAGAACTGGAAGTGGCGTATGGCCAGGTGGAGAGCCAGCAACTCCCTGTCGAACGTGTTGTATTTACGCTCACTGTCACACAAAGCTCTGCTGAAAAATGCAAGTGGCTGCCAAGAACCGGCGACACGTTGCTCCACGACGGCCCCTATGGCCACGTCCGAGGCGTCGGTAGTGAGCACTATCTGGGCCGCCGGGTCTGGGTGTGCCAATAGTGCGGCGTTTGCCAGGGCTGCTTTAACCTCAGAGAATGCCTGCTCTCGCACCGGAGTCCATTCGACTCCATCAGCGGGTTTCCGTCTCTTGAGCGCAGCGTACAATGGCTGCATGAGTTGAGCTGCACGGGGGAGGAAACGGTTAAGAAAGTTAACCATCCTCAAAAATTCCTGCAGCGCCCCTGACCGTCTGAGGCCGGGGAAAGTTCCCCACAGCGCGCACTTTGTCGGGCAAGGGTATCGCTCCCTCCGGTGAGATGCGGTGCCCCAAAAAATCAATGCCCGTCATGCCGAACTGGCTCTTCGCCGGGTTGATAATTAACCCGTGCTCCTCCAACCTCTGGAAAACCGTCCTGAGGTGGGTTACGTGTTCGTCTTCGGACGCGCTGGCTACCAGGATATCATCCAGGTAGACGAACACAAACGGGAGATCGTGCAGCACCGCATCCATCATGCGCTGGAACGTCTGTGCCGCTCCTTTTAATCCGAATGGCATGCGCAGAAACTCGAACATGCCGAACGGAGTTATTACCGCTGTTTTGGGTATGTCCTCCATGCGCACTGGGATCTGGTGGTAACCGCGGACCAGGTCTATTTTAGAAAAAATGCGTGCTCCGGCGAGGTGAACGGAAAAATCCCGAATGTGGGGAATCGGGTAGCGGTCATGTGCTGTGGCATTATTCAACCTGCGAAAATCGTCGCACGGTCGCCACGACCCCTCAGCTTTAGGGACCATGTGTAGCGGGGATGCCCATGGGCTGTTCGATTGCCTGATGATGCCCAGCCTTTCCAGGTTGGCAAACTCCTCTCGCACTATGGCCAGTTTAGCTGTGTCCAAGTGCCGAGGTTGTGCGAAAACGGGCGGCCCGGTGGTGGTGATAAAGTGCTCCACCCCATGTTTAGCGATGGCCGCCGAAAACGTCGGGACCGTGAGTGCTGGAAACTGAGTGAGCAGTGCGTGGAACTTACCGCCTGGAGCTGTGACGTTGGCTTGTGTTACTGGCCCAGCCCCTCGAGCTGTACAGGGGAGAGAGTCAAAGGACAGTGCATTAACCAGGCGCCTGTTAGCAACATCAACTAGTAAACCATGCACACACAGAAAATCAGCTCCCAGAATTGGGAAACTCAGTGCTGCTATGACAAAAGTCCACTCGTAGGTACGGCCGTGTAGAGATAAAGCCAGTGTTCTCTCACCAAAGGTCTTAATGTCCCAGCCATTTACTGCCACCAGCCCAGGGCCACTAGGTCCTGCCAGCCGGTCGGCGTAGGTCGGCAGGATGATGCTCTTCTGGGCTCCGGTGTCTACGAGGAAACGCCTCCCTGAACGCAAGTACGCCATGTAGAGCAGCTTGTTTTTTTCACCGGCGGTCACAGCTGCTACCAACTGCCGGCCTTGGTGTTTCCCGAGCCCTTGAATTGGCACGGTGGCGCACATCTGCGTGCGTTCTCTCCAAAGCGGCGGTGGTAGAAACAGAGCGTGTCTCTCTGGCGCTCGTTGGCCCCCGCTGCTGCTACCGTCGGTGGCTCCTCACCTCCTCTGGTCGTCTCGCTGGGCTCCGACACCAACGCATTGACTGTGAGGGCTCTGGTGAGGATGATCCGGTCTGCCTCCTGGGCTGGCGCACGGTAGTCACACGCGGCCAGCAACGGCGAATTGGCCAGAACCGCTCTCACCTCTGTTGGAAGGTTCCGGAGGAAAAGGTGGGCAAACAGAAAATGCCCATCGTCCGTGCCCATTAATGCCAACATCTTCTCCATGAGATCGACAGCCGAACCATCTCCTAACTCGGAATGCCTCAGGAGCCTCTCTGCTCTCTCACAGTCTGACAGCGTGTAGCGCCGAGTCAGCACAGCTTTGAGAGCCTTGTATCTGTCGTGGGCTGGGGGCTGGTTGAGCTGTGCAAGCTTCCAGCGCTGTAACCACATAGTAAAACTTGGTGTCGTCTGCCGTTATTCCCCAGAGGGCGATCTGGGCCTCGGTGTGGTGGAACCGAGAGTGCGGGTTGTGCTGCCAAAAGTCCGGTAGCTTGACTGAAACAGAGCACGTGTTGCTGGGGGTTCCTGTCCGGGCCGACTCCAGGGTTCTTGCCTCGTGTTCCATAATACGTCCAGGGTCACCAGTGTGGAGAGTGTGGGAAATGAGGAGGCAGGTTTACGGACAGACGAAGTTTATTAACACACTCAGATCAGTCACACGCAGAAAAAGCATGATACAGCCAAGCACGGTTTCTCCTTATAAACCCAACAGATCATTTCACATCTGCATGACATTTCACATCACACTGCATGACATTTAACATCACAAAACATTCCCCTTAAACCCCCGGCTCCTTCTTCTTGCCAACTCCCTATGACATCCCTGTCTATTGTCCTCCTATGTTTAACCACTGCATCCTGACTAAGACGCTGTCTGCTGACTCACCCTAGTCTCCACAATATGCATTTTGTCTCTGCTACAATAGCTTTTTTTTGTAATGTGCATATTGGCTGTAGGTTGGTCTTGTAGGTGTTTCCCCAGACTTCTACACAGTAGTTAAGATAAGATAGAAACAGTGAATTGTACAGTAAGAACAATGATTTATAATCCAAGATTGTCATAGCCCGAGTGTCGGTTCCGTCCACACTCGGGTCTCATATCATATTTCCCTGGCTCTGACAGCAGTGGATTCCTTCTAGCTCCTCGGGCTCTTATTGTGAAGGCACCCGGGGGAGCTCCCTGCTGTCAGGGAGCTCCCCCGGGTCCCTGCTCCCTGTTGCGTTGACAGGAGCTGTTGCGCTCCTGTCAACGCAACAGCTGTGCTGCATCGGGGTCATTAGTTACCAGAGTTAAAAGCAGGTGCTCAATGTTCCCCGATGCGGCAGTCTCTGTTTCCGTCCGTTGTTCACTGTTAACCGACTTGGGAATCTCCTGTACCCGTCTGTTAATGGTCCCGTTTGTAAGGTACGTTCTGTGTGACTTCACCTTTGTTATTATTCGTCTGGCGCATCGGGTGCTCCCCGGCTCAGACATACTCATCCCTTTGTGTGTACATTCTATGCCTGCCTAACCTGCACTGTAAATAAACATCACTGCAAACTCACTGGTGACTGAGGCATCTTGTGATGGTCCGTGAGGGCCATCGTGACAGTAGACTGCCGCCAGAACGCCCGGAGAAGACTGTCATAGCCCGAGTGTCGGTTCCGTCCACACTCGGGTCTCATATCATATTTCCCTGGCTCTGACAGCAGTGGATTCCTTCTAGCTCCTCGGGCTCTTATTGTGAAGGAGCCCAGGGGAGCTCCCTGCTGTCAGAGTCAGCAGCTGCGCTCCTGTCAACGCAACAGCTGTGCTGCATCGGGGTCATTAGTTACCAGAGTTAAAAGCAGGTGCTCAATGTTCCCCGATGCGGCAGTCTCTGTTTCCCTCCGTTGTTCACTGTTAACCGACTTGGGAATCTCCTGTACCCGTCTGTTAATGGTCCCGTTTGTAAGATACGTTCTGTGTGACTTCACCTTTGTTATTATTCGTCTGACGCATCGGGTGCTCCCCGGCTCAGACATACTCATCCCTTCGTGTGTACATCCTATGCCTGCCTAACCTGCACTGTAAATAAACATCACTGCAAACTCACTGGTGACTGAGGCGTCTTGTGATAGTCCGTGAGGGCCATCGTGACAGTAGACTGCCGCCAAACGCCCGGAGAGGAGGCGTTGTATTGAGACGCCATTCACCGTGCAGTTTGCGGTTTTGGACTGTTTGTTCCTACCTGTCAGGGTGCCGTGTTGAAGCATGCCATCGTGGAGGTCTCACTCTCGGAGGCAGGACGCTGTCCTCGCAGACGCCCTCGAGTGCGTGGACGAAGTCCTTGTCGCCGCCTCCCTCCTCGACTTCAACAGCGAAGTGCCCTGGTACCTGGATCTAGCCAAGGAAATTCTGAATGATCTTCCCCGCTTCGCAAATCATGCTGAGGTAAGCGTGAGGAGAGATGACATCGCCGCCCAGCGTCAGATACTCCGTGGGCTGGAGGGAAATCCCGGCAGGAGGCCGAAGAGGAGGAGATGTCGCCCCTCGCTTCGGGATCCCACTCCAGCCTCCGTTCCAGCCCGGGAGTTCGCACCATCCGGAGGTCTTTCCCCACCAGGCATGTCGTCACTCGGGATTCCCCCAGAGAAGCTGCAGCTGACAGCAGTCAAGATCTGGGACTGGGTGGCTGCTGCTTGCTCCGCTGGGAATCCACCAGCGGTTATGAAGCATGTGATGGCAGCGGTTAGACTGGTGGACAGGAATCCAGCGTTGCGTGAGTTTCCTGAGTTTGCCGACTTGCTCGCCTCTGTTTCTGCTCAGGAACGGCGGTTTCCGGATCTCACCTTCGCCTCACCCCCTGCAAGGAACCGTCGTCACACCGGCACCCAACCTCGGCTAGAACCCCGTCTGGATCCAGTTCCGGGCCGCCACAAGGACTCAACCCCCCACACAACTGTCACTCCTGCACCTCGTCAGAGGGGAATCCCCGCAGCCTCGTCTCCCCCCGGGCCTTCTTCGTCTGCTGTCCCATCAGCGCCCCTTGCCCGACTGACCTCGGCTGTCGCCCCCTCCTCCTCGTTGCCTATCCCGGCTGCTGTGTGTCTCGGAAGCTCCGTTTCGGCGAGTCCCATCCCGGAACCATCTCGAGTGGCCTCACCTCGTCTTCCCAGGGGACCCTCTGTCGCCATCCAGTGGGGAAAGGGAGGAACGACGTCCCCCACAGTAGGAACCATCTCAACCTCAGGAGAAAGGCAAGTGCATGATAATTTCTCTCATCTCGATATTGTTTTGCCTTGTCTGACTCCTGGGGGTGGAGCTCGGGGTATGCAGCCCCCCCCAGCTCCCTCCACCTGCTGTGGATGAAAGAATTAACCCTGCTTCCTCTGTGTCTCCCTCCGCTGAGCGGTCCTCGACGCCAGGCAAACGTCACTGGATGAGGAGGGGGCCTGCGGTTCTGGAGAGCCTGGTTCCGGTTCTGCAGCTACGCCATGGGCGGAGGAGGAGAGCGGACTGCAGCATGGAGCCTGCGCCGATGAGGAAGCGTCCCCGGGGTTCCACGGAGGAGCGGTCCGGTCCAGCGGGTCGAGGTTCTCCTGCCACCACGCCGTGTGGGCCATCGGCGTGGACATCGGTGCCGGAGGACTCTCAAGCTGCGCACACCATCACGCCAGCTGCGGAGCCCGACGCAGCTGAGTGGGAGCCTGAGGATGGCCTCCTGACATCTGAGCCCGGATCTTCGCAGTCCTGGACGGCGTCAGAACCCGAGTTCAGGCAAGTGCTCTTCTTTGTCTTTCTCTTTTGCCTCTTAGAGCATTTTTGCCTGTCTCAAGGGGAGATGAGCCGGGCGCAGCCGCCCGCTGCGTCCGAGCTTATCTCGCCGGGTTCTGGCGCTGCCGGTGATCCTGATACCGGGTTTTCTCTCTCTGCTGAGCCTTCTCCCAGGGTCGCCAGTGAGGGGCTGCTCTCGCCTGCTGCACCAGAGGTTCTGGTTTCGGGGTTGGAGATCGAGTCTGGTGCGACGCCGACCCAGTTGGGGTCTGTCGCGGGTGCACCGAAGGACCAATCGGGGTCCACCATGGGTCCGGTTCCGGCCCAATCGGGGTCTGACGTGGGTGCACCGGAGGCCCAATCGGAGTCCACCGTGGGTTCGGTTCCGGCCCAATCGGGGCCGGACGTGGGTGCAGCACCAGCAGGTTCTGGATTCAGTGAGTGAGCTGCAGATCCCCGGCCGCCGGATGCGGGACAGGCTCATTCCCTTCTTCACCCTCATCACAATCGTCATCCTCCTCGTCTCCCTGAGGAGCGCTACCCATCCCCACCTGGGGCCGTTGGGGTCCTGAACGCGCCGCCCGGCTCTCCCTCATTTCTCCCCTTTTCAGCGGGACCACCGGCTGCTTCGACCCAATGGTTCTGGTGGGCTAGCAATGCGGGTCGGCCGCCTGAAAGACTGTCTCACCAATTTGACTCTCTGGGTCAGCCTCCCGACATTTTGGACTCCCTGTGTGGCGACCTGGTCCGGCCGCCTGAGACTTTTTGCTTCCAAGCATGGGACCGGGGTAGGCCGCCCGAACTGTCCTTTTCCCCCCTGCCTGTTTTATGGCCATTTGATGTCGGACGGCCCCCCGAACTCTGTGCCTCCGTCCCCCAGGTTCGGAACTGCACTATTCCCGGGGTTTCCTGTGTTGTCTGTGAAACTGTTGGGGTGTGCAGGGGGGTTGATTTGTGTTTTTTGTGGCTCACACCTTTCTTGTTCCTGTGTTTGGTTCTTTTCCCTCCACCAAATGTCAATTCGTTGCTTGCCAATATATGTACTGCCTGTCTGGTTCTGTCTTGTTATCCACATTCAGGGGAGTATGTTTTTTTTTTTCCGTCTCTACAGCCTTGTTGGTCCCCTGTTATTTGCTTGTCCGTTTTTGTTTCTCTCCGTCCTGCCAGCGCCCCATCCGCCCACCCTGGCGGGGGGGGGGGGGGCCTGGGTGTTACTTGGGCCGCTCAGAGCTCGGCTTAGAGTGGGAGGTACTGTCATAGCCCGAGTGTCGGTTCCATCCACACTCGGGTCTCATATCATATTCATATCATATTTCCCTGGCTCTGACAGCAGTGGATTCCTTCTAGCTCCTCGGGCTCTTATTGTGAAGGTGTGGCGTCCATAATTGTAACTTTATGTGACTCACATAGATGCATGCTTGAATTCAGCCTAGAGAGACTTTAAGCTGGCAATGTGGATTGACATCACACCTCAAGAGGACAATGCGTCTGGACCACCTATGGCTCGGAAGAAAGGAGAGGATCCCCCGCGTCTGACCATCTGGGGTCAGACAGGAGACCAGAAGGACTCTGGAGTTTTATGATGCAAATGGAAGGATGTAACTGATTGTGTGACTTGATTGTGTGACTTGATATGTGATGTATTATTGGAGGTGTGAGTATAAAGGTATGAGAGTGATTGCGTTCTCCCTCTTATTACTCCGATCGAGAGAGAGACGTAGGATGTGAGAGAATTAAAGCAGATACTGGAAAGACACCCAGTCTCGTCAATTCTTGACTCCTACACTGGTGACCTACATATGAATCTGAGCACGTTGAGGCTGGAAGACAGCTTCGTGATCGACATGGAAGAGCGGGGAGACAGCCGCTCAGACCCGGATTCACCGGGACATGCCCGCAGGGGCACAAGCCTGATTAAACTCCCCGAGTTTTGGCAAGACGACCCGCACTCATGGTTCCAGCACGTGGAGTCGCCTTTCCTACTCGGGGGAGTTTCAGCGGACGACATTAAGTTTCATAATGTCATCGCGAGACTCGACAGTCGCACAGCTCGGTGTGTGCGGAGCCTGGTGCAGCAGCCACCCGCTGCTGGCAAATACGATGTGCTGAAAGCCACCCTCATCAGGAGCTTCGTGCCATCGCCTGAGGCAAGGGCCAGGCAGCTACTGGAACTGCGCGACAGAGGTGGACGCAGGCCGACTGTCCTCATGGAGGACATGTTACAGATGATCGGGTCAGACAACGATGCGTTCCTCTTCAAGCACATCTTCCTGAGGACTCTCCCAGCGCACACGAGAGGTCCCCTGTCCAGCAGACGATGTGTGAAACAGCAGGACTTCCGCGAGCTGGCCCAGGAGGCGGAGCGGCTCCTCAACGCCTGCGACGAGCAAGAGACTTCCATGGCAGCGGCAGACCTCGGTGCGGCGGCCGGGGGCAGTGTGGAGCCAGAGGCAGCAGAAGCCACCCCAGCGACGACGGCGGCGGCGAGATCCCGAGGCAGGGGAGATGACAGCCTCTGCTATTACCATCGACGCTTCGCCGGGAAGGCGCACAGACTGGCTATGACTGGCGCCTAGCGGCTGCCCCGGCCTTGGATGCGCTCTGCAGAGCGTGCCCAAATGCCAAGTCACATTTCGTTACCTTGTATTCATACATGTGTAATGACAATAAAGTTGAATCTCATCTCATCTCATCTCAGATGCATCCCGCCGTGCAGTTTCAAAAAGCGGGGAAACGACCGGGCCGGGAGTCGTTAGCAGCTTCCACTCTCGGTGAACGGAACAAGCTGCTTTATCTGACAGACGCAGGCTCTGGGCGGCAATTCCTCGAGGACACCAGAGCCCAGAGGAGCTTCATCACTGCGACTTATGCAGATCGTGTGGCTGGACCCCGCGGAGACGGAGCAACAGCGGCCAACGGCTCCAGCATCAAGACATATGGAGAGAGAACCTTGTCTCTGTCCTTCCACGGCCGCACTTACGAGTGGAACTTCATCGTAGCGGCAGTAAGCTTCAATATGTTAGGTGCTGATTTTTTGTGTTCACATGGGTTGTTAGTTGATCTGGCCAACAGACACCTAGTAAATGCACTCTCTTTCTGTTCTATCCCTTGTGCAGCTCGGGTGTCCCCGCCGATAGTACAGACCAACGTCGCAACAGCAGGAGGTAAGTTCAGCACTCTCCTACACCAGTTTCCAGCACTCACAGTTCCCACTTTTTCAGCTAAGGTGGCGAAACATGGGGTGGAGCACTTCATAACCACGAGTGGCCCACCAGTTTTTGCTAAAGCTCGGCGGCTGGATGCAGCTAAGCTCTCCATGGTACAGGAGGAGTTCGCCAACCTGGAAAGGTTGGGCATAATCCGCCGCTCGAAGAGCGCCTGGGCTTCCCCCCTGCATATGGTCCCTAAGGCTGACGGCTCGTGGAGACCTTGTGGTGATTACCGCAGGTTGAACAATGCCACAGCACAGGACCGCTACCCAATTCCGCATATCCAGGATTTTTCAGTGCACCTAGCAAAAGCGCGCATTTTTTCAAAAATAGACCTGGTCCGCGGTTATCATCAGGTACCGGTCCGACCAGAGGACATTCCCAAAACAGCGGTAATAACCCCGTTTGGACTTTTTGAGTTTTTACGCATGCCTTTTGGCCTTAAAGGCACCGCGCAAACCTTTCAACAGATGATGGACGCAGTGCTGCGCGACCTCCCGTTTGTTTTTGTCTACGTGGACGATATTTTAGTAGCCAGCACCTCCGAGGAGGAACACGAAAAACACCTCATTACAGTTTTTCAAAAGTTGGAAGCACACGGGTTGATAATCAACCCAGCCAAGTGCCAGTTTGGCGCAGCACAAATTGATTTTCTGGGGCACAGTGTCTCACCAGAGGGCGCAGTCCCTCTGCTGGCTAAAGTGCGCGCAGTGGCTGAGTTTCCCCAGCCACGGACGGTGAAAGCGTTGCAGGAATTTTTGGGGATGGTAAATTTTTATAACCGTTTCATACCCCACGCAGCGCAACTCATGCAGCCGTTATCCATCGCGCTTAAAAAACAGAAACCCGCCAATGTGATCGAATGGTCCCCGGAGCGGGAGCGCGCGTTCACAGAGGTAAAAAAAGCACTACCGGACACAGCACTGCTGGCACACCCAGACCCGGCAGCTCGCATAGCGCTAACCACAGACGCGTCAGAGGTAGCAATAGGGGTCGTGGTAGAGCAGCAGGTCACTGGAGTTTGGCAACCTCTCGCCTTTTTCAGCAGGTCCTTGCGCGAGGCCGAGCGGAAATACAGCGCATTTGACAGGGAACTCCTGGCGCTCCACTTGGCCATTCGACATTTCCAGTTCTGGCTGGAAGGGCGGCGTTTCACCGCGTTTGTCGACCACAAACCGCTCACTTTTGTGGTCAGGGCGGCAGCAGAGACAGCTGGCCGCAATTTCGGAATTTACCACTGATATTCAGCACGTGGCTGGTAAACTCAATGTGGTGGCAGACTGTCTGTCACGCGCGGTAACAGCACCCGTCCGCGCGGAGCAGGAGTGCACGGCCGCATACCCAGAGCGCGGTAACAGCGCGGACGCGCACGCGGCTCCGGTCCACGTGGGAATAGATTATACAGCCATGGCAGCGGAGCAGAGCGAGGACGCGGACGTGCGTGCGCTCCTGTCTGGACAAACAGGGTTAAGGCTGGAGCACAAAACTTTACAAGCTGGTTCACCCCCGCCAATCTGCGATGTATCCACCGGGCGGCCGCGCCCGGTGGTACCGGCCACGTAACACCGTCGCGTTTTTGACGCCGTGCACTCCCTAGCGCACCCGGGAGTACGTGCTTTGGTGAAAATTGTAGCGGAGAAGTTTGTTTGGCTGAGCCTGCACAAGCACGTGAAGGAGTGGGCTAAAGCCTGCATGGCTTGCCAGCGGGCCAAAATCCACAGGCACACCAAAGCACCCTTAGAACCGTTTCACATTCCGGCTAAGAGGTTCGATCATGTGCACGTGGACCTCGTGGGCCCCCTACCGCCATCACAAGGGTTCACACATCTCTTGACGATGGTGGACCGAACCACACGTTGGCCGGAAGTGGTCCCGTTAACATCGACCACAGCGGCAGAGGTGGCTCGTGCCTTTTTAACAGCCTGGGTAGCGCGTTTTGGGGTTCCGTCAGATATTACGTCCGATAGGGGACCTCAATTTGCGTCGGAACTGTGGTCAGCAGTGGCCAGTGGCTTAGGAGCGGCGGTACAACGCACTACAGCTTATCATCCACAGGCCAACGGTTTATGCGAACGTTTTCACAGGTCTTTGAAGGTAGCCCTCAGAGCGTCGCTAACGGACACAGATTGGGTAAACAAACTACCATGGGTTTTATTGGGGTTGCGTTCGGCACCCAAAAAGGACCTAGATGCCTCACCAGCAGAGTTGGTTTTAGCGCAACGTCTCAGGCTGCCCGGCGAGTTTTTGCCAGACCATACGGCACCAGGGCCCCCCCCGGTCCGGGGACCTCTAAGTAACACGGGAGCAGAAATGCTCCCAGGCCCCGCTCATCACACTTTTCCACGTGTGCTCATGCCCAAGGCTTTACAAAACGCAGAGTTTGTTTTTGTCAGACACGACGCTCAGCGTCACAGCCTCCGCCCACCTTATGTCCATTTCGAGTGCTGGAGACCGGGGAGAAATATTTTGTGCTAGATATGGGGGGCAGGAGGGAGACGATCAGTATTGATAGATTAAAACCTGCTTTTGCGTTGCATAACGAGTCTGTACAGCCGGCGGGCGCGCCTCGACGTGGCAGGCCTCCCAGGGGACGGTCCCCGGACCCCCCACAAGGGGAAAATAACCCTTCTCCCCCTCATTCCACAGATTCACAGCAGGACGGCCGGGCACAGGCTGTGAGACCTGCGTACAGCAGATTCGGGAGAAGACTGAAGCCTAGACTACAGGCAGAGTGATGTTGTTTTTGATCAGACTGTTAGATTAGGCTGTATGACCATTACGATGCTGTAGGTGTATGTCCAGTCTTTCGCGTGGGAGGGGGAGTGATGTGGCGTCCATAATTGTAACTTTATGTGACTCACATAGATGCATGCTTGAATTCAGCCTAGAGAGACTTTAAGCTAGCAATGTGGATTGACATCACACCTCAAGAGGACAATGCGTCTGGACCACCTATGGCTCGGAAGAAAGGAGAGGATCCCCCGCGTCTGACCATCTGGGGTCAGACAGGAGATCAGAAGGACTCTGGAGTTTTATGATGCAAATGGAAGGATGTAACTGATTATGTGACTTGATTGTGTGACTTGATATGTGATGTATTATTGGAGGTGTGAGTATAAAGGTATGAGAGTGACTGCGTTCTCCCTCTTATTACTCCGATCGAGAGAGAGATGTAGGATGTGAGAGAATTAAAGCAGATACTGGAAAGACACCCAGTCTTGTCAATTCTTGACTCCTACAAAGGCGCCCGGGGGAGCTCCCTGCTGTTAGAGTAAGCAGCTGCGCTCCTGTCAACGCAACAGCTGTGCTGCATCGGGGTCGTTAGTTACCAGAGTTAAAAGCAGGTGCTCAATGTTCCCCGATGCGGCAGTCTCTGTTTCCCTCCGTTGTTCACTGTTAACCGACTTGGGAATCTCCTGTACCCATCTGTTAATGGTCCCGTTTGTAAGGTACGTTCTGTGTGACTTCACCTTTGTTATTATTCGTCTGGCGCATCGGGTGCTCCCCGGCTCAGACATACTCATCCCTTTGTGTGTACATCCTATGCCTGCCTAAACTGCACTGTAAATAAACATCACTGCAAACTCACTGGTGACTGAGGCATCTTGTGATGGTCCGTGAGGGCCATCGTGACAAAGATGTGTCTTGTCTTCCCCAGTATCCCGATACATTTTGCCAACTTGGCCCGGTTGTGACTGATGTGAGGTTTCCAGCAGATTTTATTGTCTAGCGTCACCCCCAGAAACTTATTTTCCTGTACTGTTTCTATTCTGGTATCATCTATCGTTACCATTATTTCATGATTTATTTAATAATTTCCAAACAACATAATCTTTGTTTTTTTTTCAGATTTAGAGATAATTTATTTTTGTTGAACCACTGCGTTAACCTTTTCATTTTAATTGTGACCACCTCTAAAACCTGCTGCAAATTCTCACCAGTGCAAAGGATATTTGTGTCATCTGCAAACAAAATAAATTTCAGAATTTTTGATACTTGGCATATGTCATTTATATACAAGATAAAGAGTTTGGGTCCCAAAACTGACCCCTGGGGAACTCCACAAGTGATGCCCATGAAGGGTGATTTGTGCTCACCAATTTGTACAAATTGTTGTCCATCCATCCATCCATCCATCCATCCATCCATCCATCCATCTTCTTCCGCTTAATCCTTTTCAGGTCGCTGGGGGGCTGGAGCCTATCCCAGCATCTTAGGGCGAGAGGCAGGGTACACCCTGGACAGATCGCCAGTCCATCGCAGGGCCAACACAGAGAGACAGACAGCCATTCACTCTCACAGTCATGACATGTGCTGACAAACTGTTGTCTGTTACTTAAATAACTTTCCACCCAACTCAGTCCGACCCCTCTTATCCCATACCTTTCCAATTTCCTCAGTAGAATTCTGTGGTCAGTGGTGTCAAAAGCTTTCTTTAAATCTATAAATTCTCCTACAGCAAACTTTTTTTTTATCTATACAACTAGTAATTTCTTCTATAAGTTTGATCAGTGCCAAAGATGTAGATTTATCTGCTCTAAAACCATACTGGCTGTCTGTAAGGAGGTTGTGTTTTTCAATGAAATAATCCAGTCTCTTAGTGAAGATTTTTTCAAGTATTTTGGAGAATTGTGAGAGTAAAGAGACTGGCCTGTAATTTGTGAAATAATGACTGTCTCCTGTTTTGTATAGTGGTATTACTTTTGCTATTTTCATTTTGTCTGGAAATGTACCAGTTTGAAATGACAGGTTACAGATGTGGGTGAGTGGTTTAACAATTCCTTCAATTACTTTTTTCACTATTGTCATGTCAATTTCATTCCAGTCAGTTGATTTTTGTTCTTAAATTTACTCACAGTCTCGATAATTTCCTTTTCAGTAACTGCACCCAAAAAAATTGTGTTTGGATTTCTATCTTCTATTTCTTTTACAGAACCACTGTTGTTTGTTTCTGGTGTTACTATTGATTTTGCTCATTCAGGACCAGCGTATACAAAAAATTTATTGAAACCACTAAACACACCCTCCATATTATTTATCAAATTGTCATTTCCAATAAAATATTCTGGATAATTAGCATTCTTAGATCGGTTACTAATAATCCCACTGAGTACTTACCATATTCCTCTTGTTATTTTTATTATCCTCTAATATTCTGTTGTAATATTCTTTCTTACAAGTCCTCATTATATTAGTAAGCTTGTTTTTATATGTTTTATATTTGATCTCAGCCTCCACCATTCTGCACTTAATGAATTGTTTATATAATGTATTCTTCTTTTTACATGCATTTAGTAGCCCCCTGGTGACCCAAGGAATATTTTTGTTTTGTTGTCTGTCACTGTATTGTTTTATAGGCCAGTTTTTATTGTACAATGATTGAAATTCATTCATTCATTCATCTTCTTCCGCGTAATCCTTTTTCGGGTCACGGTGGGGCTGGAGTCTATCCCAGCATCTTTGGGTGAGAGGCAGGGTCCACTCTGGACAGATCGCCAGTCCATCGCAGGGCCAACACAGAGAGACAGACAACCATTCACTCTCACAGTCATACCTAAGGACCATTTAGAATCCCCAGTTTAATGCCAATTAACCTAACTTGCATGTTTTTGGCATGTGGTAGGAAACCGGAGCAATCCCAGAGTAAACCCACACAGACTCGGGGAGAACATGCAAACTCCACACAGATCACTGTTGGTCGGGGGCTGGGATCAAACTCAGGATCCCCCGGCCAAGGGTGAGTTGCTGTGCTGCCGCAGTGCTAACCACTCCGCCACCGTGCTGCCACAATGATTGAAATATTTGTAAAAAATTTATCATATGCTTCATTTATATCATTTTCATCACAAACTATCTTCCAGTCTTGTATTAATAATTCTTTTGCAAGTAAATACATTGATTCTTCAGTTCTTATTCTTTTATATTTAATATTTTTGGTATACTTTTTCTTCCTATAATCACATTGATAGACAACAAAAATCGACAGGTGGTCACTGATATCATTCAATAAAAGCCCAGTCATGATATTATTTTCCATAATGTTTGTGAATATGTTATCTATTAATGTGGCACTGTGTGACGTGATTCTGCTAGGTCCGGTAATTGTTGGATGTAAGCCCATACTGTACATTGTGTTGATAAATTCTTCTGTCAAACTATGTTGTTTTGAATTTGTAAGATCTATATTGAAATCCCCACAGACGAACATAAGTTTATGAGTTAGTTTTGCATATATTTTTTCCATCCAGTCCTTAAATAAGTCAATGTTTGATCCAGGTGTTCTATATACACAGCTCACTACTATATTCTTCATATTCTTCAGACAGATTTCTATTGTAATACATTCAAATAAATCATCCACAGTCACTGACAAATTTTCAACAGCCTTGTATTGCAAGCTCTTGTCAACATAAATTGCAACTCCTCCTCCTTTTTTCACTTTTCTATTTATATAATTTAATTCATAGCCATCCAATGTAAAATCCACTCCTTTCTCTTCACTGAGCCACGTCTCTGATATTGCCACAATATTGAATGGCTCTTTAAACTGATGTAAATAATCTTTAATGTTATTAAAGCTGGCATAGAGACTCCTGCTGTTGAAGTGCCATCCATCCATCCATTTTCTACCGCTTTTCCAGAGGTCTGGGTCGCAGAGGCAGCAGTTCAAGCAGAGAAGCTTAGACTTCCCTCTCCCCAGCCACCTGCTCCAGCTCTTCAGAGAGGATACCAAGGTGTTCCCAGACCAGCTGGGAGACATAGTCTCTCCACCGAGTCCTGGGTCTGCCCCGGGGTCTCCACCCAGTGGGATGTGCCTGAAACACCTCAAGTGGGAGGCGTCCAGGAGGCATCCTGATTAGATGCCCATACCACCTCAACTGACTCCTTTCAATGTGGAGGAGCAGCGGTTCTACTCTGAGCCTCTCCCGGATGACTGAGCTCCTCACCCTATCTCTGAGGGTGAGTCCAGCAATCCTATGGAGAAAGCCCATTTCAGCCGCTTGTATCTGCGATCTTGTTCTTTCGGTCATTACCCAAAGCTCGTGACCATAGGTGAGAGTAGGAACGTAGATTGACTGGTAAATCGACAGCTTTGCCTTAGAACTAAGCTCCTTCTTCACCACAGCAGACCGGTACAATGTCCGCATCACTGCAGATGCTGCTCCAATCCGTCTGTCAATCTCTCGCTCCATTTTCCCCTCACTCGTGAACAAGACCCCAAGATACTTAAACTCCTCCACTTGGGGCGGGAGCCTGTCCCCAACCCAGAGAGGACAATCCACCTTTTTCCAGCTGAGGACCATGGACTCGGACTTGGAGGTGCTGATTCTCATCCCAGCTGCTTCACACTCAGCGGCAAACCGTCCCAGCAAGAGCTATAGGTCATTGCTGGATGAAGCCAGCGGGACAACATCATCTGCAAACAAGAGAGATGAGATCCTGTGGTCACCAAGCATGACTCCCTCCATTCCCTGGCTGTGCCTAGAAATCCTGTCCATAAAAATTATGAACAGGATCAGTGACAAAGCACAGCCCTGGCAGAGTCCAACTCTCACTGGGAATGACTCCGACCGAGTGTTGGCAATACAAACCAAACTCTCACAATGGTCGTACAGAGACCGAATAGCTCGTAACAACAAGCCCGATACCCCATACTCCCGAAGCACCCCCCACAAAAAACCACGAGGGACGTGGTCAAATGCCTTCTCCAAGTCCACAAAACACATGTAAACTGGTTGGGCAAACTCCCACGAACCCTCAAGAATTCTTGAGAGGGTAAAGAGCTGGTCCGATGTGCCACGGCCAGGACGAAAACCACATTGCTCCTCCTGAATCCGAGGTTCGACCAACAGCTGGACTCTCCTCTCCAGTACTTTGGCATAGACCTTCCCAGGGAAGCTGAGGAGTGTGATCCCTCTAAAGTTGGAGCACACCCTCCGGTCCCCTTTTCTGAAGAGAGGAACTACCACCCCAGTTTGCCATGCCAAAGGCACTGCCCCCGACCTCCACGCAATGTTGCAGAGGCATGTCAGCCATGACAGCCCAACAACATTCAGGGCCTTGAGGTACTCAGGGCGAATCTCGTCCACCCCCAGGGCCCGGACACCAAGGAGATTTTTAACCACCTTGGCGACCTCAGCCCCTGTGATAGGCGAGTCATCCCCCTCGTCCCCAAACTCTGCTTCCTCTGTGGAAGGCATATCAGTGGGATTGAGGAGATCCTCGAAGTATTCCTTCCACCGCCCGACGATATCCCCAGTTGAAGTCAAGTGTCCCACCCGCACCATACCGGAGTGGTGGCTCAGTTGGTAGAGCATCCACCCCACACCCGGGAGGCAGGGGTTCAAATCCCGGCCGGGTCATGCCGAAGACCATGTAAAAAGTGGAACTTCCTGCCATCCAGCTTGGTGCTCAGCAATAAATGGAATGGAGGAGGGAACTCTGTGGCGGCGCCTTACATGGCAGCGGCCCTCTGATTCTGCACTTGGGGTGTGTGTGATTTGCACTGTAGATAGGTAAAGCACAATCTCGTTCTGCTGTTCATGATTGGTTGTACGGTTGAATGACAATAAGGGTGATTTAATTTTTTTCTTAAATTTAACCATACACAGTGTGGACAGGGAGCTAGTTTCCCCTCCTGAGCCGCCGGAGAGTTTGCCAGAATCTTTTTGAGGCCGACTGAAAGTCTTGTTCCATGGCCTCACCGAACTCCTCCCATACTTTTGCTTCAGCAGCCACCCGAGCTGCACTCCGCTTGGCCTGCTGATACACCTCAGCTGCTTTGGGAGTCCCACAAGCCAACCAAGCTTGATAGGACTCCTTCTTCAACTTAATGGCCCCCCTCACCACTCGTGTCCACCACTTGGTTCGGGGGTCGCCACCACGAGATGCACCGACCACCTTGCGGCCGCAGCTCTGGGCCGCCGCTTCAACAACAGAGGTGGAGAACATAGCCCATTCAGACTCCATGTCTCCAGACTCCCTCGGAATGTGGTTGAAGTTCTTCCGGAGGTGGGAGTTGAAGACCTCCCAGACAGGGGCCTCAGCCAGACGTTCCCAGCACACCCTCACTATACGTTTGAGTCTACCAGGTCTGAATGGCTTCCTCCCCTGCCATAGGATCCAACTCACCACCAGGTGGTAATCAGTTGACAGCTCTGCACCTCTCTTTACCCGGGTGTCCAAGACATATGGTCACAGGTCTGATGACACGATAACAAAATCGATCATCGACCTGCGACCTAGGGTGTCCTGTTGCCAGGTGCACATATGGACACCCTTATGCTTGAACATGGTGTTCGTTATGGACAAACTGTGGTTAGCACAGAAGTCCAATAACTGAACACCACTCGGGTTCAGATCTGGCAGGCCGTTCCTCCCAATCACCCCCCTCCAGGTTTCATTGTCGTTGCCCACAGTGACTGTGGGCAACGACAGCTTGTGGACTGATCCCAAGCTTTCTAAACTGGCTGTTGAAGTGGATCATAGAAATATTGAAATCAGATGTGACCATTGTGTAAAACTGTTCATCCGTGTAGTAACTACAGTTATTACTGATGGAGGTAAATAAATTATTATCAGGGTCTATGTTATATTCTACGTCCTGTGGGTTGTGATCAGTATATTCAAAAACTTTCAGTTCCTGTTTGTTGATCTTTTGTTTCATGTAATTAAATGTCCTGTTGCAGATGAGTGTGATCCTTCAGTGTCCTTCAGTGTCCTACAGTTGTCTCTTGTTGCTGTCGACTCCAGTTCATAACGTTCATTGATATTTGTCCAGTTCCATAATATTTCGGATGTTAATGACCTTGGCTTCTTCAGGTGATCCATTTAATTTGATGTATATTTTACAGTTTGATGTCCAAGTGTTTTGAATCTTTTTCTGGTTTCTCATGTATCTAGCTTTTCTGGCTATTTCTGCGTTTTCTTTTGTGAGGTGCTCATTTATGTAAATGTTCGTTCCTTTCATTTTTCTACCTTGTTTCAGAAGCGCAGTCTTGTGCTTTCTATTAACAAACCTCATGTTAACGGCCGGTTTGTCTCTGTTTTTCCTGGGCAGAGGGTGGCAGGCCTCAATGGTGTTGGATTCCAAGATGGCCGCGCCGCCTGTGTTTCTGGCTGCTGGTCATCTCCACTTGTTTGTCCTGTTTTTGATTGTGTTATTGTGTCTGGATTATGTGCAATCAGCCATTGTTTATGATCGCCAAGTGCTGCTGGATATTCGATCTTCCATGGTGGGTTGCGGCTGACTGTCATAATCAGGAGGGAAGATTCTTCCATCGGTCTCTGTGTTTGCAGCTTCCCGTTGGTACCTGGGATCCCCGCTGTGGTTATCCCGGCAGAAAGCGATCCACGCTCTGCCTCATCTTCTCCTTATTCTGCAGCTGGCCTCTTTCCTGGATCTTGGCCCTCGGGTGTGCCCGGAGTGAGGCCATCATTTCTCCGGCCTGTTTTTCCTGCTCTACCGTGTCAACCGGCCTTCTCCCTGCCCCGAGCCAGCAAATCTCCTGCAGGTAGCGGGTGCCTACGTCAACTTTCACCGGCCCCCATTACCATTACCATTCGTTGATAGTCTATCGTCAATAAAGTCATGCAGTACTGTAACAGGACACGTTTACAAATATTTGAGACCCATTATAGTGCATCCTTTTATGTTTTAGCAATATTATAAGTACAAAACACCAAATATTATTATTTTCTTTGTATTGCTCACCAGAGGGAAATTCAGGGCATCCATGGTACAGCGCTGATCCCTTCACCAGTGTCACACACATAGCAGAATGACCCATTTGGCTGCAAGTTTTGCATCAGTGTTGCCCATTTGTCTGTAAATATTTAAATAAAAATGATTTATTTCACTATTTGGATATTTTTGCGTCTTGCTGTAATTTAGTCAAAGTATGTGTCCGCATGGAATATGCAGTTGATCTGGTCATTCCACTCCACAATGAAGCAGCAGTCGGGACTTTCATGTACCACTGACAGGGCAGGCTGAACGTGCCTCACTCTGAACGTTCGTGGAGCGCTCGGTGGGACACAGGTGTTGGCCGGTTAACGGGAGTCACGGCTGCTGCCTTAGCCGTGTGCCAGTGATGTCTGTTATGTCGGTAATCAGAGTCTGGAGTCTGTCTTATGCCATGCAGCGAACTCTCTTTATTGAACACACACAGAAATATATACAGTCATGTGAAAAAATTAGGATACCCTGTCTAAGCCTGTGCTTTTTTTTTTTTTACATATTTGGGCATAACCGGAGTGGTGGCTCAGTTGGTAGAGCATCCGCCCCACACCCGGGAGGCAGGGGTTCAAATCCCGGCCGGGTCATACCAAAGACCATATAAAAATGGTGCTTTCTGCCTTCTAGCGTGGTGCTCTGCATAATGGAATGGGGAAAGTAAAGTTACACACAGAGCTACCAGAGGACTGATCCCCCGCTGTAGCTTTCATTACTTACAGTAGCTGTGTGGCCTAGGGTCAGAGAAACGGAGATAGGCGCCGCCCCATACACCAACATGGTGTGAAGGGAATTAACTAACTAACTATTTGGGCATATGGATATTTAATATCAGTGTTTAATTCATTTTTAATTGTTTAGTTGTATTACATAAATCTCCCAGCATTTCAAAGATTTTTTTCTAATTTTCTGGAAAATATAATTCTAAACAAATAGTGAGGAATAAGTTAGGATACCCCCCATCTTTTTTAGGACACCCCCACATTCATTCCCACTTAAAATGGCTAAAATAAATGTTAAAAATGCAAATAAAAACAAAAACAAGGTTAGACATAGATATGTGAACATTTCTTAATAAAGAACTGAATATTTAATGGGGTATCCTAATTTTTTCACATGACTGCACAGGTGCTGCAGCCCGCCTGATGTCACTCCCAGGGCAGCTACGGCAAGCCCTAAGGGCCACACACTCTCACCACACTCTCTACACAACATTCCCCTCCCCCTTACAAAAGTTAAAACACATACACACAATTCAGACCCAAACCAATTTAGGACCTGAATCATGCACTAAGGGAAGTAACAGGAACAATGAACTGGAATGGCCGAACACATTCACCCAAAACAACTAAAATAGGACCGTGTCTCTATACCAAATGCATAAAATAATCCCATACCACAACATACACTCATGCAATCATAGAAACCTACAGGTACATCTCAGAAAATTAGAATATCATGAAAAAGTTCAATATTTTTCGTCACTCATTTCAGAAAGTGAAACCCATATATTAGATAGATTCATTGCATAGAGACTGATATATTTCAAGTGTTTAATTTAATGTTGGTGATTATGGCTTACAGCCTATGAAAACCCCAAATTCAGTTTCTCAAAGAATTAGAATATTACATAAAATTAATTTTAAAAAACAGTTTTGCAATAGAAATGTTGGTCGACTGAAAAGTATGTCCATGTACACACTCAATACTTGGTCGGGGCTCCTTTTGGATTAATTACTGTATCAATGTGGCGTGGCATGGAGGTGATCAGCCTGTGGCACTGCTGAGGTGTTATGAAGGTCCAGGTTGCTTTGATAGTGACCTTCAGCTCGTCTGCATTGTTGGGTCTGGTGTCTCTATCTTCCTCTTGACAATCCTCCATAGATTCTCTATGGGGTTTAGGTCAGGAGAGTTTGCTGGCCAATCAAACACAGTAATGCCATGGTAATTTTGGCAGTGTGGGGGTGGGGGGGTTCCAAGTCCTGCTGGAAAATGAAATCAGCTTCTCCATAAAGCTTGTCAGCAGAGGGAAGCATGAAGTGCTCTAAAATTTCCTGGTAGACGACTGTGCTGACTTTGGTCTTGATAAAACACAGTGGACAAACACCAGCAGATGACCTCTGTTCAGATAAAAGTAAATCTTGCATTTCATTTGGAAACTAGAAAAGCACTCGGAGAGCGCAGACCTCCGCCAAGCGCCACAGTTCCCCCCATACAGTGTTTGTGTGTACGTTTTCAGATTTCTTGACCATGAAAACATATGACTAGCAATTGGATTCACAATGATAGGATTAGTGGTTCAGTAGTTATTGACGAAAATGGCATTTTCCGTAAAGGCGGTTTTCTTCTGGACGGTGAGCCGGATCACCACCAAAATCTAATCATCTGTAGGATACCCCATTTCTGACAATCTGTGAAAATTTCATGAAAATCCGTCCATAATTTTTTGAGTTATCTTGCTAACAAACAAACAGGCAAACAAACCAACGCTGATGATTACATAACCTCCCCCTTTGGCGGAAGTAATCAAAGTCCTAGAGTCTGGAGAAAGAGTGGAGAGGCCAGAATCTAAGTTGCTTTAGGTTTAGTGTGAAGTTTCCACAGTCAGTGATGATTTGAGGAACCATGTCATCTGCTGGTGTTGGTCCACTGTGTTTTATCAAGACCAAAGTCAGTGCAGTCGTCTACCAGGAAATTTTAGAACACTTTATGCTTCCCTCTGCTGACAAGCTTTATGGAGAAGCTGATTTCTTTTTCCAGCAGGACTTGGCACCCCCCACACTGCCAAAAGTATCAAAACCTGGTTTAATGACCATGACATCACTGTGTTTGATTGGCCAGCAAACTCTCCTGACCTAAACCCCATAGAGAATCTTCATGTCCATAAAGACCTTCATAGCACCTCAGCAGTGCCACAGGCTGATCACCTCCATGCCACGCCACATTGATACAGTAATTAATCCAGAAGGAGCCCCGACCAAGTATTGACATACTTTACAGTCGTCCAACATTTCTATTAAAAAACTGTTTTTTAAAATTAATTTTATGGCAATATTATAATTTTTTGAGAAACTGAATTTGGGGTTTTCATGGGCTGTAAGCCATAATTATCAAAATTAAAATAAATAAACACTTGAAATATATCACTCTCTGTGTAATGAATCTATATAATATATGGATTTCACTTTCTGAGATGAGTGACAAAAAATATTGAACCTTTTCATATTCTAATTTTTTGAAGTGTACCTGTATATACAAAGTATCTTGGAATATGATTTGTTATTGGATTAAAAAAACTGGAAAATGCTTGAAATATCTCTTTGCATGTAATGAATATCGAATGTATAAAACAAACTTTGCAAAAACATTAAGTTTTCAACTATTTTCTAATATATTGAGACACTAGTATTTTAAATATGTGAATGAAGATAATCTGACTACCTTTATGATAAAGAAGGGTCAGAGAGGACTTCCGGGAAGATGGCGGAGAGACATAACGCTTAAACAGAGAGCTCTCCCTAGTCGGATTAAAAATCATTGGTAAATGGCCAACTCGACATAAATGAACCAATTAACCAAGGGATGAAAACACGAAGAAGCCGGGCACACGGACAAAAGCAGGGTAAAACTGAGAAATCCCTCTTCAACAACGCAGGAGAAATCGCTGTGCATGAGGCCCAGGGAAACGAGACAACAGCAGAGAAAATGGAGGACGCCAAACTCGAGGCTATGAACACTGGCATCGCCAATTTAGGTAAAGAATTAAAAAAAGACTTGGAAGACTTTAAGCGGCAACTCCAACAGGATTTAGCGGCTCTTAAGGAAGAGCTGAAAAAAGAGATGAAGGAGGAAATTATGGGCCTCCGAAGAGAAATGGAGGCGGCAGAAGACGGGGGAGAGACGTGGCGCAGCGGGTCCAGGAAAAGCTGCAAGGCTTTCAACTTTTCAACTGAAAGCCTAGACCATAACAAAGATTAAGAAAGACACAGAAGAAATGAAGGCCAAGAAGACAAGGTAAAAGAGAAACAAACGGCTAGGAGAGGTTTAAGTGATTTTTGTTGGACATTTCTAGACTAATGACTATTACTTGGATAGTAAATACAGGTCTAGGGAGGGCCCTTCACTCTGTGAGGACATTCCCTCCACCCACCAACAGGGACCAGTGGGCAGAAGAAAGGCCCAAAGTACGGAGGTCGAGATTTGTTAATGTGTTTTTATATAAATATGTGTTAGTTTTGTTGTTAAAGGGGCTAGGAGCACAAGTTAAAAAAATGGAAAAACATGAATATGGGTAAAAATCTTAAGATAATGACACTAAGCGTGAATGGTCTGAACTCACCTGTTAAAAGGGAAAGAATAATAAGGAAATTCAAGAAGGAAAAAGCCGAAATTACATTTATGCAAGAGACACATTTGAGCAAGACAGAACATGAGAAACTAAAGAGATTTGGCTATAAGAACTCCTACTACAGTTCATTTAAGGGAGGAACTAAAAGGGGGGTTATGATACTAATTTCAAATAAAATACAATTTGAATGTGAATAAGAAATCCAGGATAAAGAAGGCAGGTATGTAATAATAAAGGGAAGAATAGATGGTATGCAGATCACATTAGTGAACATCTATGCCCCACCAGAAAGTGACAAGGTTTTTTTTCAACATCTGTTTGATCTCATAGCAACACACAGTGAAGGAGTCCTAATTTGTGGAGGAGACTTAAATGCTGTCATGGATCATGAAGTTGACACAACAAGTGTTAAGAAGATAAAAAAAACATGTAACAAAGTTCATAAGAACCTCACTGACAGAAATGGGTATGGTAGACATATGGAGGGACCTGCACCCACTCGAAAAAGACTATACACATTATTCAGCAGTCCATAAAGTACACTCTAGAATAGATTACTTCCTTATGAATGAAGGTGACAGACACAGGGTGAGAAATTGTTGGATTGGACGGGCAGAAATATCAGATCATAATCCTATATACATGGAAATATATTTAAACAATAGAAAACGACAAACAACATGGAAACTTAATGTAGGACTGTTAAATGATGAGAAAATGAAAGAAAGAATAAAAGTAAACATAAACGAGTATATCCAAGAGAATGACAATGAAGAAGTGGACCCAACAATACTATGGGATGCACTAAAAGCCGTGTTAAGAGGTAAATTAATTGTCGAAACAGGAAAAGCAAATAAGTCTAAACTGGAAACATATGAACAAAGATGTGAGAGACTGAGGGAACTAGAACGTAAACATCAAAGCACAAATGACCCAAAAATATACCAAGAAATTAAAGAAGAAAAAATAAAGATAAAAGAAGCACAAATAGATGAAATTGAAGGGAAAAATAGATATCTAAAGCAAAAATATTATGAAACGGGGCCAAAAGCCACAAAACTGCTGGCAAAACAGTTAAGAAAACAACAAACAGTGAATAATGTATATAAGATTAAAGACCCCATCACAAATAAAACCACAGTTAACCCAGAAAACATCGAAGAAATATCCCATAATTTCTATCAAGAACTATACTCTCAACCTGAAGAAACAAATACTAAGGATATTAAAAAATTTCTATGCACATTGGACTTGCCATCAATAGGAAATCAACAAAATGAAAAGCTAACAGCAGAAATAACAACACAAGAGATTAGAGATGTGATTAAATCACTTAAAAACGGTAAATCACCAGGTAGTGATGGATACCCCTCTGAGTTTTATAAACTGTTTATAGAAGAACTCATGCCACAGCTCCTAAAGTCATTTAATTGGACATTGAACAACAACAAAATACCTCCATCATGGAACGAAGCCATTATTTCAGTTATTTTAAAGCCAGGGAAAGATGGAGAACAATGCGGAAACTATAGGCCAATCTCTTTATTAAATGTGGATTATAAAATATATACAACAATTATATGTAAACGAATAAAGACATTCTTGACGGAATTGATAGAAGATGATCAAACTGGTTTCATAGAGGGATGCCAAACACATGACAATATCAGGAGAACAATACATATAATTAATCAAATACATAAAGAAAAGAAAAGCGCAGTAATAATGAGTTTAGACACAGAAAAAGCATTTGATAGGGTTAACTGGAAATTCCTATATAGTGTGCTGGAACGCTTTGGATTTAACGAAAAATCAGTACAATGCATAAAGTTGCTGTATCAAAAACCTGTAGCAAGAATCAAGATAAATGGTAGCTTAACAGACAAAGTAAATATACAAAGATCAACCAGGCAGGGATGCTGCTTATCGCCCACCTTGTTTGCTCTGTTCATAGAGCCACTGGCTCAAGTGATACGACAAAATAAGAAATTAAAAGGTGTAACAATAAAGGGAGCGAAACACAAGATTGGGCTATTTGCAGACGATATTATAGTTTACCTTGAACAACCAGATGAATCAATAATGGAAATGATGAACTTGATAGAAAATTTTGGAAAATTATCAGGATACAAGATAAACATAACAAAAACACAAATACTGACATTCCACTATAACCCTCTAAACCAGATAACTGATAAGATCAAACTAAACTAGAAACAAAAAGAAATAAAACACCTTGGAGTGAACATACCTAAAGATCTAAGCAAAATTTATAAAGCAAACTATGATAGGTTGGAACAAGAAATAAAAAAAGATATTGATAGATGGTCAATCTTAAATATGGATCTGAATTCAAAAATTGAGACAGTCAAAATCAGCATACAACCTAGATTACTTTACCTCTTCCAAGCTCTACCAACAGAGATTCCAGGTGCCCAGTTCTCAAAGTGGGACAGGATGATATCGAGATTTGTTTGGGGAGGTAAAAAACCAAGAGTGAAATATAAAACTCTCCAGTTACCAAAAGAGAAAGGAGGCATGGGCCTACCGAGTCTAAAGGAATATTACTACTCAGCACAAATAAGATATATCATATGTTGGTGCGACGGAGGATATGAGGCAAAATGGAAAGAAATGGAAAAGGAAATTGAGGGACTCCCAGTACAAAGCATAATAGGAGATAAAGATGCATATAAGCAAATCAAACAAATAGACCCAATCACTAAATTTACTTTGGAACTGTGGTATAAAATAGTACAAAAGTATAATATAAAGGAAGACATAAAACTATTGAAATGGGTAGCATTTGACAGTCAGTTTGAACCGGCAAAACAAGATGGGCGATACAAAAATCTGGTGAACAAGGGAATCACAGCATGGGGCAATATCGGAAAAAAAGATCTCGGGAGCTTTGTAAACATCAGAAGAAAATTTAAACTAGAAAAATCGGAATTCTTCAGATATCTGCAGATGAGAGACTATTATATGAAGAAGATTAGGCATAACCTCCAAACAGATGTGAGCGAGATTATACAATTCATTCTAAGCTCGTATACAGGAAATAAAATAAGAATTATTTCAAAGCTATATCAGAAACTTATGGCAAACAAACATTCAAGTAACTATATAAAGGAGAAATGGGAGAAAGAGCTAAATTTAAGCATAACAGAAGAAAGCTGGCTGGAAATATGGAAAACACAACACACATCAACAAATTCAAGGACATGGAGGGAATTTGGATGGAAAAACCTGATTCGCTTTTTCATTACACCACAGATTCAAGGAAAATATACAAATACCCAATCTTTATGCTGGAGGGGCTGTGGGGCTCAAAATGCAGACCACTCACATATGTTTTGGAAATGCTGCAAAATCTCATCATTCTGGAAATCTATACATGTGACAATACAGAGGATATTAGGATATAATATACCAATGAACTGTAACCTGATGTACTTATGTGATCTTAAAAGAGACAATGTAATACAGGCTGAGGACAGATATCTAGTTAAAATCTTGTTGATTGCATGTAAAAAAACAATCACAAAAAAAAAGCGATCAGAAGTTCTTCCTGACCAAGAACAATGGACTGACATTGTTGAGGACATACGTATGATGGAAAAACTAACATATCGACAAAGAATACAAGAAGGACTATATGAAAAAAAATGGCGGAAATGGACACACTACAAAGTGCAACAACGAGACAGAAATTGAAAGAATAACCAAAGACACTGGAAAAACCAGAAGAATTAGGAGATGGAAACTAAAAACTTGATGCTCCAACATTTGTCCCCCCCCCTTTCTTTTTTTTTTTTCTTTCTTACTCTAGCTCCTTTTTTTTTAAATGTAGACTGTGATCTGAATGTAATATTCTCCGGTTCCGGTTTCGCCGGACCGGCGGCGCCACACGAGTCGGCTGCCTGTTGCAACAGCCTTTTTTTTTATCTTCCTTCTTCTTTCTACACCTTTCACTCTGTATATATATCACGGACGCACGGATCGCCCCGGGGGTCTCCCGGGTCGGCGGACGGAGCCACGGTTTGCAGCGGGAGACGTTACAGCGGGGAGGAGCTAGTGCTAGCTAGCACTTGGCCGCCGCCCGGTGCTAATGGGAAACTCGACATACCGGGAGCTGTAGCGAAAACGAAGCGGGTGCCGGGCTGGAGTTTAGGCGGCGTGAAAGAAATATAAGACAGAATAATAAAGAGCGATGGCAAGAACCAAGCAGACCGCCCGTAAAATCTACTGGAGGAAGAAGCCCCCCAGGAGACAGCTAGCCACCAGGGCTGCTCGGAGAGGCGCTCTGGCCACCGGCAGAGTGAAGAGGCCTCGCCGTCACAGGTCCGTGGCTCTGAGAGAGATCCGTCGCTACCAGAAATCCACGGAGCTGCTCATCCGTAAGCTGCCCGTCCAGCGCCTGGTGAGGGAGATCGCTCAGGACTTCAAGACCGTCCTGCGTTTCCTGAGTTTCGCCGTCATGGCTCTGCAGGAGACCAGCGAGACCCACCTGGTGGTCTCTTCACGCTGGGGGGGTCACCATCATGCCCAAAGACTTCCAGCTGGCCCGCTGCATCCGCGGAGAGAGAGCTTAGACTTTCTGCTGCACATCCACCAGCCATAATGCTCTGCACTGTGTCTATATATGTACATTTATAGTAATATGGACATATGTTTACTAGATGTTGTTTTTTCTTGCCTTCTGATTGTTGCTCTGAGTGTTGCTATCCCTATGCTGTTGCAATCCTGGAATTTCCCCATTGTGGGACTAATAAAGGCTTATCTTATCTTATCTTATCTTATATGTATGATGAAAAATGAATAAAAATCTAAGTTACAAAAAAAAAAAAGAAGGGTCAGAGACCTGTTTTATGGTCTCTATATCATTTCATATTTTTTAGAGTCCAAGATAAATGTAACTATTTGATACTGTTGTGAATACTGCATTGTTCTACCAAATGTTTTATGGTCATTTGTTGTAGTCTACTCATCTAAGCAATGGTTTTTGCATACTTTATTGATCCCCAGAGGGGAAATCGAGGGCATCCCCCTGGATGGATGAAGCAGCCACGGTACGGCGCTATCCCTTAACCATTCACACACACATTCACACCTAGGGCCACTTTAGGTTTAAATAAAATGCAAATATACTATGTAATTTTTATTGTTTCTTTAGAGCTGGGTGCAAATGTACAGGTTTACTACTTGATAAATTAGGCTTTAAAGCTTTTTTTTTTAATTATATTAAGTGAGAAACGGGATTTTAGGCCATTTATTTTGGTAAAACTTTCATTTATACAAACTTAACAACAATAGTTCTCTAAAAATAGCAGTGAAACAACATTACATAACAATGTAGTACAAAAAAATGAAAACAATGAAGACTAAACTTCCATGTAAACAGTAAATTAGTGCAAAAACTCCTGTCAACCTCCTGTAAAAAGCAGTAACCATCAACTGTTGTCAAACATATTTAACTTAACATTTCAAGTTTAAAAAAAAAACTATCTCACATAAAGTGCATAACAAAAAAATAAGCATTATGAGGGATGCTTGTAAAACTTAGTTTAACTCTGCTTCCTGTAAACATAATCCATAAACAGTGCATATTTATGACTAAAATACAGTTAGGCCCAAAAATATTTGGACGGTGACACAAGTTTTGTTATTTTAGCTGTTTACGAAAACATGTTCAGGATACAATTATATAATCAATGTGGGCTTAAAGTACAGACTCTCAGCTGTAATTTGAGAGTATTCACATCCAAATTGGAGCAAGGGTTTTAGGAATTACAGCTCTTTAATATGTAGCCGCCTCTTTTTTTAAGGGACCAAAAGTAATTGGACAATTGACTCAGAAGGCTGCAAAAAAAAAAAATAACAAGGCTGCATGTGCTCTTCCCTCATTAGCCTGTCATCAATTAAGCAGTTAAAAGGTCTGGAGTTGATTCCAGGTTTGGCGTTTGCATTTGGAAGCTGTTGCTGTGAACACACAACATGCGGTCAAAGGAGCTCTCAATGGAGGTGAAACAGACCATCCTAAGGCTGAAAAAAAAGAAATCCATCAGAGAGAGCAGAATGTTAGGAGTGGCCAAATCAACAGTTTGGTACATTCTGAGAAAAAAAGAGTGCACTGGTGAGCTTGGGAACTCAAAAAGGCCTGGATGTTCACGGAAGACAACAGTGGTGGATGATCACAGAATCCTTTCCATTGTGAAGAACAACCCCTTCACAACATCCACTCAAGTGAAGAACACTCTCCAGGAAGTAGGTGTATCAGTATCTAAGTCTACCATAAAGAGAAGACTTCATGAGAGTAAATACAAAGGATTCACTACAAGGTGCAAACCATGAATCAGCCTCAAAAATAGAAAGGCCAGAATTGACTTTGCCAAAAAAACACCTGAAGAAGCCAGTCCAGTTCTGGAACAGCATTCTTTGGACAGATGAGACTAAGATCAACTTGTACCAGAATGATGGGAAGAAGAAAGTTTGGAGAAGAATTGGAACAGCTCATGATCCAAAGCACTACATCTTCTGTAAAACATGGTGGAGGCAGTGTGATGGCATGGGCATGCATGGTTTCCAATGGCACTGGGTCACTTGTGTTTATTGATGATGTGACAAAAGACAGAAGTGTATAGGGATATACTTTCTGCTCAGATTCAGCCAAATGCAGCAAAGTTGATTGGACGGCGCTTCACCAATGATCCAAAACATACTGCAAAAGCAACCCAGGAGTTTTTTAAAGCAACGAAGTGGAATATTCTGCAATGGCCAAGTCAATCACCAGATCTCAACCCAATCGAGCATGCATTTCACTTGCTCAAGACAAAACTTAAGGCAGAAAGACCCACAAACAAGCAACAACTGAAGACAGCTACAGTAAAGGCCTGGCAAAGCATCACAAAGGAGGAAACCCAGCGTTTGGTGATGTCCATGGGTTCCAGACTTCAGGCAGTCATTGCCTGCAAAGGATTCTCAACAAAATATTGAAAAGTAACATTTTACTTAGGGTTATGTTTATTTGTCCAATTACTTTTGAGCCCCTGAAATGAGGAGCGTTTGTATAAAAATAGCTCCAATTCCTACATGTTTAATCATATATTTTTGTTCAACCCCTTGAATTAAACCTTAAAGTCTGCACTTCAATTCCGTTGTAGTTGTTTCATTTCAAATCCAATGTGGTGGCATGCAGAGCCCAAATCATGAAGATTGTGTCACTGTCCAAATATTTCTGGGCCTAACTGTAGGTTGCTCAGCACACCCAAGGCATCATGAAGTCCAAGCACTGCATGGACCCTCCTGTCAAAGTCAGCTGCTTGGCACTTTGGGCCGTGGTTCTGCTCACTCTGCTGCTCCCCAGTGCATTCCCTGCACCCCAACAGGGACTGGCAGCAGCTGGACACCACGAGCTTACAAACCAAAGTATTTGATATTTTATGAATCTTTATAAGTTTTACATAAACAGAGTATCTGAAGGTTTAAAGAAGTCTGATACAAAACTATTTTACATCTTTTTTGTGGCCACTGCTCTGTAGGCAGAACAAACTGTTTTTAACTGATGGAAACTGAATTTGTAAACAAATACAAGAAAGTGCTTCAAAAAAAAAACTATGCAGTTTAAAACTGTAAATTGGATACAGTGTTATTCAAAAAATTTGCAACCCCTTGACAAATAGCATATTTTATAATTTCAAAAGCTGTGAACAGTCTTTGTGGTGTATGAGGAAAAATTACACTATTAACCAGCAATCAGTTACTTTTTATTTCATAAATTCAACAAACGTTTATATAAAACACAACTGTGCCAAGTTCAAAACCTTTCACAATTAATTAAACAAACCAATTAAAAACACCAAAAAGATGCTATTTGTTAAGAGATGGCTAAGTATTTACATACAAATTTATAGTGATTATAAATATTTTCTTTAGTCAGGTTTCGCTGTCTGTTATGCTAAAAAAAACCAAAACACTAATATGAAATATGTTTCAAAGCTTTCCAAAGAAAATAGAGCAACCTTGTTATTTGTGTCTGTGGCATTTTTACAACCTTTGAACAACAGATTTAATGTTTATTTGTATATTTTAAGGGTAATTAAAACCTTAATGTTGGACAATCAAACTTTAGATTGTGGAAGGATTCATGGATCCCAGATAGCTCTACAGAGCAGTTGTAAAAAAATAAAATAATACCAGCCCAAGAGCTGAAAATAGGACAGTTTTGACTTTAAATGTTGAACCTGATCCTGAGTTCCAGACCTCAGCAGATAACCCAGGTGAAGGCCTCTGTCACTGCTGAAGCCTGTTGGTTGTCCAGGGACATGGTGGGCCTCCTGTTAGAGTTAACACATTCAGTGAGTTCCTTCAGGCTCCGTGACACATCCTGCAGTCCCTGGGATGCCTGAAGAACTTCATTTATTTGCTGAAACACCTCCTGTAGTCCCTCATGTTGACTGAAAAGACGATGCAAAATACATTTAAATCTACTGTGCATTAAATCTAAACAAAAAAGTCATCAATTTTGCATCTCTGTATTGCCTCTGTCATTATACAGTTGTGAGAATGCAGCATTTATACCTTTGACTCTTCCTTTTTTACCCTCTTAAATCCTGAAGTTGATTCTCAGGCACAACATAAACCTTTGGGCAGTTCTGCTTCCAGTAGCAGATCCTGCATTGGGAACAGATTAATAGACAGAGCACTTCTTCAAATGGTGCTTGATTTAGAGCATCAAACAACAGATATGAACAAAATAAATAAAAAATTATGCAAAAAGACGACCAGTTTATAAAAATACACTATGTAAATAAAAAACACAAAATTAACATAGAATGCAATGTTCCTAAGAACATCAAACCCACTGATTGTTAAACTGTACCTCTTGTTCCATCACAGTCCTGTATTTGATGGCCATGGCAGTCAACAAGGAGGAGGGATTCTTCCTGTCCTGTTGCTGTCAGCACTTTGGTTGGAATCTGGTCCACTGCCGCTTCAAATTCTGTAAACCGAACAGTCTTGTTTTTTTGCGTTACCAGTTTCCCATCTTTGACTACTGCAAAGAAGACGTTTCTGAGGATTGATATAAACATTCTTTAAACACGTTGTGGGACACATATGTGGGTTTCATATGCTTCATATGTATATTACTGTATGCTTCACGTCTCAGATGAACAAAAGGACTGATCCTCCTAGAGATAACAGGAGGATGTGGGATGTGCCCTTTGGTATGCAAAGGGATGGCCTTGGGGGATTTCCTGGCCACCAGTGACTTTAGGTGGAGATGATAAGACCTGGAAGAGGATGCATTGTGACTTGAGATTAAAGACAATGTGACTGTGTGCTTTGATGTCCTGGGGTATAAAAGGACGAATGTCTGGGGGTTTCTTTCTCTTTCTATTTTTGATGATGTTGGAGAATGTGAATAAACCTGACTCGTGAGATAAACTCAGCCTCGTCATTTCCACATTTTCCACAACGTGTTCTTTTTTGTGGAGTTATAGTATTTACATGTTATATTACAGTACTGTTTTGTTTTTGTTTTTTTTACAAAAATACCAGTTAAAACATAGAAAAGACAATGACACGAGTTACATGGTCACAATAAACCGATAACTGGGAATAAACTGATAATGGCAATAATCAGTTTTGTCATATTTACATACAGTGAATAAACAGATTATTGGAGGGTGAACCACTTGAGTTAATGACCTCGGTTACATGGCATTTATGTGATTATTCTGTTTACATGACTTTTTAAATAATCACATAACTCCAGAAAGCCCATTATAAACGATTTATTAGTGTGCATGTAAACATGGTCACTGATACATATAAACTTGTGTTTAAATATGTCATCCACATGGAGTAGATGGCATATTTATTAAAATGGTACCCCATGCTCTATTTTGAAATTTGAGAATCACTTGCAGTATGCCTAGTGTATGAAGATGATAATTATTACACAGGGTTACAAAAATATTTTTTTTGTAAGTTGTCTGTGTTTTTTCAACTGATTTAAGACAATTTTGCACCGCTGAATCCGAAAATGACATCCGTTTCTCTCAATCAGGTGCTAAGTAAAAATCTGTACTTAATTAGTACTGTGCATGTACTTACCTTTATATAAAGGTAAGTACATGTAAATTGAATGTTACGTCATCATTGTTCAAAATACAGAGAATTTCAAGACATTAAAAAGAATTTTGCATCATATAAAGCGAAAATACCCGTACATGTAAACAAAAATATATAAAACAACATGTGGCCACAATTCAAAAAGTTGACCTGATTGAGCAAAACCAATGAGATTTTTGGATTCAGCACATCAAAATTGTCCTAAATCAGCTAAAAACACTTTGACAATAAATTTGGTGTTGACCAGTGTTACCAATGATGGGAATGAAAGAGAAATGAATTTAAGTATTTCTTCATAACTTGTAATGTGTTCTGTCTTTAAATACATTTTCGTCTGTTATGTTGTGAGAAGCAGTGACGATGCCTATATTCACAAAGAATGAAAGATGAAGTTTAATACCTTTGAAAGGTCTTTGGACCTATGGCTCTGTGAAATAAATCGTTTCCTGCAGCAGTGGAGGGGCGGCGAAATGAAAAGGCCACACTGTTTTCTTGATGCTGGCTACCAGATTGTCCCTCCATGGTACCTTCCCCATGTACCTCATAATGACCCCCTTCAGTGAGGTCATGAAAGCTGAAATGACCATCTTGGCTAGGTAACAGAACTGTGTTATGGTCACCAGTTAGGAATATCGTTTGGGCGTTCACCCATGAACATAAACAAATTGACATCCACAGTTAGGCTGCATATAGAAAAACATTCTGCAAAAGAAAAATATGTACAATTGCATCCAAAGAAAAGACAAACTACAGAGGCATTAAGACACATTAATTACACACCTGTTATTACACATATATTCTAAAAGATTTAAAGAATGGTATTGTCAATATAACCTAATATACTAGACAGAAAAGATAAGTCAAACCTATGTACACAAAAGATAACCCTAACCTATGTAGAGTCAGTGATGGGGTGCAATGCAATGATGGGGTCAGAATGGGTGCAAGTGTGTGTAATTACACAGATAATGAAATATATATGAAGTCACTATATTTTACTTTGCTTTTGCTTTTATTTTATTCCCTCTCTACATTCTTAAAGTAAAGGATATTGTGGCGTATGTGACATGCTGCACTGCAGGCGCACGCACATGCAGGTGACGTCAGCACATCAGTGTTGGGTTTTGGGATTCTCAGTATCTGGTCGTCGTCCGCCCATTCTCCAGACATAACAGATATCTCATTGAAATGCTACTTTAAAAAAACTATAGTGGTTCCAACTCAGAAGGTGGTGCTGACATTAGCCTGAGGAAATTTAGCAATAGTTCAGACTAGTCTAAAGACCACGTATGTGTTCAACTTTTTAATATTTAGACCTACTTATCTTTCTGTGTAACGTATCAGATTTAGCTGTTACTTTTGCCAGTAATGTTTGTTTTATAGAAAGCATCACACTGACATTTCAATAAATTAACACAATACAAATGGTAAAGGCACATTTAAAAAAAATGCCACAAAAAGTACAATACCTGGAATATCACGCCAAGCTTCTCTGCTGACGTGTCCTCTAATCTGACTGTCAAACGTAGACTCCCCTGAACAAGACAAAACTCTCCATTTTTGGCTGGATTTTTCTTGTCTTCTTTTTTTTTTTTTTTTTTTTTTTATAGTCTTCTTTCGGTCATTTTCCCGCCAGTTTTTTCTTCTTTTTGCATAGCTTCTGGCGCTTACTTCCAGCTGTGACCGAAAGAATAAAATGAGAACAGCAACAAACAAAATCAGATTGGTTATGTCGTTTTTGCGCAGTTTCGATTTTATTTTGACAAGGAGAGAACGCTATAACGGCTATTTTAGAATGAAAACAACACAGAACAAAATCAGATCCGTTGTGACAATCCATGTACTCTTCGTTCTTTTAATATTGCCTTTGTGAAACAAAAACAGAATGACCGAAAATAGTAATTTTCTCATTCTCACCTTGTCAAAATAAAATTGAAATTGAGGAAAAACGACATAACAGATCTGATTAGAAGAAGAAGAGGATTCCGTCTGGCGTTGTTTTCCTTTTATTTTGTCAGTCACAGCTGGAAGTGGTGATAGCAGCTGCAGAGCGCCACCATTTTCTCAAATAAACCTGAAAGATTAGCTGCTAAATCTCACTTTAAAATCAGGAAAATGCCCAAAGTTGCAGTACAGACTCATGCAGACATCACCATATGATGAAAGATGAGAAGGACTGCCAGAAATACGTTTATAGAATTCCCATCAGCCATCAAAGGAAGATGATGTGGACAAATGGATACCGAAGGCTTTGGGAGTCATGAAAGGTTGACGTGATGACCTCTGGTAGGTCTACTGGGAGACCTATTATTAAGGTCCATTGACCAAAAAGTTAGGACCAAATTAATTAGGCCTAAATTAATAGACTGTGGAGAGTGCAAATAATGGAGGCAGACTCTTGCAGCAGACTACTTTATTCACTCTCACATCAGTAATAACAGAAAAAGCATTGTCACAATACACCAGGGTCTCTCCTTTTATATCCTCCACCCATCTCACATCTGCATGACATCTCGCATCCAGTCTGAGATGATTAACCCTGCGTCTACCCCCCCCCCCCCGAATCTCAGACCGAGTTTCAGTCCTCACTTCCTTTTGGCTTCAGTCTCCTCCTGTATCTGCTGTAATGGGGGTTCTCCGCCTCCACGGCGCTGCTGTGCCGGTGGGGGGCTCCTGGGGGTGTGTCTGTCTGCGGGTGGGCAATGGCGAGGGGGGGAACCCTCGACTTGCCCGAGTGGCTGCTCTGATGAATCGTTTACCTGGGGAGTTCTCCGTGGGCTGACTCCAGGGTTCTTGCCTCGTGTTCCATAATTCGTCAAGGGGTCACCAGTGTGGAGAGTGCAAATAACGGAGGTAGACTCTTGCAGCAGACTACTTTATTCACTCTCACATCAGTAATAACAGAAAAAGCATTTTCACAATACACCAGGGTCTCTCCTTTTATATCCTCCACCCATCTCACATCTGCATAACATCTCGCATCCAGTCTGAGATGATTAACCCCGCGTCTACAAGAGTAGGTTTTGTTTTTGAAAATTAAGGTTGCATTTATGTCTCACCCATCGTAGGGATAAATTAGTTAAACATGCTATTTATGACAGACATAACAGTTAAATTTTTATTGACCATATTATTAAGTATATATACATTAATACACTAAATAAGTGTGTATGTGGCGTGGTGGATGAGAAGGGAGGATGTCATGTTGGATGGTTGAGTTGTAGTAAACTTATTTGAGGGCTGATTTGAACTGCATCAAACCATTTTTAACAATCAGACTTTAGGACCAATGAGCCTTCAGAATATTGACTAGTCACCCAAATTGTGCTTTCTATTATTAGTATAAAATGGTCACTAATTTACTGAATTGTGTTTCTACTATTGATGAGCTTTGAGGTTCAATGAAAGGACTAGCTGTTACAATCCCTGATGTTTGCACCACTTCTGAGTCCGTGGGGAGTTCTTGAGAGATGGCTGTGAGAAGGCTTCACCGCCTGGACACATCGTCAGTTGTGTACCTCAGCATCACAGGGTGTTTCAGCCATTTATCACAAGACACCCTCCACTGAGGCAGGCCCATCACAGGTTGATCAAGACTGGGTGTGTGTCCCGCAGTTGTGAGTTTAAAAAAATATTTTAAAAAAACAATAAATGAAAATTTTGAAGTCCTTCAGTGTCCAACAGCCACACAAGTCAGTAAAGGTTATTTTCTATTGCAAACATTCAACTGCACAGAGGAGGTAATGTACATTAATCACTGTGATTTTTTTAATCCAGCAAACGTCTGTGTGATCCATGATGACGACATCTGACGTGGAGCTGAGAGCTGCAAAGACCAGGGAACCAGTCTGGGTGTGAATGGTGTCCACTGTTAAGTGTGGCTCTCACGAGCCACACAATGAGAGCCAAGGGCGAGCCAGTGAGTTGCGATGTTTTATTAGGAAAGGGAACAGGGGAAAAGGAACACGGCCTCGTGGGGCCAAAAGGTGCAAATACTCATACAAGAGGAACACTCACATTTACTGCAGAACAAAGGGCAGGAGGCTAGCGCCAGGCGAAGGGGTTCCAGCCTATGGTGAGCGAAGTTACAGCCCCGAATGATCGGAGGTGCACCTTTTTAAACCCATTAGCAGCGCCTCAGCTGATGAGGAATAATGGGCTCCAGCCGTCCCGTGACACTGACAGCTGGGAGCCAGCTGAGACGCTGTCAAGGAGAGAACAGGGTAGAGAAGGGATATGGTCTGAGCGCCGGATAATACGGCGTCTCATCCCATGGTGACAGAGCGTCCCCCTCACGGTCGGGCTCCGAACTACCCGAAACATCCGGGACCCCCCCCCCCCCGCACCCCACCTAGGGTGGGCGGATGGGAGGCAGGACCGGAGGGAGAGGATCAGAGAGGGAAAAAAAAAAAAGACAAATCGACAATGAACAAATACAGAGTACCACGGCAGAGAAAAAACCCAAAATACAATACTCCATACAATATAATGTGAAAGAACTCAGAGAAAGGGCAGAAAAAAAAAGACAAGCCAATATAGAGTATCAGGGGAAAAAAAGCCAAACACAATACTCCATACAATACAGCGAGGGAGAAACCCATACAAGCAGAGGATAATCGCAGGAATACAACCCAACACACAGGGAAGAGAAAAAAAACCCCCACAATACTCCACAAACCCTGTACAGACAAATACAAAATAAAAAAAACCCGGGGACCCCAAAACGAGAGGAAAAACCCCCAAGGGTGAAAGGTAGAACACTACAGCCATCCCTCAAACAGGAGGGGGAACCAAAAAAGAAAACCACACTAAATGCGGGACAGAAATAACAATTTAGCTGTACCCACCCAAACACAAGTACAGACATTCAGTTCGGGGGGTCTCCCCGCACCCAGCGTCCATACCGCTAACAAGGGTGAAGGGAAGAGTTCCGGTGGCCTACCCGAACCCCAGGCCAGAAAACGCAGATCCTCGGGCGGCCAAACCAGATCGCCGAACAAACAGTCTAACGGGTTGGGCAGCCGCACAAGTGGGCCGAACGGGCACGGCAGACCCCCCGGCGGCCGACCCGCACCACCCAGCCACCAGGCCCGCAGGAGAAAGGGGAAAGGGAGAAGTCCAAACGGACCCCAGTGGAAGAGGCTTGGGGGAGAGCTGAGGATGAGGTGGTCGAGGGTCAGATGACAGGAGATCCACAGCTCCCTTACCGGACCCGGACACCGCTGGAGCAGAACACACGTCAGACCCCGATTGGGTCTCAGGCGAACCAACGTCGGACCCCGATTGGGTCACAAGCGAACCCTCGTCGGACCCCGACTGGGCCAGCGCCGCACCAGGATCGACCTCCAACGTTGAACCTGGACCTTCTAGCACCACGAGAGACGGCAGCTCCTCGCCGGCGACCCTGGGAGAAGGCTCAGTAGAGAAAACAGAACTGGGATCAGGACTACCGGCAGCGCCAGAACCCGGCAAGATAAGCACGGACGCAGCGGACGGCTGCACCCAGCTCACCTCCCCTAGAGACAGGCTAAAGTGCTCTAAGATTAGAAGAAGAAAGATGAGATAGAGCACTTGCCTGATCTCGGGTTCTGATGCCGTCCAGGACTGCGAAGATCCAGGATCCAACATCAGGAGGTCGTCATCAGGCTCCCACTCAGTTGTGTCGGGCTCCGCAGCTGGCATGATGGACAGCACAGCTTGTGATTCCTCCTGCACCGATGCCCACGCCGACAGCCCACATGGCATGGTGGCAGGAGAACCTCGTCCCGCTGGAACGGACCGCACCTCCATGGAGACCCGGGGACGCTTCGTCATCGGCGCAGACTCCACGTAGCAATCCATCTTCCTTCTCTGTCCACGGCGTAGCTGCGGAACCGGAACCAGGCTGACCGGAACCGCAGGCCCCCTCCTCATCCCACGACGTTGGCCTGGCGCCGGGGACCGCTCAGCGGAGGGAGACACAGAGGGTGCAGGATCAGTGACACAGACTACAGCAGGTGGTGGGAGTTCGGGGAGCTGCGAACCCCGAACTCCTCCTCCAGGAATTTGACAGAGCAAATCATCAGATGAATGTGAAAAAACCGAGACTTGCCTGTCACCTGGAGGCTGGATGGTGCCTGCTGTCATGGACTTTGCTCCTCCCTCTCCCCGCCGGGCGGTGACAGAGGACCCCCTGGGAGGATGTCGGGGAGCCGCTCGCGTGGATTCCGGGATGGATTTCGCCAGGTCTGGATTCAGGATGCACACAGCAGTCGGGGGGCGCATCGTGGAGGAGGGGGCGACAGCCGAGATGAGCCGGACCTGAAGCGCTGGCGTGACAGCGGAGGGAAGTGGCTCGGGAAAAGAGGCTGAGAGATCTCCTCTCTGAAGAGGCGCAGGGGAGACAGCTGCGTGGGAGGATGAAACCTTGCGGCGGCCCGGAACTGGATCCGGACGGGGTTTATGCTGAGAAGATGAGGCTGTGTGGCGACGGCTACTCACAGGGAGCGAAGCGAAGGAAAGATCCGGAAATCGCCGCTCCTGGGCAGAGACAGAGGCAAGGAGGGCATCGAACTCTGGGAAGTTGCGTAGCCCCAGACTCCTCTCCACCAGTCTAACGGCGGCCGCCACATGCCTCATAATGGCGGACGGGTGCGCAGCGGAACGAGCAGCAGCCACTCGGTCCCGGATCTTAATTGCCGTCAGCTTACAGTTTACCCTCGGCCGAGGGATCGTGGGGATCATGAGATCGTGGGTTTGATCCCTGCCCCCGGCCAACAGTGATCTGTGTGGAGTTTGCATGTTCTCCCCATGTTTGCGTGGGTTTACTCTGGGATTTCTCCGGTTTCCTCCCACATGCAAAAACATGCAGGTTAGGGAGTTAAGGGGTGCTTGCGCACGCAGCAACAGGCAGCTGGTGGCTTGTCACCGGACTGCAGAACAAATCTACCTACGGGTACAAAATAAGTCAAAAAAAAAAAAAAAAAGCTGCAGATCCTCCGGGGGAATCCCGAGTGACATCATGCAGGACGGGGAAAGCCCTCTAGGTGGCGCGAACTCCCGGGCCGGAGCGGAGACAGGAACGGGATCTCGAAGCGAAGGGTGACGTCTCTTCCTCTTCGGCTTCCTGCCGGGATTTCCGTCCAACCCACGGAGCTCCTCTCGCAGCACAGTGATGGCGTTCCTCCTGGCACAGACCTCAGGATGGGTGAAATGGCGAGAGAGACTGTCCAGTAGATTCTCAGCAAACTCTAGGTGCCAGCGTCTTTCATTGGGGTTCTCGTACAGGGAGGCGGTGAAGAGCGACCCGTCGACATCCACCAGGATGGCCGTCAGCTCGTTGCCCTGGAGCCGAACGTGACTCCGGGGAGACAGCATGCTCAAGCGCAGACACCCAGACAGGGAAGACACAAGTCCAACGGCAACTCACAGCCGCCGGCAACTCGCCTGGCTGTAACTTACTGTTACGTGTGGCTCTCGCGAGCCACACAATGAGAGCCAAGGGCGAGCCAGTGAGTTGTGATGTTTTATTAGGAAAGGGAACAGGGGAAAAGGAACACGGCCTCGTGGGGCCAAAAGGTACAAATACTCATACAAGAGGAACACTCACATTTACTGCAGAACAAAGGGCAGGAGGCTAGCGCCAGGCGAAGGGGTTCCAGCCTATGGTGAGCGAAGTTACAGCCCCGAATGATCGGAGCTGCACCTTTTTAAACCCATTAGCAGTGCCTCAGCTGATGAGGGATAATTGGGCTCCAGCCGTCCCGTGACACTGACACCTGGGAGCCCGCTGAGACGCTGTCAAGGAGAGAGAGGGATATGGTCTGAGCGCCGGATAATACGGTGTCTCATCCCATGGTGACATCCACATCCACTGGTTCTGAGATGGAAGCACCTTCACCTTTCTTCTTAAGACCTAGATTGATGTTTTACATGTTTACAATTTAAATCCATAAAAAAGTCTAATTTAACTGTGTTAACCTTTTTAAATAACCAGTCATTCACATGTTTACACAACTGTGAGCTGCACCTCAGTTCATGCATTTATTTATGACAACACATAATCTGGTATTTCCAAAACTTGTTTTTTAAATTATTAAATAGAAGGTTTATCTTAAGTACTTTATCTGTATTCACTTATTTCTAATCATTAATATTCACTGCAAGTTTGGGTAGAATCCAAGTTATATTTGTTCAGAACAGTCAGACATTGGCAGTGATGCAGAAACATGTTGCCAGAAAAGGTTCTTGTTATGGCTGTGTTGTTAGACATGTATATGTTGGACACTGCATATGTGATTTAACCTCACGATGAAGGAGAGCCACAAAGCTGCAGTCCCCTGCGGTGCGGAGCCGCAGAGCCTGGACCCCCTGCGGAGGACAGGGGACAGAAGACTTCCTGACCGCTGAGGCTCGAGAGGAGAGAAGGGGGAGTTATGTAAATAAAAGGTTAATGAATGTGAATAAAGGGATTTTGGTAGAGATGTGTGATTTCCCCTGCGAGGGAAATGGTTTGATGTGAGAATGTTTAAAAGGGAGAACTTTGGTGTGTTCACCCTCTTTGTTCGCTGCTCAGGAATGAGAGCAGACAGTGGGATGATTACTTGAAATAAACTGGAATTAAATGCAATTCGGTTTCGTTATTCAAGTCTCCCCACATTGGTGACTGACGACGTTGAGAATGAACGAAGAAGTTCTCAGGGTCCCGGACTCACAGCGCTCAGAGCTGGCGAGCGCAGTGGCCGTTAAGCTGCCTGATTTCTGGCAGGATAACCCACGGTCGTGGTTTCTTCAAGCAGAGTCGCAGTTCGTGCTCGCAGGAGTAACGGTGGATGACACTAAGTTCCACTATGTCATCGCTAAACTGGACAACAGCACAGCTCGGTGCGTGCAGAGCTTGGTGGAGCAGCCACCCGCGACCGACAGGTACGGCAAGCTGAAATCCACCCTCATCAAGTTTTCACCCCCTCGGCCAAAGTGAGGGCGAGGAGGATCCTGTCTTTGCTAGACCAAGGAGGACACAGGCCGAGCGCCCTGATGGAGGAGATGATACAGCTGAGAGGGTTGGACAACGATGATTTCATTTTTCAGTTCATCTTCCTCTCCAACCTCCCGATGCTTGCGAGAAGCACGCTGGCCGGCAAAAAGTGTCACACCCTGGAGGAGTTCCGGGAGCTGGCCCAGGAAGCAGATGGGATCCTGGACGCCTGCGGCGGGCAAGCAACCACAGCGGCGACCCGAGACAGCGGGGAGCCAGAGGCGGCAGACCCAGACTGGCCGACGATGGCGGCAGCACGGCCGCGACGAGGTGGAGCCAATGGTCCGGCGGCAGAGGCGCGGACACGACACAGTGGAGGAGAAGATCTCTGCTTTTACCATCGGAGGTTCGCAGAGAAGGCACGCAGGTGTGTGCCGCCCTGCGACTTCAGGAGTTCGGGAAACGGCAAGACCGGGGGTCGCTAGCAGCTTCGACCCTCGGAGAACACAGCAAGCTGCTCTACATCACGGATGCGCGCTCCAGACGAGAGTTCCTCATCGACACCGGAGCACAAGTGAGCTTCATCACCCCAACATACGCGGACCGGGTGGCTGGACCCCACGGTAGCGGAGCTACGGCGGCAAATGGCTCGAACATCAACACCTACGGGAGAAGGACCTTGCCTTTGTGCTTACATGGCCGCACATATGAATGGACTTTTGTAATAGCGGCGGTGAGTTTCAACATGTTGGGCGCGGATTTTTTGTGTTCACACAATCTGTTAGTTGATCTTGCTAATAGACGGCTGGTAAATGCACTCTCTTTTTACTCTCTCCCCTGTTCAGCTCGAGTGTCCCCGCCACCAGTACAGACCCACGTCGCTACAGCAGGTGGTAAGTTTCACACACTCCTCACCCAATTTCCAGCGCTCACTGTGCCCACTTTTTCAGCGACGGTCGCGAAGCACGGGGTGAAACACTTTATCCCCACATCTGGTCCTCCCGTGTTTGCAAAAGCTCGGCACTTGGATGCAGTTAAGCTGGCCATTGCGCGCGAGGAGTTCGCCAGCCTGGAGAGGCTAGGCATCGTTCGTAGGTCGAAGAGCCCGTGGGCTTCGCCGCTGCACATGGTACCGAAAGCCGATGGCTCCTGGAGACCGTGCGGGGATTACCGCAGGCTAAACAACGCTACGGCGCACGATCGTTATCCCATCCCGCACATTCGGGATTTTTCGGTGCACCTGGCGGGGGCGCGCATTTTTTCAAAGATTGATCTGGTTCGCGGCTATCACCAAGTCCCAGTCCAACCGGAGGACATTCCTAAAACAGCGGTAATAACCCCGTTCGGACTTTTCGAATTTTTACGCATGCCGTTTGGTCTCAAAGGGGCGGCGCAAACATTTCAGCGGATGATGGATGCCGTGTTACGCGATCTCCCTTTCGTGTTTGTGTACCTCGACGACATTTTGGTCGCGAGTACTTCAGAGGACGAACACGAAACGCACCTCACAGCAGTTTTTAGGAGGCTGGGAGAGCACGGCTTAATAGTTAACCCAGCCAAGTGCCAGTTCGGCGTCGAGCGGATCGATTTTTTGGGTCACCGCGTCTCCCCGGAGGGAGCGGTTCCATTACCAGATAAAGTACGCGCGGTAGCGGATTTTCCCCGTCCACAAACGGTCAAATCACTACAGGAATTCTTGGGGATGGTGAATTTTTATAACCGATTCCTGCCCCACGCAGCTCAAATCATGCAACCGTTATATGCCGCGCTCAAAAAACAAAAACCGACCCAGGCGGTCGAATGGTCCCCGGAGCGGGAGCGCGCGTTCACAGAGGTTAAAAAAGCCTTGGCTGACGCTGCGCTCCTGGCCCACCCAGACCCTGCAGCACGTATCGCGCTGACGACAGACGCTTCAGACTTAGCCATAGGGGCCGTTATTGAGCAACAGGTAGCCGGAGTTTGGCAGCCTTTGGCTTTCTTTAGCAAATCTTTAAGCGCGGCTGAACGAAAATACAGCGCGTTCGACAGAGAACTGTTGGCACTGCATTTGGCTATTCGTCATTTCCAGTTCTGGCTGGAAGGACGGTGCTTCACCGCTTATGTGGACCACAAGCCGCTCACATACGCCATGGCCAAAATTTCAGACCCGTGGTCCGGCAGGCAGCAGAGGCAGCTGGCCGCAATCTCGGAATTTACCACTGACATTAGGCACGTTGCGGGCAAATTCAATGTAGTGGCAGATTGTCTCTCGCGCGCGTTCACGACTCCAACACGCGCAGAGGCAGAACGGGCCACCGTGACCGCGCCGCAGGAGAGCGGCACGGTGGCACGCGCAGCCCCGGTGCACGTGGGTATAGATTACACAGCCATGGCAGCGGACCAGGGGGCGGACGCAGACGTGCGCGCGCTCCAGTCTGGACCAACAGGGTTAAGGCTGGAGAGCAAGTGTTTACAAACCGGTATGCCCCCCCTGATCTGCGACATGTCGACGGGGCACCCGCGTCCGGTGGTTCCGGCCACGTGGCGCCGCCGTGTTTTTGACTCGGTCCACTCACTGGCGCACCCGGGGGTGCGCACGTCGGTGAAACTAGTGGCGGAAAAATTTGTTTGGCCGTGCCTGCGCAAGCACGTGAAGGAATGGGCAAAAACCTGCATTTCCTGTCAACGGGCCAAAATTCACAAGCACACAAGAGCCCCGTTAGAACCGTTCCGCATTCCGGCCAGAAGGTTCGACCATGTGCACGTCGACCTTGTGGGCCCCCTACCGGCATCGCAGGGGTTCACGCATCTTTTGACAATGGTGGACCGCACCACACGTTGGCCGGAAGTGGTCCCACTTGCGACGACCACGGCCGCGGAGGTGGCTCACATTTTTTTAACGGCTTGGGTGGCGCGCTTCGGGGTTCCGTCGGACATTACGTCCGATAGAGGACCGCAATTCATCTCTGAGCTGTGGTCAGCGATGGCCAACGGCTTAGGAGCCAAAATTCACCGCACTACGGCTTACCACCCTCAGGCTAATGGTTTATGCGAGCGTTTTCATAGGTCTTTGAAGGCAGCACTCAGAGCGTCGCTCACGGATCCAGATTGGGTAAATAAACTGCCATGGGTTTTATTAGGGTTGCGTTCTGCGCCTAAAGAGGACTTAGACGTCTCCCCAGCGGAGCTGGTATTCGCACAAACTCTGAGGCTGCCAGGCGAGTTTTTACCAGAGCACCCAGAGCCCCTACCTCTCTCTGCTCTGGGACCGTTAGTTGGCACGGGAGCAGACACGCTCCCGGGTCCGGTTCATCACGCTTTTCCACGAGTTTTCGTCCCCAAGGCTTTGAAAAATGCCGACTTCGTTTTTGTCAGGCGCGAAGCCCTAAAAGCAACGCTCAAACCACCTTACGAAGGGCCATTTCGAGTGCTGGAGGCAGGTGATAAGCAATTTGTGCTAGATTTTGGAGACAGAAAAGAGACAGTCAGTATTGACAGACTAAAACCTGCTTTTGTCATGAAGGACGTGTCTGTACCGGTCGCAGTGGCGCCTCGACGAGGCAGGCCCCCGCAAAGGGCAAATAATCACTCTCTTCCTCAGTCAACAGAGCCGAAGCGGAAAGGCGCCACAGGCAAGGCGGGGCCAACTCACAGCAGATTCGGCAGACGGCTGAAGCCCAAGCGGCGCACAGACTGAATGTTGGTGTTGATTATTCAGTAGTGAGTAAGGTGTTATTAAATTTTAGGAAATAGTCAGTTCTTCATCGTTTGGGGGGGGGGTTATATGGCTGTGTTGTTAGACATGTATATGTTGGACACTGCATATGTGATTTAACCTCACGATGAAGGAGAGCCACAGAGCTGCAGTCCCCTGCGGTGCGGAGCCGCAGAGCCTGGACCCCCTGCGGAGGACAGGGGACAGAAGACTTCCTGACCGCTGAGGCTCGAGAGGAGAGAAGGGGGAGTTATGTAAATAAAAGGTTAATGAATGTGAATAAAGGGATTTTGGTAGAGATGTGTGATTTCCCCTGCGAGGGAAATGGTTTGATGTGAGAATGTTTAAAAGGGAGAACTTTGGTGTGTTCACCCTCTTTGTTCGCTGCTCAGGAATGAGAGCAGACAGTGGGATGATTACTTGAAATAAACTGGAATTAAATGCAATTCGGTTTCGTTATTCAAGTCTCCCCACACTTGTACTTGTAGATACTTTGACAGAACAGTACTTAGATGAGTAACTTTACTGCAGGATACTTTCTACTCAAGTACATGTCGGGATAAAACTACTTTTACTAAAGTACCTTTGGTCACAGTCACTAAATTTTAATTTCACTGATTTGAAAACTAATTAGAAATGTGCCCGTTTAATTAAAAGGACTAATTAGTCTCACTAGAAATGACTGAATCTTTGGCCATTTTAGTAAATTTATAATCTGATTTAGCTGAGATGGGTGTTGATATTATTGTTCTTCTATTCCAGCTACAAAGAACAAGCAATTTAACCCCTTGCACTCCGGTCAATTTCCCTAAAAACGCCAAAAAATAACATGCCCAAATTAAATCCAAAGCTGTTCTTCAACCCTTTGCAGCATCTTCATGGGGTTGGTCTCATTTAAAAGAAAACACTTTGAATTTTTTGGCAAAACAGTCATAATATCTCTAAGTGCTCGGCCACTGAGTTACAGTCATCTAAATAGTGAACTTGAAGAAAATAAATTTCGCCTGGGTGTTTTTTTTTGGATATAAATGCTTGCAAATAACACACAGCTTCAGATCCAGGCTAGAAAATGCAACAGAAATGTAGAACCAAGTGTTATCCAGCTGAGGTCCAAATTTTGTAACAATACCACAAAAAATGAATATATTACTGTAATATAAATGTACTTTTAATGTGTGCCCTGATTTGTTTCTCAGTTGCTTTTATAATGTTGACAATCTCCTTTCATGGTAGATTTATCTTAAGGCACATTTATCTTAAGGCACATGATGACCTGGGCAGTATAACCTGCCCTCAGAAACGGTTACTCCTTAGTACAGCGAGTTTTTACTCCCTAGAGCACAGCAAGTTTCCCACTGTTGCATGCTTATGAAACAAAGGCATTCCTTTATTCCTCATGTGTGTGTGTGCAATGAAGCAAGAAGCAGATGTCCATTTCACAATATGTTTTGGGAGCCGGGCAGAGGAGTCGCCTGAGAGCAGGAACTGGCCCTTCCTGCTCCCACGCGATTCTATGATGGGAGGGGGGCTCCCTCAGGACAGAGAGTGGCTTCCCTGTTCTGTACGTAGCCTTTCCTTTAAAAGCAGGGATTTCCCTTGACAGAGTAGAGTCTGCTGTGGATTTTGCGCGAATGCCCAGCTGATTGATGCATGCGCTCTGCCAAAAGACTGCCACGGCTCTCCAGTCTCCTGTATCATTGGTAAGAGCTGATGAAATGACATGAAATGCATTAATCCTTTGTGTGTGAAGGTGATGTGTTACATGAAATGCATTGATCCTGTGTGTGTGTGAAGGAGATGTGATCTGTGGGGAATAAAAGATACAGTTTATTCTAGCAGTCTGTCTCAGTGTGAAGTCTTTCCTGTGTGCCGACTCCTCACGAACCTGTCTAAATATTTTTCACAAAACATTTTGGCGTCACGAACAGGATTCGGAAAAAAATTAACAGAGGTTAAAGAGGAGCTGTACATAGGAAAGTCATGTTTAAGAAAAGAAATAAACAAGGTGAAGCCGGGGGCTCTCCCGGCGATTGTGTGATCCCAGGCTGGGATGGTTCCTGGGAACAGGTGGGTGTGTGTTTAGCTGATGGTGGTGGAAGGTCAGAGCCATGGGGAGACCTGGTTGGGGGCGGGTCACCCTCGGTGGTGTCTGGGTGTCTTCGGGGAATTGAGGTTGCCCCGAAAGCTCCGCTGGGTGGTATTCAGCGGCGAATGTGGTGTTGTGCAGCGGCATGGCGCCGATGTTATGATAAAGAACGAGAACAGGAAAAACAAATAGCTGATTTAGTTCAGCGATTAGAAGGATGGCAGCAAAAAGAGGAGGATTTGACAGGGCAAATTTCAAAATTGCAACAAAAATTGGAAAAGGAAAAACTCCGTTCATCTCGGTTGACAGTGATGGCGGAGCAGGGTGTAGCGCGTGTTGCGCAGCTAAACAGGGAGAGGAGAAAAAAAAGACCCCATGCTACCTCCGCTGTTAAAGTGCGGTCGTATGTGACTGAGATGGTGGAGGGTGATGGGGAATGGGACCCCGACGAGTGGGATGAGTGAGGTGGAGAGGAGGAAACTCCTCCACCGATCTCTCCGTTGTATCCCAAACTACCGGGGAGTTATCAGGCTGCCCCTGTCCGAAGACGGCGGGAGGAGCAGCGGTTTGTTCCGCCGGTTCGGGAGGCGGTGGTGGATGGTGACAGACAGCCGGTATATGATGAACAGGGACAGAGGCTATATAACATAGTGCCTCAGGTCCAACCGGACCCCTTGGCAGTGACTATCCTTGAAGATTACACTGCCGAGGAAGTAGCTAATTTGACAACCCGGCATCGTCAACGGGACAGTGAACCGTTGGACCTGTGGGTCGCCAGGCTGCTGGAGGAGGGGGCAGCACGGACTATGGTGGATTCACAGGACGCAATGCGGTTCTCAGGATTATCCAAAATGTCTAGAGTAAATTCAGCATATCGGGCACAGGCCCCTGAGATTAACGTGCTAGGGGGGAAGAGCATATTTGGATTATATGCTGAGGCAGTAAGCCATGTTTACCGCCAACCCACTGACTGGCCTGTGTTGGATAAACAATGGAACACTCTAAAAGAGGGAATCCAGCGGCTGACTCAGTTGTGTATGAGAGATGCACTCTACATTGGTGCCGCTGATGAATACACCGACATGCCTATTCCTAAGACCGTTAGGGATTCGGTTATAAGAACGGCTCCGCCCCAATATAAAGCATTGGTGCTATCCATGTTTTTGGGTGACACTGAACGGTCTATGTCAGAAACTAAGTCACTAATGGCGGAGCTAGGAAGTTTGGGTGACTGGGGAACCCAGGCGGCTAAGCCCCAGGTGCCCCCACGGCCCCCCAGAAGGGATCCGCCCTTGGATTCCAAGGGATCCAGTGGGCCCTCTAGGAGAGACTTATGGAATGCGTTGATCGCAGCTGGGGTGCCTGCTAATAGCATTGATGGTCAGCCCACCAGTGTCCTAAGGGACATGTGTGCCAAAAAAGGGTTAAAGGTAAGGGCTGGACGGGTTGATGAATTGTCATCGCTGCTAGCGGCTCTCAAGGATCATGTATTGGGAGCGACAGTTTTGCCTAGCGCTCCTCCAGCAGAGGATTCGGACGATTCAGAGTCCCAAGAAGAGGGGGAGGAAGTGCATGTGAGGGCGGTGCAAAAGGGGAAAGGGAAGAAGAAAAAGGGAAGAAACAAGCATAAGCATCATGATCTCCTCCTGGATTTATAGGATGGAGGCCGAGCCCCACAGATTGGTAATTTGAATTGGTCAATGACAGACATACGGCCCCACGTAAAGGTAGAAATTTATTGGAAAAAGTCTGTCCAAAATGTGGTGGCTCTAGTAGACACAGGGGCGGAGGCCACTTTGATTCATGGTAATCCGGCCAAATTTGTTGGTCCTACGGTCTCTCTCACAGGTTTGGGAGAAAATGTTGTGATTGGAAAAAGCGTGCAGCTCCCATTAAAAGTTGGGAGTATGCCCGTAAAATGCTACCCCGTAATTATCACACCCGTTAAAGAGTGGATAATTGGCATGGACATTTTGGCAGGTTTAACCCTGCATTTGAAACAAGGACGGTTCGAATTTGGAGTAACTTCAAAATGTTATCTAAGGGAGAACTAATTCTGTGCTTTCTCTTCTCCTAAGTATGTGCTTGCTTTGCAGGGATGTTCGGGTGGAGACTGGTGATTGGACACCTGCCACGTCATGGGTCTTCTTCAACACCTCCACAAGCACCGAGGACATGGCTATGTCGTCTGCTGGGACATGTGCCGCCCTGCCCTCGTTGTGACCCTGTGGATGAGTATCGCCGGTTGTTGGATCCACGCCACACCAGGACAAGAAATGTTTGAGGTGGACCAACCTGTCTCGCTGGCATGGAAGGCAGGCAATACCAATCAAAGTCAAGACGGTTTCTTTTGTTCAGCAAACCAAAAGTGCAAGATACTGAACTTAACCAGCCACTGTCCTATTTACATATGCCCCAAATGTGTCGAACACCGATATGATGTGCCTGCGCTGGAGAAGGGGTGCATGGTTAACTTAACCGCCAATGTAACCATATGTGTAGTTAAAGTAACTAATGACTCACTAGAATGTGACAGTACCTTAAATGGTACAAAGCTATCCATCAATTTAACAGAAGATAAAGAAGTGTATTTGATGAATGGAACAGTCATAAAGGGTCGACAAATCCACTTTGGGCACCTTATTATGGTGGTCGATAAAAACCCAAAGCGTATATTCCCGACGAATCTGGCACCCATACCGTCGACATGTACGACGGTGGCCACACAAACCAGCCATATCACCGTCAATTGGATGGTAAGGATACCACCCATCCCCAAATGTTCAAACAAGAAGAAGAGAGCATGGTATGACACATTGCTGGGAGGAGCTGGCACAATTTTGGGAATCTCTAACACCATTAACAACGAGGTAACTCGAGCGATGTTGGCAGATACTGGACATCAAACATCCTTGGGCATCCAACAAGTTGGACTTTGGATGCCTACGGTGGTGGGGTCCCAAATGGGGGCCGCCAATTTGTTTCAGAAAATATCTGAATGGGATTTGACCATGTGGAATGCTACGGGTGAATTGATGACAAATATCACTCGAGCTCTCAATTGGACTGTGTGCAACATTCATGTTTTGGATATTCGCACGCAGTTGGAACGTTTCACTCGCATTGTCACCACCAATCATGCTCGGCAATGGCGAGAAATGTGGAACATTACCGAAGAATGGTGGTTGATTCCACATCCTGAAAAAACCATTTGTAATAGCACTATGTGTAGCGGGCAATGGACTCAATTAAATGTCACAGGAGCTGTTGATGTATGCAAATATCATGTGTTACCGGTGATTACTGCTACAGCATTTTGGTTCATTCAATTAAAAGGGGGATGGTTTGCTCCAGAGCAGAATAATACATATGATTTATCAGAATGTGATTTGACTGACCAAGGATATGCATGCCTAAGTCGAGAAATATATACTGAACCATGCTTAACCATGACAGAGGCACTATGTGAATGGAGAATAGAAAAACCCTGTGACATGATGTGGCAAATAGGGCCCCATACTCTATGTGTAGCCACCTTAAACTTCCATCCAATGTTGCCTAGGATACCTTTCACTGGGTGTCTGCATGGTGTTCACATGTGGCAATGGCATAATCGGACATATCATCTTACCAACTTTTCCAGTGAGACTCACCTGACCGCCCTGCAAAGGCGGGCGCTGGAAGTTCCATGGCGGGTGTCCCTGGATCGGTTCAGAGGCGCACTGAATGGATCCAGGGAGGTACAAAAGCTCATTGGTGATCATATGTCGGATGTGCGTGCTGCGGTGATATCCACCATGCTGGCCCAGGGAAAGGTATTGCATGCAGCCCATCAGATAGAGCAAGCTTCTGCTCATCACTGGTGGGATATATTCTCAGGCATGTCAGTCACTGCTCGCACAACACTGGTGTCCTCCCCTAGCTATATTAGTTATTGTTCTATCTGTCTTAACACTATGCAATTTCAGTGCTTTCTGCTATATTAGAAGAGTAAAAAAGATTTTAAGTAAAAGAATATATAACTCTCTAGCAATATGAAAATCAAAATCATCTTTCGAGATGGGGGTTATGGTACCACATCTTGTAAAGTAGAGGTGAGTGCTGAACCTCCTGGTCACTGGATATGCTATGATTATGTTGTAGGTAATGAGTGGAATTACTACAATAGACGTGTCAATACAAGAAGTGAGCTACTGTGGCATGTTGTAACATGCATTTGGGACACCAATTTCATAGAATTATCTCACCATAATCATGTCGGCATACCTTACGAGGATGAGAGTATCCCCCAAGAAGAAAGCAATTACCCAATGTTTTTTACCAACTGATAAAACAAATAAGGTCAAAGGTCAAAGGGCTGCACGGTGGCGCAGTGGTTTAGCACTGTGGCAGCACAGTTTTACCCTCGGCCGGGGGATCGCGGGGATCATGAGATCGTGGGTTCGATCCCAGCCCCCGACCAACAGTGAGCTGTGTGGAGTTTGCATGTTCTCCCCGTGTTGCGCGGGTTTACTCCGGGATTTCTCCGGTTTCCTCCCGCACACCAAAAACATGTAGGTTTAGGGCGCTTGCGCACGCAGCGACCAGCAGCCGGTGGCTTGTCACCAGACTGCAAACCAAGTCTACCTACGGGTACAAATAAGTAACAAAAAAAAAAAAAAAAAAAAAAGGGTGGAATGTAATATAAATGTACTTTTAATGTGTGCCCTGATTTGTTTCTCAGTTGCTTTTATAATGTTGACAATCTCCTTTCATGGTAGATTTATCTTAAGGCACATTTATCTTAAGGCACATGATGACCTGGGCAGTATAACCTGCCCTCAGAAACGGTTACTCCTTAGTACAGCGAGTTTTTACTCCCTAGAGCACAGCAAGTTTCCCACTGTTGCATGCTTATGAAACAAAGGCATTCCTTTATTCCTCATGTGTGTGTGTGCAATGAAGCAAGAAGCAGATGTCCATTTCACAATATGTTTTGGGAGCCGGGCAGAGGAGTCGCCTGAGAGCAGGAACTGGCCCTTCCTGCTCCCCACGCGATTCTATGATGGGAGGGGGGCTCCCTCAGGACAGAGAGTGGCTTCCCTGTTCTGTTCGTAGCCTTTCCTTTAAAAGCAGGGATTTCCCTTGACACAGTAGAGTCTGCTGTGGATTTTGCGCGAATGCCCAGCTGATTGATGCATGCGCTCTGCCAAAAGACCGCCACGGCTCTCCAGTCTCCTGTATCATTGGTAAGAGCTGATGAAATGACATGAAATGCATTAATCCTTTGTGTGTGAAGGTGATGTGTTACATGAAATGCATTGATCCTGTGTGTGTGAAGGAGATGTGATCTGTGGGGAATAAAAGATACAGTTTATTCTAGCAGTCTGTCTCAGTGTGAAGTCTTTCCTGTGTGCCGACTCCTCACAAACCTGTCTAAATATTTTTCACAAAACAATTACACAGCTTTTTCCTCAGGTAGTTCCAAGGCGTTTTGGAACTGTGCCAAATTGTGCCAAATGGCACAGTTTGGAAAAACATCTGTAACTTTTGAATGATTCAATGTAGAAGCTTCATTTTGGGCTCTAATGAAAGGTCACACTCAGGGCTGTGTCTGTGTGTGTGTGGGGGGGGCAAACCCCCCCCCTCGCTACAGAGGATGGACATCGGCCATTGCTACATGACGGATTAGCCTCATGTGGCGATGTGGGACAGCACCGCAGTCACCCCCCCCCCCCTCGCTACAGAAGAATAACGAGGGGGGGGCGGCGTTCACGGTCTGGACATGGCGAACGACCCCTTGTACCACGGCGCACAAACTTCAGACTTTGTGCGCCACACAGTTGTAATTTACCGATCGGTCAAAAGTCATTTTGGATTACAATTTTCAGGGATAAAGAATAATTTAGCTTATAACACCTTACCTCTTCACAGCAGCAGTGTCCTGGCGAACTTCTCTTCCTCATTGTCAGACGAACGCGACGCTGGTCCCCTCGTGGTTCTGGTCTCGCGACCCGATCAAAACATAATTCCATTATTGCGGTTTTGTGCTTCCATGATTGCGGTTTTTAGCGAACGATTTTTCAAAACAAATAACAGTAGTAATTAAAAAAAGACTGGCGAACGCATGTGTGTCACTCAACCTTTGCCATCAGCCTCCGTCGGTCTATAATGACCATGGAAGAAATCATAATGTCTACTCTGCTGGAACAAAAACAAAATAAGCACCGCCTGTGGCCGAACATGCCGATGCGCGAATGCTGTCACACAGGTTGCATTTGTGGGTGGTCTCCGTGCTGCTGGGTCTGTGACGGTTCTTCCTGCGGGTCCTTTTTTGATCTGCTGCAGCAGTCTCTCTTCACCCAGCCTTAAAAAAAACAGCTCGCAAACTTCTCTGCTTCAATTGGCTCACTGCATTCACAGCCTTGGTAGGCGGGTCCTTCTTGCTAGGTTTTCAGTCATTGGTTCTTCAAGGTTTCAGAAACCCAATTCAAGGCTCTTATTAGTCGAATGAGAGGTCAATCAGATGAACTAATCTGTTCGCGGCTGTGTCTGCAGCTTTTATTTTCAGTGCGCGCTTGGACGCCATCACCATCTCCATCTCCATCATGCGTCCTAGAGCGCACGAGGGCGCACGAGAGTGCCCTCGTGCGCTCTGGGACGCAGAGACTTGCCCGCCTGCGGTACAACAGAGTGCAAGAGGTTAAACAAGTTAGATTTAAAAAGTTACAAATTGATGTGAAAAGTTTATATCTAAAATGTTACAAATTCATCTTTTAAAAAAATCATATAAAACAGTCACAAATTTGACAAAGTGATACATTTAAAAGAAAAATGTTTGAAATGTAGAACTGCTAATTTTTTAAGTAAAAAGTCAAAAATGTATGTTACAAAAATCAAACTTATGTGGAAAAAGATTTATAGGATAAAAGTATATTCAAACTAGAAAAGCACTCATAGAGCGCATACCTCTGCCAAGGCTCCTTCCGTTTCTCATGGATCACCTCCAAAATGTAATGGGCTTGTGTGTAGGCGTATCGCCACTTGTGGTGAAAATTGCATCCAAGTCTGTCCATTAGTTTTGGAGTTTTGTGGCTGACACACTGTGAGAAGAGCCTTGGCTGAGGTATGCATTCCCAGATCATCCCCAAAATGTAATGGGTTCCTCTCTAGGCCAAGAACCACCTCTGGTGAAACAGACAGACAAACAGACAAATGCCAGTAAAAGCATTACCTCATTGGCGGAGGTAATAAACTCAAGTGTTGCTGTTGTGTCCATCTCCTCCATCTCCAAACTCCCAGGCTGCGGGCGTTGCAATTCATCACACAACCGTGTACAACCCACAGGCCAATGGGTTATGCGAGCGTTTTCATAGATCACTGAAAGCAGCACTCATGGCTTCACTGACGGATGCAAATTGGGTAGACAGGTTGGCGTGGGTTTTATTGGGGTTGCGCTCGGCACCAAAAGAGGATTTGAAAGCTTCTCCGGCAGAGAGCTCGTTTTTGCGCAGCCCCTATGGCTGCCCGGGGAATTTCTGCCAAATAATCCCGCGCCGGACAGCTGCCCGTCTCAGCTTTTGCAGCGTAGCGCAAACACAGGTACGCTGCCGGGCCCGGCCCACCACTGTTTTCCGCGTGCTTTTGTGCCTAAAACTTTGAAGAACGCGGAGTTCGTGTTCGTCAGACACGATGACCAGCGCCCTCCATTGCGCCTGCACACATGTTGAAAATGGCCGTATCTCACAATGTTAAAGAATCCTTTAAAAAATTCCTGGATCCAGACGGTGATCCAGATCATCCCCAAAATTTAATCAGTTCTTCCTTGTACCATTTCCAACAACGCCTGAAAGTTTCATGGAAATCCGTCCAAAACTTTTTGAGTTATCTTGCTAATCAACAGACAGACAGACAGACAAACAAACCCCGGCAAAAACATTACCGCCTGCGGCCTGGTGGAGGTAAAAAGACAAATTATATGGAAAGACTCACATATTTAGGTGAAAAAGTCTGCAAATTTAGAACCGTCATTACTACTCCAGTAACTTCTTTATTGAATACTTTCATCCTCACGTTTTCTGGTGACGACTCTGATACTTGAACAAATCCAATAACAGTAATATTACTGGAGAACAATTTCTGGCTTCTCTGCCCACCTCTGGTTTTAAGCAAAGATGTAGATAGAAAATTAACAAATAAATAGGAAAATATACAGTATTTTGCTGTCCTGTTAAATTTTATTTTAGCAATTAAAACAGAAGAGTGCACGGTGGTGGTGATGACAGTGTGAGTCCTGGTCGCTCCTGGTTGGTGTGAAAGCTCCTGAACAGGAGGAAGTGAAAGACCAGAGATCTTCTCTGCTGTCCTCTGGAAACACAAGTGAATTTAGGTCCCAACATGGACTCTTTCCTGGACTGTAACTTTAACATTTAAGACAGCGAATTTCACCTGTGATGGTTGGGGTCATGAACTGGTTCTCATCAGTCTGGGACAAGTTGTCCACTCTGTCTTCAGGTTCCACATTATGAAGATCTTTTATCAGACACACAGAGAAACAGAACATTAGACCATAGTACACTATGAAGTCTATTTTTCTGAGTTTATTACTTTGCATGTTAAAGTTTGTGAAGAGACTATAATAAATAAAGCTGTTTACTGTGGAGACAGACGGTAGTCATAAAAATGATTACTTGTATATTAAGTTTTATGGAAGAAAAAATTTAAAGCTGTAACACTTGGAGGAAAAGACAAAAACATCACTTTCTAAAGTGGTGTGGAGAGCGTGAAATGAAAAGCCTGAATTTATTTCTCAATTCAGGTTTATTAACAATCACATGTCTCCAACATCCTCTCAAACAGAAAAGAGAACCAACTTCCCACATCTTCCCTTTTTATACCCGGGACATCAAAGGAACAGAGTCACATTGTCAATCAATCCCCAGAGACAATACATCACCCCCCAGGTCTTCTCTTCTCCACCTAAAACCCTGGTGGTCAGGAAGTCTTCTCAGAGCCATTTCTAAAGACACATCTCACACCCTCCTGTTATCCCCAGGAGGTCCAGACTTATTGTTCCTTCTAAGACGTGAGGTAACAGTAATATACATATGCAGCCTAAGCATCTCAAATATGTGTGCCACATGACCCCCCCAAACGTCGAAGAGGAAACAATACAACATAGTCTACACAACATGATAAAATCACAAACATCAGTCCATAAGCTGTCTGGGCTTCAACCGTCTTCCGAACTTGCTGTAAGTGGGCTTCGCCGCTCCCGCGGCGCCATCCTGCAGTGAATCCGCTATCTGAGGATGAGAACTGTTAGTCAATCCCTGTGGGGGCTCTGGGGCATGCTCCCTGGGGGGTCTGCCACGTCGAGGAGCCCTCGCCATTTGCACAGTTTCATCAGCCTTCACAAAAGCAGGTTTATGTCTGTCTATGCCAATTGTTTCCCTCCTGCCCCCTAAATCTAGCAAAAAATGCTTATCACCTGTTTCCAGCACTCTATATGGGTCATCGTAAGGTGGTCGCAGGGTTGGGCGCTGATCCTCGTGCCTGACAAAAACAAACTCGGCGTTTTTTTAAAGATTTAGGTACAAAAACACGCGGAAAAGTGTGATGAACGGGGCCTGGAAGCGTGTCCGCTCCCGTGTCGTTCAGTGACCACTGAGCAGGGGGACGCTCTGGCGCCGGATTATCAGGAAAAAACTCCCCTGGCAGCCGGAGTGGTTGCGCAAACACCAACTCAGCTGGGGAGGCTTTTAAGTCCTCTTTAGGTGCAGAACGCAACCCTAATAAAACCCATGGTAGTCTGTTTACCCAATTTGCATCCGTAAGTGACACTCTGAGGGCTGCTTTCAATGACCTATGAAAACGCTCGCATAAACCATTAGCCTGGGGGTGGTACGCGGTAGTGCGGTGGATTGTTACCCCCAGGCTGCGGGCCATCGCTGACCAAAGCTCAGAAACAAATTGAGGCCCCCTGTCGGACGTAATATCCGACAGGACCCCAAAACGCTCTACCCAAGCCGTTAAAAACGCGCGGGCCACCTCTGCGGCTGTGGTTGATGCCAGTGGGACCACTTCAGGCCAACGCGTGGTGCGGTCCACCATTGTCAAAAGATGCGTGCACCCCTGCAATGACGGTAGGGGGCCTACGAGGTCGACATGCACATGATCGAACCTCTTGGCCGGGATGTGAAACGGCTCTAAGGGGGCTTTAGTGTGTCTGTGTATTTTGGCCTGCTGGCAAGCCATGCAGGCTCTTGCCCACTCTTTAACGTGCTTGCGCAGGCTCGGCCAAACAAACTTCTCTCCTACCATTTTTACCGACGCGCGCACTCCCGGGTGCGCCAGAGAGGGAATCGAGTCAAAAACATGGCGGCGCCACCGGTAGAGACATCGCAGATTAGGAGGGGGGCATACCATCTTGCAGCCTCCTGGTCTCCAGCCTTAACCCTGTTGGTCCAGACTGGAGCGCGCACACGTCCGCATCGCTACCCTGATCCGCGGCCATGGCTGCATAATCTATCCCCACGTGGACTGGGGATGCGTACGCTTCTGCGCCGCTATTTTGCTCCGCAGCCGTGGCAGTAAAATCTACCTCTGCGCGGACTGGAGCGGTTACGGCGCAAGAGAGGCAGTCTGCCACTACATTAAGTTTACCCGCTACGTGTTGAATATCAGTAGTAAATTCTGAAATTACAGCCAGCTGCCTCTGCTGCCGGCCCGACCATGGTTCCGAAACTTTGGCCATCGCAAAAGTGAGCGGTTTGTGGTCGACAAACGCGGTGAAACGATGCCCTTCTAGCCAGAACTGGAAGTGACGAATGGCTAAGTGGAGCGCTAACAACTCCCTGTCGAACGCGCTGTATTTTCGCTTGGCCTCGCGCAAGGTCCTGCTGAAAAAGGCCAGCGGCTGCCAAGCCCCGGCAACATGCTGCTCTACTACCACCCCTATGGCCACGTCTGACGCATCAGTGGTGAGCGCTATGCGGGCCGTTGGGTCTGGATGAGCCAACAATGCAGTGTCTGCAAGAGCTTTTTTTACCTCCGAGAATGCACGCTCCCGCTCCGGGGACCATTCGATTGCATTTGAGGGTTTTTGTTTTTTAAGCGCGGCATACAATGGTTGCATGAGCTGCGCTGCGCGGGGGAGGAAACGGTTATAAAAATTCACCATTCCCAAAAACTCCTGTAGTGCTTTGACCGTTTGTGGCTGGGGAAAATTTGCTACTGCGCGCACTTTGTCCAGCAGCGGAACTGCCCCCTCTGGGGAGACGCAGTGCCCCAAAAAATCAATCTGCGCCACCCCGAACTGGGACTTCGCTAGGTTGATTATTAACCCGTGCTCTCCCAACCTCCGGAAAACTGCCGTGAGGTGCTTTTCGTGTTCCTCTTCGGACGCGCTGGCTACCAAAATATCATCCAGGTAGATGAACACAAAAGGGAGATCGCGTAACACCGCGTCCATCATGCGCTGGAAAGTTTGTGCCGCTCCTTTAAGCCAAAACGGCATGCGCAAAAACTCAAAAAGTCCAAACGGAGTTATTACCGCTGTTTTGGGAATGTCCTCAGAGCGTAATGGGACTTGATGGTAACCGCGGACCAAGTCTATTTTAGAAAAAATGCGCGCCCCCGCCAGATGAACCGAAATATCCTGAATATGGGGAATTGGGTAGCGGTCGTGCGCTGTGGCGTTGTTCAACCTGCGGAAATCACTGCAAGGTCGCCACGAGCCGTCAGCTTTAGGGACCATGTGGAGCAGGGAAGCCCATGGGTTGTTCGAACGCCGAATGATGCCCAACCTTTCAAGGTTGGCGAACTCCTCGCGCGCTATGGTCAGCTCAGCTGCATCCAAGCGCCGAGCTTTTGCAAAAACGGGGGGGACCAGTGGTAGTGATAAAGTGTTCCACTCCGTGTTTAGCAACGGCTGCTGAAAACGTGGGAACCGTGAGTGCTGGGAACTGAGTGAGGAGTGTGTGAAACTTACCGCCTGCTGTGGCGACGTTGGCTTGTACTGTGGGCGGGGACACTCGAGCTGCACAAGGGATAGAGTAAAAAGAGAGTGCATTAACCAAGCGTCTATTGGGAAGATCAACCAACAACCCGTGTGAGCACAGAAAATCAGCACCTAACATGTTGAAACTCACCGCCACTATAATAAAAGTCCACTCATATCTGCGGCTGTGCAGGGACAGAAGTAGAGTCCTTTCACCGAAGGTTTTAATGGTCGAACCGTTCGCCGCTGATGCTCCGTGACTCCCGGGGCCTGCCAGCCGGTCAGCGTAGGTTGGCATAATGAAACTCACTTGGGAGCCTGTGTCCACGAGGAAGTGCCTCCCAGAACGCGCATCCGTCAGGTAGAGCAGCTTGTTCTGTTCACCGAGGGCCACAGCTGCTACCGACTCCCGGTCCTGGTGTTTCCCGAGCTCTTGAATTGACACGGCGGTATACACTTGCGGGCCCTCTCTGCAAAACGACGATGGTAAAAACAGAGGTTGTCTCCTCCGCGATGTCGGGGCTTCGCCGCCGCTGTTGTTGGTGTGTCTGCCTCCGTCGCCTCTGGCCCTTTGCTGTTCCCGGTCGTCGCGCCGAGGTCTGCCGCTGCTGCGGTGGCCGTGTGCCGTCTGCTGGCGTTGAGGATCCGCTGCGCCTCCTGGGCTAGCGTGCGGAAGTCCCGCTGGGTCACAAACTGAGAGCCCGCCAGGGTTGCCCTCGTCTCCGACGGTAGAGTTCTCAGGAAGATGTGAGTGAAGAGGAAATCGTCGTCGTCTGAGCCTCTCAGCCTCAGCATGTCTTCCATCAGGTTGACAGGCGTGCTTTCTCCCAAGTCGTGCAGGGCCAGGAGTCTCTCAGCTCTCTCCTGGGCTGAGGGAGTGAAACGCTGAATGAGCGCAGCTTTCAACCTGCCGTATTTGTCGCCAGCGGGTGGGCACTGCACCAGGCTCTGCACATGTCGAGCTGTGCGGCTGTCGAGTTTGGCGATGACGTGGTAGAACTTTGTGTCATCTGCTGTTATTCCCCCGAGAGCGAACTGGGCTTCGGCCAGGAGGAACCATGAGTCCGGGTTGTCCTGCCAGAATTCTGGTAGCTTGACTGAGACTGCGTTTGCCCGGCTGGTCCCTGGCGAGTCTGGTTCGGGGGAATTGTTTCTGCTCATTATACGTCTTAAGGTCACCAGTGTGGAGAGCGTGAAATGAAAAGGCTGAATTTATTTCTCAATTCAGGTTTATTAACAATCACGTGTCTCCAACATCCTCTCAAACAGAAAAGAGAACCAACTTCCCATATCTCCCCTTTTTATACCTGGGACATCAAAGAGCAGAGTCACATTGTCAATCATTCCCCAGAGACAATACATCACCCCCCAGGTCTTCTCTTCTCCACCTAAAACCCTGGTGGTCAGGAAGTCTTCTCAGAGCCATTTCTAAAGACACATCTCGCACTCTCCTGTTATCCCCAGGAGGTCCAGACTTATTGTTCCTTCTAAGACGTGAGGTAACAGTAATATACATATGCAGCCTAAGCATCTCAAATATGTGTGCCACAGTGGGACGTATTAAAATACAAAAGACAATCAAGTACAAATACCTTAGAATCACCCAGAATGCAAATATCAACTCTAAATATCACATAAAATCAAAGAGACTCCAGTCATATTAAAACTGCTGGAAACCTGCATCACCTCAGTAATCACTGAGCTGACATGGAGTTCAAACTAATCCGAAAAGGGAAAAAAGTAATAGAAGCATAATTTATAAGTACACCTTACCTGTGATCTAAAGTGGTCAAAACAGAGGTCATGACAACCTTTCATGACTCCTGAGGCCTTCGGTATCCACAACGTCCTCCTTTCGTCCTCTTTGCTGGCTGATGGGAATTCTATAAACGCATTTCTGGCAGTCCTTCTCATCTTTCATCAGATGGTGATGTCTGCATGAGTCTATGCTGCAACTTTGAGCATTTTCCCGATTTTAAAGTGAGATTTAGCAGCTAGTCTTTCAGGCTTGTTTGAAAATGGCGGCGCTCTGCTGCTGCCATCACCACTTCCGGTTGTGACCAACAAAATAAAAGGAAAACACCAAATGGAACCACATCCTTTGTGTCGTTTTTGCTCAATTTCGATTTTATTTTGGCAAGCCAAGAATGATAAAATGGCTATTTTCCATCGTTCTGTTTTCGTTTCACAAAGGAAATATTAAAAGAAGGAAAAGTACACGGATTCCTTCCCGTCCTCAAGCATCATGACTGCATCACACACCTTCATGGGCTGAACCACCATGACAGTCTACACTGTCCATAGATAATCCATTACCCTGACACAGTTGAAGAGTTCATGATAGTGATCACGCCACATCTCAGCTATTTTCTCAGGGCCACTTATACCCTCTGTGTTAGATGGTGAGGTTTTAACATTATTCATGACTTTAACCTCTCTCCAAAAATCACAAGAATTCTTGTTCTGCAGGCTCCTGGCAAGTGACTCAGCCCGCATTTTGTTCTCATTTCTTTTCCTAAAATGAAGAGCATGTTTAAATCTTGCATTAGTTTGTTTTTTTAATTTCCAGCAATGGTCCCTGTCTGGGCCGACCTGCTTCAGACCAGAGAATAAAGGCCTCTCTAGCTGCGGCGTGTTGTTCTAACACAAACTCATTCCATCCAGGCTTGATGTTAAGCTCCCTGTTTGGATTTCTACAAAATGGTTTGCTACAGCTGATGAGAACGTTAACAATAGCATCATAAATACCACAGAGATCTCTAGCATGCTGTGGATTTTTACAATTCATATCAGAACACGCCAGAGCACTCCTGGGAAGATGGATCCTGCTTAGCAGGTTGTCAGTTACAGCAGCGGATTTATTTAACTCTTCCTGTGTTAGGCTAGACCAGTCCAGCTTCCCTGACCAAGCAACACCGCCATCAGCAGACACAGTAGGTACAGTATATCCTCCACATTTAGAGACATGCCAAATGGTATGCGATCAGAAGTAGCCAGCCCATAATAGATGCACGTTGCTTGGTGATGCATGGGCATCAGCTGTACATATACAGTGATCAAGCCACGAGGTGGTGTACCAGGCTTCGCTAACGTAGGTGTAACTTGTATCAGGCAGGAGCATTTTGCTGGACACAATAACATTACTGACATCACAGAATTGCAGAAGGTGTTTGGCAAATATAGAATTGGTATCAGACAGATCTGCATCAAACTGTTGAAGACAGAATGAACTGAGACCGAAAATGTCGGGACTTTATTTAATTAAGCAGGGGAGAGTTTGCCCCCCCCCCATTTTTATCTTTTTTGGTTTTTAATGTGGTCTGTTTTCATGACTTTTGTGGCCTTTGTTTTCTAACTTACAATGCAGTTACATGTTTGAGCCTGTAGATGGCAGTATAAGGCCATGACTAATGGAGAGTGGCTGAGAGGAGGCAGAGAAGTGGAACCAGAGAGAAAGCAGAGGTGATTCTGTATGCTGGCTGTATTTTTTGTGCAAGAGTTCAAATAAATGAAAGAAACTTCTCAGTCCGCTGTCGAGAGCTTTGCTTTCTTCTAGTGAGCAACAAAATCAATGAAATTTGTTTGTTGAAAAAAGAGCATAATATGGGTAACCCCCACAACAGACTGGGACAAGCAGAGCGCTCAGCTGGAGCAATTAACGTAGCAGCGTGATCTATAGACTGATAACAATATGTTGATGTGCCTTGTAACCTCTTTTGTCCTACAGCTCCGGAGCAGAGGCGAATTCCGGCCAGTAATCTTCCTATTGTTATGTGTGACTCTCAAATGCAAATGTCCATACCTTCTGCTGTGAATGCATTGTCTGTAGTGGGGTATAAAAACTGCATATGCTCTGTAACTCTCTCTCTCTGACCACTGCTTCTGACTGCACACATTGCCTTGAGCCTCCGGGCTCGCTCTGGCGCGCTGCACGGCGCTGGAGTGAGTTCTTGTGATGGCGGTATGATTAATAAACTCCCATAAAAACTCTCAGTTCGCTGCTTATTATTCCATGCCGCTACATTGGTGACCCCGAGAAAGCACACGCTTTGTGCAACGCAACCTTCTGGTCTGGACAGCCACATTGGTGACCCCGAAGAAAGCACACGCTTTGTGCAAAGCAACCGTCTGACCTGGACATCCACGCTGGAACCGCCCGAGGGACAGAGATCGTCTCCTCCCTCTCACCGCTCCAACGCATCTGCATGAGCCCAAGGGACAGAGATCGTATTTAATTAAGCAGGGGAGAGTTTGCCCCCCCCACATTTTTATCTTTTTTGGTTTTTAATGTGGTCTATTTTCATGACTTTTGTGGCCTTTGTTTTCTAACTTACAATGCAGTTACATGTTTGAGCCTGTAGATGGCAGTATAAGGCCATGACTAATGGAGAGTGGCTGAGAGGAGGCAGAGAAGTGGAACCAGAGAGAAAGCAGAGGTGATTCTGTATGCTGGCTGTATTTTTTGTGCAAGAGTTCAAATAAATGAAAGAAACCTCTCAGTCCGCTGTCGAGAGCTTTGCTTTCTTCTAGTGAGCAACAAAATCAATGAAATTTGTTTGTTGAAAAAAGAGCATAATATGGGTAACCCCCACAACAGACTGGGACAAGCAGAGCGCTCAGCTGGAGCAATTAACGTAGCAGCGTGATCTATAGACTGATAACAATATGTTGATGTGCCTTGTAACCTCTTTTGTCCTACAGCTCCGGAGCAGAGGCGAATTCCGGCCAGTAATCTTCCTATTGTTATGTGTGACTCTCAAATGCAAATGTCCATACCTTCTGCTGTGAATGCATTGTCTGTAGTGGGGTATAAAAACTGCATATGCTCTGTAACTCTCTCTCTCTGACCACTGCTTCTGACTGCACACATTGCCTTGAGCCTCCGGGCTCGCTCTGGCGCGCTGCACGGCGCTGGAGTGAGTTCTTGTGATGGCGGTATGATTAATAAACTCCCATAAAAACTCTCAGTTCGCTGCTTATTATTCCATGCCGCTACATTGGTGACCCCGAGAAAGCACACGCTTTGTGCAACGCAACCTTCTGGTCTGGACAGCCACATTGGTGACCCCGAAGAAAGCACACGCTTTGTGCAAAGCAACCGTCTGACCTGGACATCCACGCTGGAACCGCCCGAGGGACAGAGATCGTCTCCTCCCTCTCACCGCTCCAACGCATCTGCATGAGCCCAAGGGACAGAGATCGTATTTAATTAAGCAGGGGAGAGTTTGCCCCCCCCACATTTTTATCTTTTTTGGTTTTTAATGTGGTCTATTTTCATGACTTTTGTGGCCTTTGTTTTCTAACTTACAATGCAGTTACATGTTTGAGCCTGTAGATGGCAGTATAAGGCCATGACTAATGGAGAGTGGCTGAGAGGAGGCAGAGAAGTGGAACCAGAGAGAAAGCAGACGTGATTCTGTATGCTGGCTGTATTTTTTGTGCAAGAGTTCAAATAAATGAAAGAAACCTCTCAGTCCACTGTCGAGAGCTTTGCTTTCTTCTAGTGAGCAACAAAATCAATGAAATTTGTTTGTTGAAAAAAGAGCATAAGATACAATTTAGACAATGTAGATTTGTTTTGCAGGGAGTTTATAATCAACCGAGTCCATCTTTAAAGAAAATCAATTTCTGAAATTTTTAACATATTAGGTCTGGGTAGACAATATAACCTAAACAATATAATATGAGCAAACCAATACAATACACTTTAGAAAAGAAATAAACCAGTATGAAACCTTCTTCCTTTACCATCAGTGCACCTGGATTAAATGAATGAATGAATGAATGAATGAATGAATGAATGAATGAATCTTTATTTTTCGGATAGATTAAAAGTACAGATTAAAAGAAACAGAATAATATAACAAAGGGGGAAAGAAAATCCAACAAGGTCAAATTAAACAATAACTCCTCTGATTATACAGTTCAACATAAGTTATCCGAAATGGGTGATGGCTGAAGCCGCAGCTTATATTGCCCACCCATATTCCATCCAAGAATCCAAAAGAAAAACAAAAACAAGAGCGATTACAATTCAGAACAAAGCTAAGACAAAATGTGACAAAAAACTAAGCTACAACACAACACAGACTGGATATGGCAATCCTTATGTGATTTTTCATGTCATCTTGTATATATGTTTGGAGTATTTCTTCCTTTAGTTTTTGTTTAAATTGTCCAAGCGTTGTACATGATTTTAATTCAGGTCCAAAAGCGTTCCATAATCTGACTCCTTGCACTGAAACACAGTGTTGCTTGGTGGTAGTTCTCACTGAAGGTTTTTGAAATATACATGCTCCTCTGAAATTATATTGTTTCTCCCTTACTTGGAACAGCTTTTGGATATTTGCGGGCAGTGATAGATTCTTCACTTTAAACATTATTACTGCAGTTTTAAAGTCAACCAGATCTTTCAACTTGAGAGCTTTTGATTCAAATTCAAATTCAAACATTTATTTCAAACTCAGGGTTCATATTAAATGCAGAACTAAAACGAGTAGAAAATAAATAAATAAATAAAAGTATATACAGATCAGCAGACACTCGGCGCTCTTGTAACAACAATAACATACAATATTGGACTCAGTATAAAATGGAACGCCACTACTTCCAAATGCTGGAGTGAAGTGTGAGTGACGAGTTGACAATTGCTGATATAAGATGATTGTTACATGCCAGCAACCTTCTCATAAAACTGTAAACATTCTTTCGTATCAACTCGCCAAAAGACGGAATGTTCATGGACACAAACATCTTGCTTGCACTCGACCTTCGTGGTATATCTAACAACCTTCTTAGGGAGTTATTATATGCAATGCGGATTTTGTTCCTAACAGCAACATTGCTATTAAACCATGAAGGCGAGCAGTACATTGAGGTACAGAAGGTCTTGAACAACATACATTTGACATCAGGAGAACATCTATGGAAATTTCGCAACAATAAATTTGTTTGAGCATAGAGTTTCCTGAGTTGCCTGTTACAATCAACATTGGTCTTATCAGATTCAATCCACACACCTAGGTATTTGACTTTTTCAACAAAGTTCAAGCTATTACCACAAAGTGGCATAACAGGATTCGACGTATTGACACCCTTCGGTTTGAAAGCCATACACATAGATTTAGTACAGTTGAACAACATGTCATTTTTTTTACCAAATTTTTCACATACCGAAAGGAGATGTTGCATCGCTGCAGTAGACAAACTTAACAGAGATCATCAGCATAGAAAATGTGATTTAACAGTGCACCGTTAAAGGAGCCGCCCACATTAGTATTGTTCAACAGTACACTGAGATCATCAACATAGACATTAAACAACAAGGGTGACAGTATACCACCTTGTTTAACACCGTTGGTCACATGAAATTTGGATGAGGTGACATTGCCCCACCTAACAACCATAGACTGCCTTCTGTACCAGTATAACAGGATGCTAACCATGTAAATAGGAATACCTCGATTGATCAGTTTTCTAAACAAACACCAGTGGTTAATCCTGTCAAAAGCTTTGCTAGTGTCTAGGAACGTAGCATAGACACTAGTGGATTGGCTTCTGAAGTAGTCAACAAATTCATGGAGTAGGTAAACAGCCTTGTCAGTTGAAAGAGCTGACTTGAAACCAAACTGATTTTCGTTTGTCAACAGATGATCCTCAGTTCTGTTCAGGATTAAACCCTCTAGCAATTTGGATATAACATTTGCAATAGCTATAGGTCTGTAGTTGTTCATATCAGACAGACTGGCACACTTGTTTTTCACCAAGGGAATAATAACAGAGTCCATCAACATATCTGGCATGTAACCATGAACAAACATACAGTTAAAACACAATGACAATAGAATACTCAAATTGAAATCAGCATTGATGAGGCATTCACTGGTGAGACAGTCAGGGCCAGCTGATTTGCCTTTCTTGAGAACTTTGATCAGTGAAGCAACTTCAACAGGAGTAACAGCAGAAATATCGGAGGCATCAAACATGTCGTTATACAGGTGAATATCATGCATGTCACGCGCCGCCGCTCATCTGCGGCGCCAGCTGCACGCACACCTGCACATCATCAGCGGCGAGGGATTTAAGCCGCCTCGCCCTGGGCTTCGGCCTGAAGCCGTCAGACTTCTCTCATCCCCCTTGCTGTGAGTCACTTCTACCTCGTCAGCATTTTCTCGGTAAGGAACCCTTACCTGTATTTTCTCCCAGTCTGCTCCCCTGTGCACAGGTGGATTTCCCGACGGCGGACCATCCCTCTCCGCCTCCTCTCCTTCGCTGCTGCACGGAGCTCTCCAGGTCGCTGTCTCCCGGACCTCGTCCTTGCTGTGCCAGCCACCTGCCCTCTCCAAGTAAGCCATCATTATCCTCTCATCTCCTGTGTTGGTGTGTGTGTGCCCGTCACCCTTCTCCCTGTGCTTTTCCCATAGGGTTGTCCGGCTGTACGGTCTCCTGCCTCCGTGCCTGAAGCAGACGCCACCACCAATACATTTACATCTCGCAGACACACATTCACACACTCCTGTTGTTAATAAAGCTATTTGAGCTACTCTGAGCCTGCGTGTGTGTCTCCTGAGCCGTGCATTATGTCAGTACGGCTTCAGCAGAGCGGCTCGGCAGACGGCGGGCTCACACGCCGACTTTCCACTCTCGAGGCTCGAGTGGACCAAATAGCTCATCAACAACAGGTGATTTTTAATCAGTTGATAGCCATTACTAACCGATTGGACCGCTTGGACCCCCAACAGCCGTTCCCCCCGGCTCGTCAGGGTGGCGCGGCTCCTGCTGCTCCAGCGGCCGTCCAGCCGGCCCCGGTAGCACCGGCTCGGCTCACGCCCATTCCGACCCCCGCCCACTTTTGCGGTAAGCTCGGTGGAGCGCGGGGGTTCATAATGCAGTGTGAGTCCGTTTTCCACCGGGTGCCCGGGGATTTCCCTTCGGATCATAGGCGAATTGGTTATATTGGGAATCTCCTAGAGGGGCGAGCTCTAACCTGGGCTTACGCCGTAATGGCGAGGCCCAGTTACGCCACCCTCACCTATGACCAATTCGTGAGACAATTCCTGGAGGTCTTCGATCATTCTCGTACCGAGACAGTCCAGGTCGATCGGCTTCTCAGACTCCAGCAGGGAAGCCGGTCGGCAGCGGACTACGCGATCGACTTCCGGGTAGCGGCGGAGGAATTGGGCTGGGATGAACGCTCATTCTGCGGCCTTTTCCTCCGCAGTCTCAACGATGATCTGAAGGATGAACTGGCTGGGCGGGATATCCCGGAGACTCTAGCGGAGCTAACGTCCCTTGCCATCAGTTTGGATAACAGGCTGCGCGAGCGCTCCTCGGGGCGGAAGTCGTCTTCTTCTCCCCCTCGTGGAGCCTCGTCGCGCCAGTTCCAAGCTCACCCCCTGGCGACGCCGCCACCATCGCGCCCCGAGGAGTCGGAGCCGATGGTGATGGGCGGGGCGAAGCTTCCCCCTGCGGAGAGACAACGCCGCCGTGAGTGGAATCTCTGCATGTATTGCGGAGACAGCCAACACGCGGTGGAGCTTTGCCCACAAAAAGCCAAACGGCGGGGTCCGCGAGTCACTGTAGGGGGCCTCGCGGACATCAATCGGTTAAGTTCCCTCACCCAATTGAAGCTGCCCGTCTGTTTCTGTCACAACTCCACTGGGCATCTCACTCATGCACTGGTGGACTCGGGCGCGGAGGGCAGTTTTATTTCACAAAGCCTGGCAGCCCGATTGGGTATCCGCTGCCAAGCAGTAAGGACTCCTCTTACCCTGGTCAACCTCTCCCGTGTCACCCTGGGGAGAGTTACACACCAGACCGTCCCCGTTCCTGTTATTATCTCAGGGAACCACCAGGAGGAGATGACCTTCTACGTCCTCCCCAACTCTGTGTCACCCGTCATCCTAGGATACCCCTGGTTACGCCTCCACAACCCTGTCTTGGATTGGAAGTCCGCCAGGGTGTCGGCATGGAGCACTTTCTGCATGGGCACCTGCTTACAGTCCGCTGCCTGCTCTCCGTCCTCTCCCCCAACACCGACGGATGCTGCGCCCCCGGACCTCTCCTTGGTGCCCTCGGAATTTCACGACCTGGGTATGGTATTCAGTAAGTCCAAGGCGATGTCTCTTCCCCCACACAGACCTTACGACTGTGCAATAAACATCCGCCAGGGGGCACCCTTACCCTCTGGGCGACTCTACAGCCTGTCGGCGCCGGAGAAGGAGACTATGAACGCCTACCTCAGGGAATCGCTGAGTGCTGGAATCATCCGTCCCTCGTCATCACCATTGGGGGCAGGATTCTTCTTCGTGGGAAAGAAGGACGGTTCCCTCCGTCCTTGCATTGACTATCGTGCCCTAAATGATATCACGGAGAAGGATCGTTACACCCTGCCCCTCATGGACACCGCCTTCCACTCCCTCCAGGGGGCGACTTGGTTCACCAAGCTGGATCTACGCAGCGCATACCACCTCGTCCGGATCCGGGAGGGAGATGAGTGGAAGACAGCCTTCCGTACCCCGAACGGCCACTTCGAATACCTGGTGATGCCGTTCGGGTTGACCAACGCTCCAGCCGTCTTTCAGCGCCTTATTAATGACGTCCTCCGGGATTTCATTGGCCTTTTTGTGTTCGTCTACCTGGATGACATCCTCATCTTCTCCAAATCCAGGGACGAGCACCGGGTCCATGTGAGGCGGGTCCTCCAAAGACTGCTGGAGAACCGGCTGTATGTGAAGGCCGAGAAATGCGAGTTCTACGCTAAGACAACATCCTTCCTTGGGTTCATCATCTCCCACGACCAGGTGCTTCCTGACCCAGTGAAGGTGAAGGCGGTGGTGGAATGGCCCACACCTGCATCACGGAAGCAGGTGCAACAGTTCATCGGATTTGCTAATTTCTACCGCCGCTTCGTCCCTAACTTTGGCACCATCGTCGGCCCGCTGACCCGCCTCACGTCTCCTAAGGTCCCGTTCCGGTGGACCGAAGAGGCCGCGGCTGCTTTTCAGGCGCTGAAGGCGGAGTTCTCCTCCTCCCGAGTCCTGAGCCAAGTCAATCCTGTGCTGCAGTGCATCGTGGAGGTGGACGCTTCGGACACAGGAGTGGGGGCGGTTCTGTCCCAGCGGTCGCCAGATGACGGAGTCAAGCGGCCCTGCGCCTTCTTCTCCCGGCGCTTGTCCCCGGCGGAGCGGAATTACGACGTGGGGGACAGAGAGCTCCTCACCATCAAGCTCGTGCTGCAGGAGTGGCGTCACTGGCTAGAGGGGGCGGACCTGCCATTCGTGGTCCTGACTGACCACAAGAACTTGGAGTACCTAAGATCTGCCAAGCGCCTGAACGCCCGCCAGGCGCGCTGGTCCTTGTTCTTTGCCAGGTTCTGCTTTACCATCACCTTCCGGCCTGGCTCCAAGAACGGCCTGCCCGACGCCCTCTCTAGGCAATTCGCCCCTGAGGAGTCAGAGGACACGGTCCACACCATCCTACCCAGGTCGTACGTCATGGGAGCCGTCACCTGGGACATAGAGAGCAAGATCCGGAAGGCGCAGGAATTGGAACCTGACCCTGGCGGCGGACCGGAGGGGAGGCTGTTCATGCCATCCACGGTTCGGGGGGAGGTCATCCACTGGCTGCATACGTCCAAGCTCACCTGCCACCTTGGCTCCTCCTGGATGATTGACCTCCTTCAAAGGTCCTTCTGGTGGCCGGGCCTGCGGAGGGACGCTGCCCGCTACGCCTGGGCCTGCCCTGTATGTGCCACCAGCAAGTCGGGTAATTCCCCTCCAGCGGGTTTGCTCCAGCCTCTGCCCGTTCCTGGCAGGCCCTGGTCGCATATCGCCCTGGATTTCGTCACCGGACTCCCAGTCTCCAACACTTTCGACACCGTCCTGACCATCGTGGACCGCTTCTCCAAGACGGCACACTTCATCTCGCTACGGGGTCTTCCATCCGCCCTGGAGACGGCGGACCTCCTAGTCCAACACGTGGTCAGGCTGCACGGGATTCCGGTGGACGTGGTCTCGGACCGGGGGCCCCAATTTTCTTCTGAGGTTTGGAGGTCATTCTGCAACGCCCTAGGAGCCAAGGTGAGCCTCTCCTCCGGCCATCACCCCCAAACCAACGGGCAGTGCGAGCGGACCAACCAGGAGCTGGAGGCTGCGCTCCGCTGCGTCACTGCGTCCAGACCCACGTCCTGGAGTAACCATCTCGCCTGGGTTGAGTACGCCCACAACACCGCCCACTCTTCTGCCACAGGGATGTCCCCCTTTAAGGCGTCCCTCGGTTACGACCCCCCCCCCCCTTTTTCCAGCGCAGGAGAGCGAGGTAACGGTTCCTTCAGTGCGGGCGCATCTCAGGCAGCTCCGCTCCATCTGGGCGTCAGCGCGTAATGCGCTTTTACGCACGGCGGAGCGCAACAAGACCACGGCGGACCGGCACAGACGACCTGCCCCAGCGTACCAGGTGGGCCAGCGTGTCTACGTGTCAACTCAGGACGTCGTTTTGAAGGGCGAGAGGAGGAAGCTGGCACAGCGCTTTATGGGCCCATTCCCCATCACCAGGATTGTCAACCCAGTGGCTGTGCGTGTGGCTATTCCCCCCTCCCTTCGTATCCATCCCACCTTCCACGTATCCAAGGTGAAGCTGGCAGTCTCCGACCCCCATTTGCCCCCCTCCTGCTGCGCAACCCGCGCCCCGGATGATTGGTGGCCATCCGGCCTGGCCCGTCTCCTCCATCCTGGACTCCCGACGCCGGGGTCGTGGGTTGCAGTACTTGGTGGACTGGGAGGGTTATGGGCCTGAACATCGGCAGTGGGTACCCTCGTCGTTTGTGTTGGACCCATCCCTCATTGCTGAGTTCCACCGAGCGCACCCGGAGAAACCATCGCCAGGAGGCGCTGCTAGAGGGGGGAGTACTGTCACGCGCCGCCGCTCATCTGCGGCGCCAGCTGCACACACACCTGCACATCATCAGCGGCGAGGGATTTAAGCCGCCTCGCCCTGGGCTTCGGCCTGAAGCCGTCAGACTTCTCTCATCCCCCTTGCTGTGAGTCACTTCTACCTCGTCAGCATTTTCTCGGTAAGGAACCCTTACCTGTATTTTCTCCCAGTCTACTCCCCTGTGCACAGGTGGATTTCCCAGCGGCGGACCATCCCTCTCCGCCTCCTCTCCTTCGCTGCTGCACGGAGCTCTCCAGGTCGCTGTCTCCCGGACCTCGTCCTTGCTGTGCCAGCCACCTGCCCTCTCCAAGTAAGCCATCATTATCCTCTCATCTCCTGTGTTGGTGTGTGTGTGCCCGTCACCCTTCTCCCTGTGCTTTTCCCATAGGGTTGTCCGGCTGTACGGTCTCCTGCCTCCGTGCCTGAAGCAGATGCCACCACCAATACATTTACATCCCGCAGACACTCATTCACACACTCCTGTTGTTAATAAAGCTATTTGAGCTACTCTGAGCCTGCGTGTGTGTCTCCTGAGCCGTGCATTATGTCAGTGCATAACAGAATCCTTCATTGAAACATTCTTGACTGAGTTGAAAATAGCTTCATATTGACATTTCCACTTTTCAGCAATATTAACATCACCAGTCACACCATCAATAGTGTTTGATCTAACAGACCTGTGGGAGCTCATAGCCTTCATTTGTTTCCAGAATTCTACCATGTTCAGTTCACTCATGTGACTAATTTAATTTAATTTAAGAAAAAGTGGGTTTGTTGGTTCCCTGTAAGCAGCTTTGTTTATTATTCTAATAGCTCTCTTCTGAAGCATAAAGACTGGATATATGTTTGTTTTATATGTATTTCACCATACTTCAGTACAATATGTCATGTATGGGAGTATTAATGAATGATACAAGGTATATAGTGTGGGTTGATTCAGCAAATATTTCACTCTGTGTAGTATTGCAATTGATAGACAATTGAAATCAACACATTTTACTTTCACTTTCTGTTAATAACCTCAGTGTGTCGCTTCAACCCAGTTTTACGTGACGTCAACGTGCCAAATAAATTTCCATTGGTTCTGATCAGAATCAGAATCAGAATCAGAATCAGGTTTATTGCCATTGTTCATGTAGTACACAAACTAGGAATTTGTCTCGGTACAATGCTGCAACATTAAACATGATAAGATAAGAGAAATAAACTATACATGTAATAAAGTGTAGGATAAGATTAAGTGATACTGGTCAACAGTTAAAATATATATTAGCCAGCAGCAGATACTGTGGAGAACTATATAGTGCAGTCGGTAATGCAGGAAGAAAACAGTGATGATTGACATGAGTCTGGTTGAGCTGCTGTACATGGTGCACGAGAGTCACTTAGTGTTCAGCAGTCTAATGGCAGAGGGGAAGAAGCTGTTCATGTGACGGGAGGTTTTAGTCTGGATGGACCGAAGTCTTCTACCAGAGGGGAGGGGGGCAAACAGTACGTGACCAGGGTGTGAGGGATCGGCTATGATCCGGCCAGCACGCCTCCGGGTCCTGGAGATGTACAGATCCTGGAGAGATGGGAGCTTGCAGCCGATCACCTTCTCAGCAGTGCGCACGACGCGCTGCAGCCTTAGTCTGTCCCTGGCAGTGGCTCCTGCATACCACACGGTTATGGAGGTGGTAAGGATGGACTCGATGATGGCTGTGTAGAACTGCACTAACATCTTGGTGGGTAGCTTGAGCTTCCTCAGCTGCCGCAGGAAGAACATCCTCTGCTGGGCTTTTTTGATGAGTGAGCTGATGGTCAGCTCCCATTTGAGGTCCCTGGTGATGGTAGTGCCTAGGAAGCGGAAGGAATCAGCAGTGGTGATGGGAGAGCCTGAGAGGGTGAGGGGGGGCAGAGGAGTAGTGACTTTCCTGAAGTCTACAATCATCTCCACTGTCTTCAGAGCGTTCAGCTGCAGGTTGTTATTGCTGCACCAGGACGCCAGCTGGGCCACCTCTCTCCTGTAGGCGGACTCGTCGCCATTGGAGATGAGCCCGATGAGGGTGGTGTCGTCCGCAAACTTGATCAACTTGACAGACTGGTGGCTGGAGGTGCAGGAGTTGGTGTAAAGGGAGAAGAGTAGGGGGGAAAGTACACAGCCCTGGGGTGATCCGGTGCTGATGCTAGTATAGTCTGAGACAGTCTTTCCCAGCCGCACATGCTGCCTCCGGTCCGTCAGGAAGTCGATGATCCACCTGCAGAGGGAGTCAGGCACGTTGAGCAGGGACAGCTTGTCCCGGAGCAGAGTGGGGCGGATGGTGTTGAATGCGGAGCTGAAGTCCACAAACAGGATCCTGGCGTAGGTTCCCGGGGAGTCCAGGTGCTGCAGGATGGAGTGGAGGGCTAGGTTGACTGCATCGTCTACAGACCTGTTGGCTCGGTAGGCAAACTGCAGCGGGTCCAGGAGAGGGGTGGTGATGGACTTGAGGTGGGACAGGACCAGGCGCTCAAAGGACTTCATGACTACAGAGGTGAGCGCTACAGGTCTGTAGTCATTAAGTCCAGTGATCCGTGGCTTCTTGGGGACAGGGATGATGGTGGAGGATTTGAGGCAGGATGGCACGTGGCATAACTTAAGGGAGGTGTTAAAAATGTCTGTGAATACAGGAGCCAGCTGTTTCGCACAGAGTCTCAGGGTGGAGGGAGACACGCCGTCTGGGCCGGGGGCCTTGCGCGGGTTCAGTCTGGAGAACTGTTTGAGCACATCCTGCTCACTGATGATAAGGGGAGGGGGGAGGAGGGGGGGGTGCCTTAAATGAAGTAGGGATGTGGAGGCTGTGGAGCTGGAGGGAGGGGGGGAGTTGGACACAGATGACGAGGTGTCAAAACGGGCATAGTGTTGGGACAGTCTCTGACAAAGGGCTTTGTCATCCTGACCTTTAGGAGCCTTAGGTCGATAGTTGGTGATTTGCCTCAGTCCTCTCCACACGGAAGCCGAATCATTAGCAGTGAACTGCTGCTGGAGTCTCTCTGAGTATAGAGATTTAGCCCTCTTCAGCTCTCTGTTAAACCGGTATTTAACCTCCCTGTAGCAGTCCCTGTCTCCACTTTTCAGCGCTGCTTCCTTCTCCTTCCTGATCTGTCTGAGCTTAGCTGTGAACCAGGGTTTGTCATTAGAGTAACTCACCCTGGTGCGTGATGGAAGAATGTTCTCTTCACAAAAGTGGATATATGAGTTCACAGTGTCCGTGTACTCATCCAGATCATGCGTGGCTCCTTTAAGCATGCCCCAGTCAGATATTTCCATGCACGTTTCCAGCTTCTCCTCAGCATCACTGGTCCGTATCTTCGTAGTGCTCACAACAGGTTTAGTGAGCTTCAATCTCTGTCTGTATGTGGGAATGAGGTGAACCATCACGTGATCAGATAATCCCAGCGCAGCTCGAGGGACAGCGCGATATGCGTCTTTCACTGTGGTGTAACAGTGATCCAGTGTGTTTAATCCTCTGGTGGGGCATTTAATAAACTGTTTGTAGCGGGGGAGATCGTGGCTCAGATTGCACTGATTAAAGTCGCCAGCCACAATAATCAGCGAGTCTGGAAAACTCCGCTCTGTGTGTTGAATGTGATCCGCGAGCACGCGCTGAGCTTCGCGCGTGTCCGCGTCGGGAGGGGCGTACACAGCGATCATTATGAAAGAAGCAAACTCCCGCGGGGAATAGAAGGGCTTGCAATTGATAACAAGAAATTCCAAGGCAGGAGAACAGTGTTTGGAAATTACCGTTACATCAGAGCACCAGCTGCAGTTGATGTAGAAGCAGACACCGCCTCCTGTGGTCTTGCCGGAAAGCTCTGTGTCACGATCAGCACGGAAGAGCTGAAAGCCGTCGAGGCGCAGCGCGCTGTCCGGTATATTTTCCCGGAGCCAGGTCTCAGTAAAGCAGAGGACAGCTGAGGAGGCGAGGTCCTTAAAACGCATCAGCAGTCTCAGTTCATCCACCTTGTTAGAGAGAGAGTTGGTATTGGACAGAAATATGCCAGGCAGCGCCGTTCGCGAGCCTCTCCTGCGAAGTCGCACGAGAGCGCCCGCTCGTCTTCCTCTCTTCCGCCGTCTCACTTTCCGAGCCAAACAATAAACCAGATCGGCGGCAGGGGCTAGAAAAACTGGGAGGAGGTCCGTGGGGGTGAAAGTCCTGATATTTAAAAGTTCTTCACGGGTATAAGTGCAAGCAGACACACAATTGACAAACAAAAACAAACAAAGAGCGCAGCGAAGCACCATGTCGACCGCTGTGGGCGCCATCTTGGATCGAAGAATAGAGGGAGGAGTGGTGATGCAGTGGTTAGCACTGCGGCAGCACAGCAACTCACCCTTGGCCAGGGGATCCCGGGTTCGATCCCAGCCCCCGACCACCAGTGATCTGTATGGAGTTTGCATGTTCTCCCTGTAATGTTCTCCTGGAACCTTGTAATGTTCTCCTGGAACATGTAATGACGAGGCGCACACACACCGGGTGTCAGTTAGGACTTTTTACTTGTCACTTCAACTGCAACTAACAACTAACCACACAGTGGCACATGTACATCTCCTTTTATAGTCAGGTCATGGCCGGGGTCATACTGCCCTCTAGTGGTGACTCCATATGAACTTCACATATCAATACATCTCCCTTTTTTTTCAAGTAAGGTCATGTCCAACTATAAACTTAAAACTGTTTCTCTAATTTCAATAAACAAAATAAATTCCATTTCTGTTTACAATTCAACATCAACACATTTTTTTTTTTAATTTTTTTTTTCATTCATCTCAGTACTCCTTACATTTCCTCAATCAGTCTTTTCGGTTTCACAATTTGCCTTTGTGAGCATCTCCTTTGTGTCACCTCAGTCTGTTCGTTAGTGTCTGTCTCTATGTTCTGGTTCTCAGCCATTTCTGGTTGTTCGGTTTGGCTGGAAATTGGCATGTCGCTTGTTTCACTGTCTGTGACTCTCATTTTTGTCTGAGGCACTTTCAGTAAGTGACGTCGGTTTCGCCTCATTATTTTCCCATGCTCTGTGATGGCTTCATATGATCTGGGAGTTGTTTCCTTGACCACTTTTGCCAGCGGTCCCCATTCTCCATCACATCTCACTCGCACTATGTCCTCATGTGCAAGTGGTCTCAGAGGTCGTGCTGTTCTGTTGTACAGTTCAGTTTGCCTCTCATCACGCCTCACATCTCTCTTTTCCATCACTTGAGATGCTGATGGAAGTCGCGTTCTGAGTTTTCTGTTCATGAGCATTTCTGCTGGGGACAGTCCATTCTCCAGTGGTGATGCTCGGTAATTCAGGATCGCCAGATGTGGGTCTTCTGCATTGTCTGCAGCCTTTTTCAGTATGCGCTTCACAATTTGCACCCCTTTCTCTGCTAACCCATTCGACTGTGGGTACAGAGGGCTTGAGGTCACGTGCTTGAACCCATATGTGTCTGCAAAGTCTTTGAAGCACTGACTCGTGAATTGTGGTCCGTTATCACTTACAACAGTCATTGGAATTCCATGGCGTGCGAACATTGTCTTTGTATGTGCAATCACCTTTTCTGCTGTTGTGTCACTCAACCCTGCAAACTCTGGGTAGGTGGAATGATAGTCCATGACTAACAGATAGTCCTTGCCCTTAAGCTGAAATAGATCCATGCCCACTTTTCTCCATGGCCCTTGAGGCTTCTCATGGGGCTTCATAGGCTCCTTTGGCTGTTGATACCTGTGGCGCTGGCAAGTCTCGCAGCGCTGCACATATGCCTCAATGTCCTTGTGCATGTTGGGCCAATACAAAACATCACGTGCACGTCTTTTGCACTTTTCAATACCCAAATGCCCCTCATGCACTAATTTAACCATTTCTGATCTCATGGAGGTAGGTATGACTATCCTTGTACCCTTTAACAGAACCCCATCTAACACAGACAGTTCACCTTTAAAGTGTTGGTAAGGCTTGTCAATCATAACCTGTCCTGGTTGATGTATCTGTTCCATTACTCTTTTTAGTTTCTCATCCTTTTGTGTTTCTTTCACTATCTTCGTCCATTTTGCATCTGACACTGGCATGTGTGCCTTAATAGAGTCTACATGTATTTGCACAGCTTCCTCTGTTGTGCTGCTGGTGTTGCTCAAGCTAGCCCTACTCAGCGCATCGGCTACAATTAGTTGCTTGCCTGGTGTAAACTCAAATTTCAAGTCATATTTCTGTAATCTTAACATTAGACGCTGGATGCGCGGTGGTGCGTCACCCAGTGGCTTCTGTGAGATCGCAATCAGTGGTTTGTGGTCTGTTTCTAGTATTACTGACCGTCCATACACATATTCATGAAACTTCTCACATCCAAACACTGCACCTAGAGTCTCTTTCTCTATTTGCGCGTAATTTTTTTCTGCGCTTGTCATGGTGCGCGATGCGTATGCGACTGGATACCACTCTGTGTCATGTTTTTGCAATAGCACAGCTCCTAGGCCGGCTTTGGACGCATCTGTGGACACTTTTAGCAGTTTGTCCTGATCATAGAATTTTAACACTGGCTCCTGTATTAGACTGCTTTTGAGCCACTCCCATTCTCTGGCATGCTCTGCCATCCACTTCCACATTGTATTGGTCTCTAACAAGCTTCTAAGAGCTATTGTGTTAGCTGATAAATTTGGGATAAATTTCCCCATGTAATTGACTAGCCCTAAGGCTCTTTGCAAGTCATTTTTGTCTTGCGGTACTGGCAGCTCTGCTATGGCCCGCACTTTTTCCGGATCTGGTTGCACGCCTGCCCCAGATAATTTCTCTCCCAGGTATGTAATCTCCCGTACCCCGAATTGGCACTTACTCTTATTCAGTTTCATACCTGACTTTTGCGCCTGTGTGAGAACTCTTGCCAACCTTTCGTCGTGCTCCTCTTTTGTTTTTCCCCAGACTACCACATCATCAAGAAAAACTCCCACCCCTTCTATTCCGTCAAACAATTGCTGCACAGTTCTATGGAAAATTTCAGGGGCTGAGCTAATCCCGAACGGCATTCGTAGAAAGCAATGCCTTCCGAATGGCGTATTAAATGTGCACAATTTAGCGCTTTCCTCGTCGAGCACTATTTGGTAAAACCCAGATTTGGCATCTAATTTTGTGAAGTAATTTGCTCCACTCATTGTGCTGGTTATGTCAGATTTTGTTGGTAGCCTGTAATGCTCCCGCTGTATTACTTTATTTAGATCTTTCGGATCTATGCACAATCTCAAATCTCCATTTGGCTTCTCCACTATAACTAGTGAGTTAACCCATTCAGTTGGTTCTTCTATTTTTCTGACCACTCCATCTGCTATCAGTGAGTCTAGTGTTTCTCTCAGCCTCTTTTTAAGAGCTATTGGCACTTTTCTTGCTGCATGTATGACTGGCTCTGCATTCTCTTTCAGCCTAATTTTTTGTTTGCCTGGTAGGCGGTCTATTCCTTTGAACACCTCTTTGTATTCTTTCACTCAGTCAGTGTGTTTGTGCCTACTTGTTGTAGCCTCTATATTTTCTCGTGTTGTCACTTTGTCTGTATCAATGACATTCACCCTTTTGATCAGACCTAGCTGATCGCATGTTTTTAAACCCAAAATTGCTTGTCTATTTCCATCAACAAGTACAAACAATGCATTCACTGTCTTATCTTTGTTTGACAGTGTAACCCTGCACATTCCCTTAGTGGGTATTGGCTTATCGTCATATGTTCTCAGATTAATCTTTTTATCTCTTATTTTCGGTTTGTTTTTCAGTCTTTTAAAATCTTTCATTGGCAGGATGTTTACCTGCGCACCTGTGTCGAGCTTCAGTGACATGTCCGTGCCATTCATCTCCAAGCACACTATCCACTCGTCAGCGCTCGTCTCTCCCTCGATGGCGTCCACGTAAAACTGATCCTCTTCGCTGTCGCTCTTTTTCTCCACGAGTTGCACCCTCTTCTTCGAGAAGCAGGTCTTTGCGAAGTGATTTTTTCCGCCACACTTGCGACATTCCTTCCCGAATGCTGGACACTGCTTCGGCGCATGTTGCCTTCCACACCGCTCACAGTTCCCGCGCGCGCGCTCTGGGTTTGCCTCCCTTTTTCTTGCATGCAACGTTCCTTTCGGCTTCGCGTGCCGCACTGCATCGACCTCAGCAGTCTCTTTTTCCTTGCTGCTAAAAGTCTTTAATTGTGCCTTTGTACTCTCAGACGCTTGGCAAATCTGTATCGCTTTCTCCAGCGTTAAGTTAGTCTCTTTCAGTAATTGCATCCGCAATTTGTTGTCTTGGACCCCAATTACAATTTGGTCCCGTATCATTGACTCACTCAATGTTCCAAAGTTGCATGACTGACATTTTAACCGTAGGTCTGTGACATACAGCTCGATGGACTCTGACTCTTTCTGAAGTCTTTTTCTGAACACATACCTCTCGTACGTTTCATTCTTTCTCGGTGTGCAATAATCGTCGAACTTCTTCATTACGACGTCGAATTTGCCTTTTTCTTCTTCCGTGAAGATGAATGTGTTGAACACATCTAGCGCCGCTCGCCCTGCTACTGTTAGCAGTAATGTTATCTTCCTCTCCTCGTCACGGAGACCGATAGCTAGCGAATAAAGTTCAAAACTTTGTTTGAATGCTTTCCAGTTCTCGTTGACGTTACCGGTCAACTTTAACTCGTCCGGCTGTCGAAGAGCGTTCATCTTCGCCGTCGGTTCGTAGTTTTATCCTGGTACCATGTAATGTTCTCCTGGAACCTTGTAATGTTCTCCTGGAACATGTAATGACGAGGCGCACACACCGGGTGTCAGTTAGGACTTTTTACTTGTCACTTCAACTGCAACTAACAACTAACCACACAGTGGCACATGTACATCTCCTTTTATAGTCAGGTCATGGCCGGGGTCATACTGCCCTCTAGTGGTGACTCCATATGAACTTCACATATCAATACACTCCCCGTGTCTGCGTGGGTTTACTCCGGTTTTCTCTGGTTTCCTCCCACATGCCAAAAACATGCAAGTTATGTGAACTGGGGATTCTAGATTGTCCTTAGGTATGAGACTGAATGGTTTCCTGTCTTTCTGTGTTGGCCTTGCGATGGACTGGCGATCTGTCCAGGGTGGACCCTGCCTCCCGCCCAAAGATGCTGGGATAGGCTCCAGCCCCCCGCGACCCGAAAAGGATTAAGCTGAAGAAGGTTCTGATAGAAGAGTTTACTGATGTCTCCCCCTTTGTCCTTCTTATGTATTTGTCTTAAATTGGGCTCACAGATTCACTTCTTCTGCAACAAAACACAAACTCTGCTTTGTTTTGGTCTCCATCCAGACCCAGTATCTTGGTTAAATGAGTTAAATTGGTTTACCTGAAGAAAAGCAGTCAAGTTTTATCTGAACACAACCTCTCTCCATCAACTCCGCCTACAAACACTCCAAAAAGAGCCTTTCTTGAATTTCTATTGGTCACTGCCAGTTCCCGCCCACAAATCACGTGACCATTGTTTTAAATACAGCCTGTCCATAGCAGCCATAGATATAAAATGCTAGATTGGCAGTAGGTCACTGGAGCGCGAGATTTACGGCCGCCATATTGGTACAGGAATCACAACAAATCCACAGCTCAGCTTAACGCACAACACTCTGATTAAGTCTTCATTTCTGTCACCATGGGATGAGACGCCGGGTTTTCCGGCGCTCAGACCATGTCCCTTCTCATCCCTGTCTCTCATTGGGCAGCGTCTCTGCGGGCTCCCAGCTGTCAGTGTTACAGGACGGCTGGGGCCCAATTAATCCTCATCAGAATCAGAATCAGAATCAGAATCAGGTTTATTGCCATTGTTCATGTAGTACACAAACTAGGAATTTGTCTCGGTACAATGCTGCAACATTAAACATGATAAGATAAGAGAAATAAACTATACATGTAATAAAGTGTAGGATAAGATTAAGTGATACTGGTCAACAGTTAAAATATATATTAGCCAGCAGCAGATACTGTGGAGAACTATATAGTGCAGTCGGTAATGCAGGAAGAAAACAGTGATGATTGACATGAGTCTGGTTGAGCTGCTGTACATGGTGCACGAGAGTCACTTAGTGTTCAGCAGTCTAATGGCAGAGGGGAAGAAGCTGTTCATGTGACGGGAGGTTTTAGTCTGGATGGACCGAAGTCTTCTACCAGAGGGGAGGGGGGCAAACAGTACGTGACCAGGGTGTGAGGGATCGGCTATGATCCGGCCAGCACGCCTCCGGGTCCTGGAGATGTACAGATCCTGGAGAGATGGGAGCTTGCAGCCGATCACCTTCTCAGCAGTGCGCACGACGCGCTGCAGCCTTAGTCTGTCCCTGGCAGTGGCTCCTGCGTACCACACGGTTATGGAGGTGGTGAGGATGGACTCGATGATGGCTGTGTAGAACTGCACTAACATCTTGGTGGGTAGCTTGAGCTTCCTCAGCTGCCGCAGGAAGAACATCCTCTGCTGGGCTTTTTTGATGAGTGAGCTGATGGTCAGCTCCCATTTGAGGTCCCTGGTGATGGTAGTGCCTAGGAAGCGGAAGGAATCAGCAGTGGTGATGGGAGAGCCTGAGAGGGTGAGGGGGGGCAGAGGAGTAGTGACTTTCCTGAAGTCTACAATCATCTCCACTGTCTTCAGAGCGTTCAGCTGCAGGTTGTTATTGCTGCACCAGGACGCCAGCTGGGCCACCTCTCTCCTGTAGGCGGACTCGTCGCCGTTGGAGATGAGCCCGATGAGGGTGGTGTCGTCCGCAAACTTGATCAACTTGACAGACTGGTGGCTGGAGGTGCAGGAGTTGGTGTAAAGGGAGAAGAGTAGGGGGGAAAGTACACAGCCCTGGGGTGATCCGGTGCTGATGCTAGTATAGTCTGAGACAGTCTTTCCCAGCCACACATGCTGCCTCCGGTCCGTCAGGAAGTCGATGATCCACCTGCAGAGGGAGTCAGGCACGTTGAGCAGGGACAGCTTGTCCCGGAGCAGAGCGGGGCGGATGGTGTTGAATGCGGAGCTGAAGTCCACAAACAGGATCCTGGCGTAGGTTCCCGGGGAGTCCAGGTGCTGCAGGATGGAGTGGAGGGCCAGGTTGACTGCATCGTCTACAGACCTGTTGGCTCGGTAGGCAAACTGCAGCGGGTCCAGGAGAGGGGTGGTGATGGACTTGAGGTGGGACAGGACCAGGCGCTCAAAGGACTTCATGACTACAGAGGTGAGCGCTACAGGTCTGTAGTCATTAAGTCCAGTGATCCGTGGCTTCTTGGGGACAGGGATGATGGTGGAGGATTTGAGGCAGGATGGCACGTGGCATAACTTAAGGGAGGTTCTTAGCAGTGCCTCATCAGCTGAGGCACTGCTAATGAGGATAAAAAGGAGCAGCTTCGATCACTCTGGGCTGCGACTTAAGCACTGTTATGCTGGAACCCTTACGGTAAGTGTCGAGTATTTGTTTTAAAATAATTTAATGGCGTGTTGTCAAAAATAAAGGTAAAAACTCTGATTTTCATTTGGGAGGTCACTGATTTTTGTACATGCATGACTGCCATGAGTGTAATATATATTGTAATTCAGTATCGATAGTTATGGCAATATTTCTCATGTGAAATTAGTATACAGTAGTGATGGGTCCATGAGGCGTCATGATGCGTTTTGACACATTGCAAAACTGTATTGATACTGTGTTGAAACTGTGTTGCTGAATACTGACACCTGCTGGACCTTAAAAATCCCTACAGTCAACCTAGTTGACAGACTCAACTGACACTGATTTGATGACCTAGTATATACAATAATATACTGCTTAAAAAAAAAAAAAAAAAAAAAAAACTGTCCACTTAGGAAGCAACACTGACAATCAATTTCACCTGCTGTTGTGTGATTTTGTTGTCAGCACATTCAACTATGTAAAGAACAAAGTATTTAATAAGAATATTTCATTCAAATCTAGGATGTTTAGTCCATCCATCCAGCTTCTAACACTTTTCTGGAGGTCCGGGTCGCGGAGGCAGCAGAGAAGCCCAGACTTCCCTCTCCCCAGCCACCTGCTCCAGCTCTTCAGAGGGGATACCAAGGCGTTCCCAGACCAGCTGGGAGAAAAACTTGACCCCGGGGCAGACCCAGGATGTTTAGTGTTTCCTTTAATTTTTTTTTGAGCAGTATATAATTTAAGTCATTGTATTTTATATTGTATTATTTCATATCTTCATTTTAATTTCAAATATTGATATTTTTAGATACAGTCAATAAATGTGAACATGTATCATAACGTGAAAATCTAAGTGAACATGTTGCGAATGTGGATGCTTGTGGACTGGGATTTTTTTTTTTTTTTTTTTTTTTTTTTTTTTACAAATTTTTATTAAAAACAAAAGCTTTTCCAACGTTTTGAAATTGAGTCTGTTATGCTTTTTTGATACAACTTCTCCAGCTGTAGAAAACACCCGCTCACATGACACAGATGAGGCTGGAGTGCAGAGAAATTGTAAGGAAAGCTGAGAGAGGTTTGGATAGATGGTTTTTTGTTTGTCCCAGTATCTCATAGGATCCTGGGACCTGGCAATATTGCCCTCTGCCAGGTATCTCTGCACCTCCTGGATGGCATCTGCTGTGGCACTTTTGGTCTGCCTGCCCACTTCGATGTTGAGATGTTGCCAAAGGTTATCTAAAAAACAACAAATTGGCATTTTAGTACATGATTTCCAAACAACAACAAACAAATAATGCTGAATAATATGGCTGAAGTGGGTGCAGACAGCTGTTGTGAAGATGGTCCCGTCTAAATTGAGACTATGTGCAATGCAAACTGAGAGCTGAATTTGGAGCTGTCTAGTGGATGCAATCATGTTTGGTGCTGCGTTGGTCACAAAACACTTTACTTTATTGGTTATGGCCCAGTCCTCCATTATGCCCCTTTTGACTTGGGCCAAACTGTCAGCAGTGTGACTTTGTGGAAAGTATTGCACTCCCAACACAGATGTACACAACTGCAAATTCTCATTAATGTAGTGACAGGTAAGAGCCAAGTAAGCCTCCATGTTCACAGATGTCCACATGTCAGCTGTTATACTCACTGCCACAGCTTGCTGTACTTGCATTTTCACTCGTTCCTGTTCCTCCTCGTACTTTTTCGCCAGCATTTGTTTGATGGTCTGAAAATTACATCAAGTCAAACCAAAAGCAAATCCATATATTTAAATTAAAGATTAAATAAATTGGATATATCAGCTACCGGTACTACTTTAGATAATTTCCATAAACCTTTCTGGTTGGCAAAACATGAGGGCTGAAGGGCCTGAACCAGTTCCCTGAACCCTTCACTCTCCACAATGCTGAGGGGCTGCAGTCCTTCACCATGAAATTGAGCAGAGCCTCATCCAGCATCTGCTTCCTGGAAGCTTGATGGTTAAAAATGAAGTAAAAAATAAATTAATAGGAATTATCAAAAAAGGAAACTGAGCAAGTTATAGAATGGGTGTATCCGGGACTTCATTTTCATGCCTGGCCCTATAATGCCTCAGCATTGAGGAGGTGCGTTTGTTTAAATACGACAGCTCTGTTGAACAAATGTGACATTTAGCCTGCAGAAAATATGAAGAGTAAACTAAGAGTCACTTTCAAATGAATTTGAATTCAGATAAATCAAGTGGAAACTCAGAGTAACAGGATGAAACAAAGAAATTAAAACAAAGAAAATAGTATTTTAAAAAATTCTATTGTAACGTGCTGCTCGACATGGCGACGTCCCACGGGGAGGTTCGAACTCACGCCTCCCGCTCCGGAGTCCCGCACTCCACCTGTGTCACCAATAGGTTCAACCTACTTGGCAAGCCAAGTAGGGTGCTCATATTGAGTTCGCTACACTATTTTTAAATACCTTATTTTCCGATATCAGATCAAAATGGTCCCACACGGTGGAAACCTCTCTTTTTCCTTGAGGCTGCTCATGCTCCATGATTTGTGATAAATTTGCAGGATCGTCCACAACGCATACGAGAATCTTTGGGCAAATGCATCCCGTTGACAGATGCGCTTCCTTATAAACGCTGGCCCGTCAGTGTTTCGACGCGCTAGCGTCACGTGACTGATACAGGGACTGTATCGGTCACGTGACTTTCTTAATGCGAGACGCACCAACACGCACCGAAACTGGGTTTCGCTGTATGAGCCCGACGCATGCGCCGACGCATCGGTGTTGCCGGACCCATCACTAGTATACAGTGTTACATTGTGTTCTTTGTTACTGGGTCAGCATTGGTAACCAATATTATCAACAATGAACTTTGGGTTCTTGTAACTAGTTTGGTAGTTACTCAAATAGCGTGAGTGTGGTATATATTACTCTTATATCCCATACCTACATATGTTAGAGCATGTGGAAATGTTTTGTGACAGCATATGTAAGGAACTTCACACCTGGAAAGGACAAAAGATCTCCCCCGCCGGGTTAAGGACAAAGACCTCCCAAGATGCGGCGGCGGAGACGGACTAGACACCTTTACCCCCTAAGGCGAGGGGAGGAGTTCCCGTCACCTCCCAAGAAGAGGAGAGGAGATAACAGGACAATGGGGGGGTTAAGATAACGGGGGATGTCGGCTTGTTCAATGCATGTCTTGATGTGTGCTTGTATTTAACCAGCGAGCTGGGCAGAAATCTCCCTCTTTTGCCTTCTGCCAAGCTCTGCACCAGATGAGACTAGATAAAAGAGCTGTTCATTAAAGACTCTGTTTTTAATACAAAAATCGCCTCGTCATTTCCAGCTCCTCTACACTGGTGACCTTGACGCGAGAGTATGGACCGGAGGCATTCTTCAAGCGACTCATCCGTGGTGACTCTGGCATACGCCAGCGACGACGCAGACGAGGGAACAAGCAGACAGCTGTTTCCCCCGGCAGAGGGCAATGAGAGAGCTCAACCGAGCTCCAGCACCGCCGTGAGAGCCGAGGCATGGCACTCTCACCTGGCGGGCACAACAGTGATGGTGTGCACGAACGCCGTCGCTGTCAACCTGCCAGACTTCTGGCGAGAAGACCCCGCCTCTTGGTTTCAGCAAGCTGAAGCCCAGTTTATACTGGCGGGCATCACGGCAGACGATACTAAGTTCTACCATATCGTCTCCAAACTCGACTCCGCCACTTCGAGGTGTGTGCGGAGCTTGATCCGGCGACCACCGGCCCGGGACAAGTATGAGACACTCAAAGCGACCATCGTGGCGAATTATGTCCCATCAGCGGAGGAAAGAGCCGAAAGGATCCTGGCGGTCTACGGCCACAGAGGGGGCAATCCGAAGGCCCTCATGGAGGATTTGCTGCAACTCAAGGAGGAGGACAATGATAATTTCCTTTTCCAATTTATTTTCCTCAGCACGCTACCACCGCACATGAGAGGGACACTCGCCAGTTTGAGGTGTAACAATCATCAGGACTTCCGCACACTGGCCAACGAGGCTTACCGGCTCGTCAACGCCTGCAGGGAATTGACACCCACAGCGGCATCCGCAGACCTGAAAACCGACACCCCGAGCCTTGGAGAGCCACAGCCCACGGAGCAGACCCAGCCCACGGTGACAGCGGCGCGGCCCAAGCGCAACAAACGGAACGACATCTGTTATTTTCACCACCGCTTTGCCGAGAAAACCCGCAAATGCGTTCCCCCCCTGCAAGTTTACGATGTCGAGGAAACGCCAAAACCGAGGGCCGTTAACAGCAGCAGTTCTCGGCGAGAAGAATAAGCTGTTATACGTGACGGATGGACACACAGGCAAGCAGTTCCTCATCGACACGGGAGCTCAGCTGAGTTTCGTCATGCCCTCCCACGCAGATTGAGCCATGGGCACCCGGGGCAACGGAGCAGTGGCAGCCAACGGCTCTGACATCGACACGTTCGGGGAAAAGAGCCTGCACCTCCTCATCCACGGCCGCAGCTACAGATGGACATTTGTTGTAGCAGCGGTGAGCTTTAACTTGTTAGGCGCAGATTTTCTGTGTGCACACGGGTTATTAGTGGATCTTGCAAATAGGCGCCTGGTTAATGCACTATCTGTTGCTTCTATTCCATGCTCAGCTCGAGTTTCTCCACCACCTGTGCAGGCCAACGTCACCACGGCAGGAGGTAAGTTTGAGCAACTCCTCACCCAATTTCCAGCACTCACAACCCCCAAATTCTCAGCCACTGTAGCCAAACACGGGGTTAAACACTTCATTCCGACAACGGGACCTCCCGTTTTTGCCAAAGCTCGCCGCTTAGACGCGGCCAAGCTCAACATAGCAAGGGACGAGTTTGCAGCTCTCGAAAAGATAGACTTAGTCCGCGGTTATCACCAAGTCCCAGTCCAAGCTGAAGACATTCCTAAAACAGCTGTTATAACCCCTTTCGGCCTTTTTGAATTCCTACGAATGCCATTCGGCCTCAAAGGCGCTGCTCAAACTTTTCAACGGATGATGGACGCAGTCCTACGCGACCTCCCCTTTGTCTTCGTCTACCTCGACGACATGCTGGTAGCCAGCTCATCCGAGGAAGAACACGAGCAGCACCTCGCTACCGTTTTTCAGAGGTTGGAAGAGCATGGATTAATAATCAATCCAGCCAAATGCAAATTCGGCGTATCACAAATTGATTTTTTGGGACATAGAGTCTCCCCGAAAGGGGCAGTTCCGCTTCCAGACAAAATTCATGCGATAGGTTTTCCACGGCCCCAAACGGTCAAATTGCTACAAGAATTTTTGGGGATGGTTAATTTTTACAACCGTTTCCTCCCCCATGCAGCTCAGCTCATGCAACCCCTATATGACACACTCAGAAAAAAGAAAGCTTCCAACGCGGTCGAATGGACCCCGGAGCGCGAACGCGCTTTCGCGGAAGTTAAAAACGCCCTAGCTAACGCCACAATGTTAGTCCACCCAGATCCCTCAGCCCGCATCGCTCTAACCACAGATGCTTCAGACCTGGCTATAGGGGCAGTTGTAGAACAACTTGTCAGTGGGGTCTGGCAACCTTTAGCATTCTTTAGCAAATCGCTAAACCCAACTGAACGCAAATACAGCACTTTTGACAGAGAGCTGCTGGCGCTTCATTTGTCCATCCGCCACTTCCAGTTTTGGTTAGAAGGGTGGAGTTTCACGGCTTTTGTGGACCATAAGCCGCTCACTTTTGCTATGGCTAAAATTTCAGAACCATGGTCGGGCAGACAACAAAGACAGCTAGCTGCGATTTCAGAGTTCACCACAGACATTCGACACGTAGCAGGCAAACTTAACGTAGTAGCGGACTGTCTCTCTCGCGCTGTGACACCGCCAGAGCGCGAGGAGACAGATTACACTGCCTCAGCAGCGGATCTCTTCACTAACGCAGACACATACGCAGCACCTATCCATGAAGGGATAGATTATGCAGCCATGGCGGAAGAACAAAGCAGCGATGCAGATGTGCGCGCGCTCCTGTCTGGACCAATAGGGTTAAGGCTGGAGAAAAAAGGGTTGTGCGACGGTGTGCCCCCCCTAATATGCGATGTTTCAACCGGCCGACCTCGCCCGTTAGTACCAGCTGCTTGGCGCCGCCGCATTTTCGACGCAATTCACTCCCTCGCGCACCCAGGTGTGCGCGCCTCGGTCAAAATGGTTGCTGAAAAGTTTGTGTGGCCAGGCCTGCGCAAAAACGTAAAGGAATGGGCAAAAACTTGCATTCCTTGTCAACGCGCCAAAATACACAGACACACAAAAGCCCCTCTGGAGCCTTTTCCAATCCCCGCTAGAAGGTTCGACCACATTCATGTCGACCTCGTGGGACCGCTACCTTCCTCCCAAGGTTTCACACACCTGCTAACAATGATAGACCGCACCACGCGCTGGCCAGAGGCAGTCCCTCTAGCGTCAACCACAGCGGAGGAAGTCGCTCGCGTTTTTCTAGCAAACTGGGTGGCACGTTTCGGCGTCCCATCAGACATCACGTCAGATAGGGGGCCTCAATTTGTCTCAGCTCTGGTCAGCCATGTCCAACAGTTTAGGGGCAACAATTCATCGCACCACCGCTTATCACCCTCAGGCTAATGGGTTATGCGAGCGTTTTCACAGGTCCTTAAAGGCCGCCCTCAGAGCCTCATTAACGGACACAAATTGGGTAAATAAACTTCCCTGGGTTTTATTGGGGTTGCGTGCGGCACCTAAAGAGGATTTAGACGCTTCCCCTGCAGAATTAGTCTTTGCTCAGCCTATCAGACTCCCAGGTGAATTTTTACCAGATAACCCGGTACCAGGGCACCTCCCAGTCCCAAGGTTTTTAGGCAGCAACGGACCGGACTCTCTCCACGGTCCAGCTCATCACTCTTTCCCACGAGTTTTTGTTCCTCAAACTTTAAAACACGCTGAGTTCGTTTTTGTTAAGCATGAAGCCTTAAAACCAACGTTACGCCCAGTATACGATGGCCCGTACAGAGTGCTGGAAATGGTGACAAACACTTTGTGCTTGATTATGGAGACAGAAATGAAATGGTTAGTATTGACAGACTCAAACCTGCCTTCTTGTTGAGAGATGAACCTGCACAGTTGGCACGAGCACCTCGGCGAGGTAGACCCCCTAAGGGAAAAGTCTCAGCCCCCAGGCAGGGAACAAATAACCTCTCTCCTTCCCACACTGCAGATTTCCCACAAGAAGGTCCCAGCAGGACGCCTAAACCAACCTACAGCAGTTTTGGGAGAAGACTAAAACCCAAACAGCACAGGGACTGATACCAACCACTCCGCAATTATTCACTAATTGTGCTGCAACAGTTTAGGACCGACTTATGATTTTACTATGCTGTTATGTTTACCACTGAACTCTCTTAGGAGCATGGCTGCTGGAAAGTTTCTCCTGTGGCAACAGCTGTAACACATAGTATGTCGTAGTTATTATCTTAGACTGTGAATCTTTCTGTGTCCTTTCCTAGTTGTTTGGGGGGCCTGTGGTATATATTACTCTTATATCCCATACCTACATATGTTAGAGCATGTGGAAATGTTTTGTGACAGCATATGTAAGGAACTTCACACCTGGAAAGGACAAAAGATCTCCCCCGCCGGGTTAAGGACAAAGACCTCCCAAGATGCGGCGGCGAGACGGACTAGACACCTTTACCCCCTAAGGCGAGGGGAGGAGTTCCCGTCACCTCCCAAGAAGAGGAGAGGAGATAACAGAACAATGGGGGGATTAAGATAACGGGGGATGTCGGCTTGTTCAATGCATGTCTTGATGTGTGCTTGTATTTAACCAGCGAGCTGGGCAGAAATCTCCCTCTTTTGCCTTCTGCCAAGCTCTGCACCAGATGAGACTAGATAGAAGAGCTGTTCATTAAAGACTCTGTTTTTAATACAAAAATCGCCTCGTCATTTCCAGCTCCTCTACAGTGAGGATAGTTTTTCTTTTTCCTGTATACACTTGGCCTAATGAAAGATTTAGGTTTATCAAACCGTCTTTACACAATAATTACACATATATGTGTACAAACATCTACCTCCTGTATCAGACCAACATCATGAAGGTTTGCAGATAGTAATTTACAGATATTGTGGCACATATGTCTGGTTCATATCTCCCACAAATGTATAGCTTATGTGGATTAGGGCTTCACGTCTGGAGGAACAAAGAGTCTGGATCGACGGGGGCCAACAGGAGATGTCGAGGAGGTGTGAAGTTGGACCCTTGTCTCAGAGAGGAGGCCCTGGGGGGATCCCTGGAACATCGGAGAATAAGAGACAATGGTGAATCTTCAGAGACTTGCATTGTGATTAAATGTTTGTAGAAGCACCATGTGACTTGAGTTCTTAATCCCCCGGAGGTATAAGAATGTGATGTGACATGATTCTGCCTCTTCTTTCTATTTGAGAATGTTGGATGATTGTGTTCTGCAATAAAGCCGAACCTGAGGAATGAACTCAGTCTCATCATTGAACACAACTTCCACAATATGTTATTTGAAAATTGAAACTTTACAGATAGAATTTTACATTACCTATTTCGCATTTGTCTATTACAGGGAGGGGGTACAAGAAGATCTGGTGATGATTAATGCAGTCATATCTCATAGACATTACTATTTCTGTCTTATATTACATTTTGCCTGACATTACTATAAATATTTGCTATGCTGGATAGGAGGGGACAGGGTGGATATTACGTGTGATGATGATGATGGTGATGACGCTGGGCTGGGCTCTGGGTTAAATTAATAAAGCCTACATCTACTGCTTTAAACTGGGTTTTGATTCAATTAACACTTCACCTCACTTTGCAATTGATTAATATGAGCTTGCTGCTTTCATGTTGAGTGCATTATTCTATGCAATAAATTTGTAATGAACATTGGTGTATTGTATAAATTTGTTATGTGGGCCTAAAATCAATAAGAATTTCAAATTGATTTTAAACAACTGCTATACAGATCCAGGTAGATGGGGGTGGAGTGTATAATGTCTGTCTAGTTAAATGAAGAAACTTGAATAATTGATTTGTAATTTTTTATTCTCTTTATTTATTTCAAAGTTGACATATCTAGGCCAATTTGTATAGCACAGGCTGAAATATTTCTTTGATAAACATTTTTGACAATTGGGGGGGGGGGACAATAAGCTGGTTGCCTGGGGTGGCAAATATAACAAATACAGCTCAGAACAAAGTATGAATTAATCAATTTCGGCCATATATTTATGCATAAATGGCCACAATGAAAGAGGTAGGCTTAATTATTAATCAAGGGGTATGGTAACTTCTTTTTCAGCTCATTTGACAGTTCTTGATTGAGACACTGCAAAATGCCATAATTTAATAATTATGAAGCTCTTAAACACCTAATATTTATGCAGATTATGCTGAAAGTAAACCACTATGCGCTGTGTTGTACTGTGTTGTAAACATGTTCACTGAAGCCTGTCAAACGTTTAACAAAGGAGAATGACCCAAGCAGGTGTCAGCACTGGACCACAGGGATGTGCTACAGATATCCTGTACCAAGATGGCGGACGCGCGTCACTCCACCGCAAGCACGGACTGGCCAGAGCTGCCAATCTAGCATTTAATATCTATGATAGCAGCAGCGAGTCAATGGCGGCTGAAGGCTGAACAGCTGGTCCGGGGAGAACATCCTGACACTGAAGAGTTTCCTTCATACTTCTGTCCAGTTCTTTGCAACAATGAAGACGAGTTTGTTTGTACCTTTTCTGTGTTTCCAGAGCATCAGTGCAGGTGGGAAATTCAGTAATTTATTGTTATTATTATTGAATGTTGGGCTGATGTCGCGGTTTTGTGTTTTCAGACAATATCAATCAATCAATCAATCAAAGACTTTATTCCAGACTCAAGGTCCATCAAGAAAAAAGTAAAAAAAAGTAAAAAGTAAAAAAAAACAAGACAGTTGAAACAAACAAAAAGTTACAAGAAACACTAAGATACAGCTGCTAATATCTCGTCAGTATTTATACAAAACTGAACCGCTGCGACACAATAATGCTTGAAAATCACGGATAGACTAATTAGACACTTATTTTCTTTATTTACTTTTCTGACTAAAGTGGTTGTGTTTTAGGAATTTTTACTTGGTGTTAAGCTTAAAATTCGTGGCGCAGAGAGGAAGTTTAGTTTCAGTTTCTGCTGAACTTGTAGTATCCACTGTACTCCTGGGGGTGTCGCTGTAGGAACGATTATGTCCACAGTGTGTAAATGGAAGTTTTCTCACCACACAGAGAAGAAGTGACTGATTTGTTGCTGTAAAGAACAAATATGAAGCTTCTTGTAAGGTGAACTTTCATTTATCTGTGCTTTCTATTGTATTTTCTCTTCTTCATTTCCATGCTGTTGTGATGTGCAGCTGTTTCATGGAAGTCTCTGCAAGTCACACATGGACTCAAGTTACTTCTTCATCAATTCACACTTTTCTGAGTAGTTTTACTGAAGGAAACTTTTTGACTTTTACATGAACACATTTATGGGAAAACTAAACTTTTCCTCACGTCCATTTAGTCAGACTCTGAGTTACTTTAGTTTCTATTAGAGGAAACATTTGAACAGTTTATTATTTTTCTCAGACTGAAAACATTTAAGAGGAAAAACCTCCCAAAGTCTAGAAAGAGTCACAAATCTACAAGTAAAAAGTTTAACATTTACAAAGAAAAAGTTGAAAATTTACATGAAAAAGAGACAAATTAATCACAAAAGTCAAATTTCAAGGTTTTTTTTTAAGGAAATAAGTGTTTAGTTTACAAGAAAATGTCTCAAATGTTTCTGAAAAATAAACAAATGTATGAGAATAAAGTCTGAAATTGAAAAGAAAAAGTCACAGGTTTATGATTAAAATGACAAATCTGTGAGAAAAAAGTTGCACATTTAAGTGAAAATATAAATTGTTAAATTTATGTGGAAAAATAATAAAATAATTCACTAATTTATGAGAAAAAGACAAATTGATGAGAAAAGCTGCAGAAATTTAAGAGGAAAAACCTCAGATTGTTGAGACTGAAGTCAGTCACTAAAGTAACTTTATAGTAGATTCATCCTGACTTTTACTGCAATATTTAGTCACTATACTATATAGTTATAATTGAGTCATTAATATCATCAGGTGAAACAACTTTAAGCCAGTTTAGAAAGCTTGGGATCAGTCCGCCAAGGTCTCCGCCTTTGACTGCCACCTAATCCACATAGCACCGGACTTCCATGATCCCTCCTGCAGGTGGTGAACCTACTGGAGGGCGGACCCATGTAACTCCTTCGGGCTGAGCCCGGCCGGGTCCCATGGGTGGAAACCCGGCCACCAGACGCTAGCCTTCGAGCCCCTCCCCCAGGCCTGGCTCCAGGGTGGGGCCCCGGTAACCCCATACCGGGCGGGGTACACTGAATCCTTGATATACAATTTATCATGAGAGTCTGTTGGATCGTTCTTCGTCTGGCCCTTCACCCAGGACCAGTTTGTCTTGGGAGACCCTATCAGAGGCAAATTGCCCCGGACAACATAGCTCCTGGGATCACTGGGGCACGCAAACCCCCCCACCACGATAAGGTGACGATCCATGAGGGGATCTCCGGGTTGGGGACAGGCTCCTGCCCCAAGTGGAGGAGTTTAAGTATCTTGGGGTCTTGTTCACGAGTGAGGGGAAAATGGAGCGAGAGATCGACAGACGGATTGGAGCAGCATCTGCAGTGATGCGGACGTTGTACCGGTCTGTTGTGGTGAAGAGGGAGCTTAGTTCTAAGGCAAAGCTGTCGATTTACCAGTCAATCTACGTTCCTACTCTCACCTATGGTCACGAGCTTTGGGTAATGACCGAAAGAACGAGATCGCGGATACAAGCGGCTGAAATGAGCTTTCTCCGTAGGATTGCTGGACTCACCCTCAGAGATAGGGTGAGGAGCTCAGTCATCCGGGAGAGGCTCAGAGTAGAACCGCTGCTCCTCCACATTGAAAGGAGTCAGTTGAGGTGGTATGGGCATCTGATTAGGATGCCTCCTGGACGCCTCCCACTTGAGGTGTTTCAGGCACGTCCCACTGGGAGGAGACCCCGGGGCAGACCCAGGACTCGGTGGAGAGACTATGTCTCCCAGCTAGTCTGGGAACGCCTTGGTATCCCCTCTGAAGAGCTGGAGCAGGTGGCTGGGGAGAGGGAAGTCTGGGCTTCTCTGCTTGAACTGCTGCCTCCGCGACCCGGACCTCCGGAAAAGCGGTAGAAGATGGATGGATGGATGGATGGATGGAAACAACTTTAATAGAATTTCCAGCTACTTTCCCCAGGTCTGATTGGATAAAAGGATTCTGGTTTATCACCAAGGCAACAATTAAAAGACAAACTGTCTCTGATCTTTATTTCATTTATTGGAGCTTCATCCTTTTCATCATAAAAAAACTTTATTGATCATCAAAACATGCAGTGTGAATAAAAAATCTCAGTTTAAGCGTTGCTGTGTTTAGTCCACAGTATTGATCAGTATCACACAGTCTTTATTAATCGTCTTTAAAATGAGTTTGAAGTGAAGCTCCAGAACTGTGAAGCTTTAATCTGTTGATTCTATTTTCTCCACTAAACCTCATCTGGTAACTTAAAGTTGTCATAGCCTTACACTATATAAAGTGACCTTTACAGTAAAAATAGTCGTCTACTGTTTTATAGGTAGTCCACACCCGTCCACACTGTGTATGGTGCGGATGGGACACTGTTGACTTTGACTGGGGATATCGTCGGGCGGTGGAAGGAATACTTCGAGGATCTCCTCAATCCCACTGATACGCCTTCCACAGAGGAAGCAGGGTTTGGGGACGAGGGGGATGACTCGCCTATCACAGGGGCTGAGGTCGCCAAGGTGGTTAAAAATCTCCTTGGTGGCCGGGCCCCAGGGGTGGACGAGATTCGCCCCGAGTACCTCAAGGCCCTGGATGTTGTTGGGTTGTCATGGTTGACACGCCTCTGCAACATTGCGTGGAGGTCGGGGGCAGTGCCTTTGGCATGGCAAACCGGGGTGGTGGTTCCTCTCTTTAAAAAAGGGGACCGGAGGGTGTGCTCCAACTTTAGAGGGATCACACTCCTCAGCCTCCCTGGGAAGGTTTATGCCAAGGTACTGGAGAGGAGAGTCCGGCCGTTGGTCGAACCTCGGATTCAAGAGGAGCTGTGTGGTTTTCGTCCTGGCCGTGGCACATCGGACCAGCTCTTTACCCTCTCGAGAATTCTTGAGGGTTCGTGGGAGTTTGCCCAACCAGTTTACATGTGTTTTGTGGACTTGGAGAAGGCATTTGACCGCGTCCCTCGTGGATTTTTGTGGGGGGTGCTTCGGGAGTATGGGGTATCGGGCTTGTTGTTACGAGCTATTCGGTCTCTGTACGACCGTTGTGAGAGTTTGGTTCGTATTGCCAACACTCGGTCGGAGTCATTCCCAGTGAGAGTTGGACTCCGCCAGGGCTGCCCTTTGTCACTGATCCTGTTCATAATTTTTATGGACAGGATTTCTAGGCGCAGCCATGGAATGGAGGGTGTCATGCTTGGTGACCACAGGATCTCACCTCTGTTGTTTGCAGATGATGTTGTCCTGTTGGCTTCATCCAGCAATGACCTACAGCTCTTGCTGGGACGGTTTGCCTCTGAGTGTGAAGCGGCTGGGATGAGAATCAGCACCTCCAAGTCCGAGTCCATGGTCCTCAGCCGGAAAAAGGTGGATTGTCCTCTCCGGGTTGGGGGCAGGCTCCTGCCCCAAGTGGAGGAGTTTAAGTATCTTGGGGTCTTGTTCACGAGTGAGGGGAGAATGGAGCGAGAGATCGACAGACGGATTGGAGCAGCATCTGCAGTGATGCAGACGTTGTACCGGTCTGTTGTGGTGAAGAGGGAGCTTAGTTCTAAGGCAAAGCTGTCGATTTATCAGTCAATCTACGTTCCTACTCTCACCTATGGTCACGAGCTTTGGGTAATGACTGAAAGAACGAGATCGCGGATACAAGCGGCTGAAATGAGCTTTCTCCATAGGATTGCTGGACTCACCCTCAGAGATAGGGTGAGGAGCTCAGTCATCCGGGAGAGGCTCAGAGTAGAACCGCTGCTCCTCCACATTGAGAGGAGTCAGTTGAGGTGGTATGGGCATCTGATTAGGATGCCTCCTGGACGCCTCCCACTTGAGGTGTTTCAGGCACGTCCCACTGGGATGAGACCCCGGGGCAGACCCAGGACTCGGTGGAGAGACTATGTCTCCCAGCTGGTCTGGGAACGCCTTGGTATCCCCTCTGAAGAGCTGGAGCAGGTGGCTGGGGAGAGAGAAGTCTGGGCTTCTCTGCTTGAACTGCTGCCTCCGCGACCCGGACCTCCGGAAAAGCGGTTAAAGATGGATGGATGGATGGATGTTTTATAGGTTTTAGCCACTGAGGGGAGCACTGTTCCACATGTATGATGTCATCATGAAAGACAGCAGTTCTATCAGATTTTCACCTTAAAATAATGTTTCCAGAATAATTGCGTTGCTCCATCAACCTTTGACAGAGTGGAGGTCATTTCCCCATAGCCTGGGTGGCCTCATTACCTACAGCAGCTCTGTTCTGGGTAGCAACACTGAAAGGACTACAACTATGGAGGCTATGACCTCACATCCATCAGCCAATCACAGGGCACAACTGTAGTCACCAACAACTAAACACCCTGTGATTGGCTGTAGGGACTGAGGTCATAGTCGCCATAGTTGTAGTTTTTTCAGTGTTCCTACCTGGAACAAGAAAGTTAACGTAGCGCTGCTTTAATCTCATTAACTACTCAAATGTAAGTCAGACTAGTAAGAAAAAAACTTGAGTAAATATTTACCCAAAAGTTACTTTAGTGGACAATGTCTTGACTTTGACCAAGTTGTGAGATTTTTCTATTAAATGTGACTTTTCTATTAAATTAGCTTTTTTAAAAATACATTTGACACTTTTTCTTGTAAGTTTACTTTTTTCTTATAAATATTCACAAATTTGTGGTTTTTCAGAGTAAACTTGTGTAATTTTTCTTGTATTTCAGTTGTAATATTTAAATACAAATTTGTGAATTTTGTCATCAAAAATTTGTGGATTTTTTAATTACTACTTTTTTCTTATAAATGTGCAGCTTCTTGTGATAAACTTTGATCTCATAATTTAGCATTTTTTGTACATTTGAGACAATTTTTTTTTAAATTTGCATCTTTAATGTGCAGTTTCGTTGTGTTTTTATGCAATGACAATAAAGGCTCGATTTATCTATCTTAATCTGACTGATTTGTGTTAAACTTCCCTCGTGTTCTCCAGTAAAATCCAAATCATAGAAACAGTAAACAATAATAAATCAAATATTTTCTGAGTCAGAATTTAAAACAAATCCAGTGTGACAGGAAGAAAATCTTGACTGTAATTTAATCCACTTTAAAGTAATATCCAGAGTTCAGCAGCTGTTCTGGAGTCAGTTTATTCTTCCAAAATGGACTGAAGGAAGAGTAAAAAGTCTCCTGCAATCAAAAAGTGAAAAAGTTGTTGAGTCCACGTCCTTGATAAGAATCTAACTTGTTAATACTAAACCTCTGCTCAGCCCACAATAGAATCACTGATGGAAGCTGAATTCTACAGAGATGGAAGTTAAAATGACAGAATCAGCAACTATTTTGCTTCATCATTCATAAATAATGAAGATGAAAGTCACATGATTTGATCTTGGTTTCCTCCATGTTTGTAGTCCCTCAGGAGCCACTTAGAGAAGCACATTAGTAGCAGGAGAAACCAAGCTGCTGCTGTTTAATGTGAACTGTGTTCTCTAGATCAGAACAATCACACAGTTTCAGGATGAAAGTCAGAAAGCTGTGAATCGTCAGCAGAAACCTCTGATTAACTGAAGGAAACCTCTCAGATCATTATTACTGATCAACAGGTGATTTCCTCCATCCTTCTAGAGACTAAAATGATCTTGAATTCTTCCACTTTGCTGGTGAACCTTGTTGGACAGATTGAAGCCAGATGTAAACGAGGCTGAGCTCTGACTGAATTCTGATTGGCTCAGTGAAGGCTGAAGTTAGACGCTCCAGGGATGTTTCTCTCAGTCACACAGAGGTGGAGGTTGAGAAAAGATCTGATTCTGTCTGCAGGAGAAAAGCAGCAGCTGAGAAGTAAAACTGAGCTGTAAATTCTAGCAGAGAAAATGAGCATCTTTCTGATTTGTCTGATTTTCCTTAGAAAACACAGAGCAGCAGCTGCTGAGTTTAGACTCATTTGAAACAGGAATTACAAAAATCTTCATGAATCTTCCAGGAAAATATTTTAATTATCCTTTAAATATGATAACAGGATGGAGAGGTAATTTTTTATTCTAGTCTTCAGGTTTCCTATTTTCAACTGATAAATGTAACTCGGCTTGAATTTAATATTGACGTAATAAGTCAAAATATTTATTCAGCTGCTCAGGATTTCATTTGTCAGTTTTTAAGGTTAAATGTAAGAGTTTAAAACAGGTCAAATGTTTGAGAGATTAAAGTGCATTTTGCTCATTAATGGATCTAGTGAGTTAGTTCAGCACTTTTGTAGGTGAGTCAGTTCTTAATGTTTCTGTTTTCTCTGTTTATCAAATTAATGAAGCAGAACAGCTGACCAAGCAGACCTGAATGAAGATTTTAGTTTCATTTCTAACTGATCACATTTAGGGCAAATTGATCAAACATCTGAAACAAGTTGCCTTTTTCTGTCCTTGTTCTGATATATTTTGACATAGTTTGGACTATATTATGGTGGCAGATGATTATTAAATGTATTTTAATTGGGTGCATTAATATGGTCTGTTTTCTTTGAAGATATGACTTGATTTAATTTTAAATATTTATTTCTACAGAGCAAGAACAATAAATGACAAAAAACCAAGTAAAAAAGAAGAAAAAAATCTTTGACTACCATGTTTACATAATCAGAAATGAGTGATTTTAAAATTAATATGAAAACACAAATGAAAAGAAATTGAGATGATGGTATTAAATATGAGTATAAATCAAACTGAATTTCTATATTTTATCATCTCATATACAGTAAATTATGAATATTTTGTTCAGATTTAATAAAGAAAACTTCATGTCACAGAATCAATAAAGGTCAATTTAATATTATCAATGTGCTGATAAACAATCCAGACGTGTAATAAATCAAAGCTCAGCTGATGTCAGCAGTTCATGATGATTCTTTACATGTTAGGATCACAGTTTATATTTGTTGTTCATGAAATCAGTCTAGAAAGGAAATTTAATTTTAATTCCAGTCTTGTTTCATGTTTTCAGCTGATTACAGTGATGATCTATTCTGTCTGATTCTAAACAGTGATGCAGTATTTTCTGTTCCACAGTTAAACATTCACTGCAGTTCTTCTACACGACATCATCAGGAGTACCAGGATTCCCAGAGTTTGTGGCTGTGGGCATGATAGATGAACAACAAATTGAATACTATGACAGTGAAATTAAAAAAGTGATTCCCAAGCAGAACTGGATGGAGAAGAATGAAGGACCTGAATACTGGGAGAGAAACACTCAGAGACTGCTTGGTGCTCAGCAGGCCTTCAAAGCCAACATTGACATTGCCAAGCAGCGCTTCAACCAGACTGGAGGTGAGTAATAAGCTGTCATTCAGAAACATGAGACATTAAAAATAATTAAAACACACTCGTCTTTATTTCTGTTGTATTTTGAATTTTATTCTACTCCGTTTTTATTCATACTCTGAGTGTTAATATCAGTGATTTAAGTAATAAAATATAGAAAATGAGGAAATGAAAAATGACCCAAAAACCAGATGTTGACACAGAAACATTTCAGTGATCCTAATGACTTCTTTTTAATAATAAATCAGCCTATAATAATCATGTGTTCTCATTAGGAAGAAGAAGAAATCTAATAAAGATTCCAGTTGCAGTTTCATCAGCGTGTCCACAGAAGCTAAAACATTTAAATTGACTGTATTTAACGTTAGCAGCTCTATATCAGATCTGCTGCAGTTATCAGGTCTTTATTCTAAACCTGCTGAGCAAATGTGGCTCAGAAATGAGTCACATGATTATTAAGTTGTCAGATGGAAATTAACTGGTAAAAAATTATCAGAAAATCATTTCACTCTTTTTTAAGGAGAATATCAAACTTTTACTGGTTTTTATTTCTTTAATAATTTGTCTTCTTTCCTCTGTTAAATATAATTCAAAATGAAATGCTGCTCATTTGTGGTTTAAAAATATAATTTGAAGATTTCACAGAGAATTTTCCTTTTTTAACATTTCAGAATGAAAAAATGAATCAAATTGTTTTCTTCAGATTATCAATGAGCCTTAAACATGTAGTAGAAATCCAGATTATAGATTAAATTCACCAAACCACATACAGGTGAATCAATAACTAATTAATCAACTTCACCAACTAAGACCCTTTTTAAATGTGTGATAATTGATTATTGAATCAAACTGTGGACAGATTTAATCAGGATTGAGCTCTAAATCTGGATTCTCCAACCCCACATTAGATCAGGACCCAGAGTCTCCATCCTGGTCCTGCTGCTTTATTCTGCTGAATAAAATACAGTCAATTTATCTGTGATCATGAAGAACAGCAGAGGACTGATTTTTACCTTTAATCATCATCAACAGGTTTTTACTAAAATGAAACAGGAAAATATTTCTCAACTTTCTTTCTAATTAGTCTTTGTAATTAAAATCTTTGCCAATATAACATGAAATCCTGGTTTATTTCACAGCAGATTTAGATTTTTCTGTCTCAGCATCCATGTGTCTGACAAGATAGAAAACCAACAATCTATCTAGTATTTACTGTCAATAAATGTCATCAGACTGTAGACGTGTGACTTTACATTTTCAGCAGATTATCAGTTATTATCAGTGAGGTTTCATCAATAAATTAGTGACAAACTGACAGTGAAAAGTGAGTGAAGTTTCCACTTTTCTGCGGTGCTGCTGCTGAATTCTAACACCACAGCAGTTCTCCTTTGACTGACAAAGAACCAGTGAGCTCCACACCAGAACTGAGAACCAATGTGGAACATTTTAGGCTCCAACAGATGTTGTAGATCCATGCAGATGTTTTGGACCAAAACGCTCCAGTGTGTCTCCACATGGTCCAGGTTACTGACTCCTTGGTTAGTTAAAGGTCTGAGGGACTAGTTAGTGTGGAAAACTAGTAGCTGCAGTGGCTGCTGAAGACAAAAGTTCATGTCAAACCTTTGATGAGAGAAAGAAAATGAAGGTTTCAGCTTTTCACAAAGGTTTCTGTCATTTGACCTTCATGATAATAAAACTGAGTCAGAGATTATTTGAAGTGATTCCCCTCCTCAATCCTCCTCGTCAATTTATCTGTGATCATGAAGAACAGCAGAGGACTGATTTTGACCTTTAATCATCATCAACAGGGTTTTACTAAAATGAAACAAGAAAATATTTCTAAACTTCCTTTCTAATTAGTCTTTGTAATTAAAATCTTTGCCAATATAACATGAAATCCTGGTTTATTTCACAGCAGATTTAGATTTTTCTGTCTCAGCATCCATGAGTCTGACAAGATAGAAAACCAACAATCTATCTAGTACAGGGGTGGGCAGTGAGGGCCATTCCACTGCAGGTTTTTTGTTCCACCCAGTCTCTTCAGCAGGTGTGTGATCTGATCAGCTTCAAGGATTGCTAATCATTGAAAACACCTGCTGACGAGACTGGGTGGAGCAGAAAACCTGCAGTAGAATGGCCCTCCATGGCACATGATTGCCCACCCCTGATCTAGTATTTACTGTCAATAAATGTCATCAGACTGTAGACGTGTGACTTTACATTTTCAGCAGATTATCAGTTATTATCAGTGAGGTTTCATCAATAAATTAGTGACAAACTGACAGTGAAAAGTGAGTGAAGTTTCCACTTTTCTGCGGTGCTGCTGCTGAATTCTAACACCACAGCAGTTCTCCTTTGACTGACAAAGAACCAGTGAGCTCCACACCAGAACTGAGAACCAGAGCAGCCAGACGATCAAAGTGATGTGAGCAGGGCCTGACATCAGCACCGAGCCAGCAGACAGATGACGGAGAAATTCTGGAGCCGCCTGCAGCTCCGTCACTGTCAGAGACACTTTGGCAGGTGGAACGTTCTGGTTCTAAGTCTCTGATGAAGACAAGTGAAAGAAGAAAGCAGGACATTGATGAGGACAAGAAGGAGGACATTTATGGTCAAGTCAGCAGTTAGAGAGAAACTGAAGAGCAGAAAAACGAGAATAAATTTGCACATTTACCAGTAAAAGTTGCACATTTATGTCAAAGATGCAAATGCACAATAAAAAAAGTCAAATTTGTGAAAAGAAATCTTAAATTTCTGGGGAAAGAAGTGCATTTAAGATTTAAAAAGTTGCAAATTTATTGTAAAAAGTCACAAATTTATGATTAAAAGTTGTGTTTTACAAGACAGAATGAGAATTTGCTTGAAAAAAGACAAGTTTTCATGAAAAAATTACATATTTATGAGAGAAAAAGTTACAAATAAACATAATTGTGAGCAAAAGGTTGAAATTTCAGATCAAAAGTGTCTTCTTAGCAGTGCTGACAGGCCAGTTTATTGTTCTAATGTGAACGTCTTTATTGTCTTTGTAATAAATGTGGAACATTTTAGGCTCCAACAGATGTTGTAGATCCATGCAGATGTTTTGGACCAAAACGCTCCAGCGTGTCTCCACGTGGTCCAGGTTACTGACTCCTTGGTTAGTTAAAGGTCTGAGGGACTAGTTAGTGTGGAAAACTAGTAGCTGCAGTGGCTGCTGAAGACAAAAGTTCATGTCAAACCTTTGATGAGAGAAAGAAAATGAAGGTTTCAGCTTTTCACAAAGGTTTCTGTCATTTGACCTTCATGATAATAAAACTGAGTCAGAGATTATTTGAAGTGATTCCCCTCCTCTTTAAGTTTTTCATGAACAAACAAATGTGACTTTAAACAACGCAGTACATTCTCTGAACTGTACTGCAGTAATGCCAGTTTGTTGCTCCATCATAAAGAAGTGGTTAACAGGATGTGATGACCTTGATCTGACCTCTCTGTGTCTGTGACATCATCATGTATAGTGATGGAAAGATGAGTCAGATCAGGATGATTTTAAAACATTCAATTAACAGCAAACCATCGACAAACACAAAACTCCTGCTGTCAAACAAAATGTTAAATATTAATTGATTTCTTCTTCTTAAATGTGAAAATTTGCTTCTTTTTTCTGCTTCATAGAATTTAAAACTATCAGATCATGAATTAGGAAAAAATAAATAATGAAAATTTCCTGTCAGATTCTTGAAACTTAAGAATCATTAGTTATTTAATTTAAAATATTCTTTACATAACCAATAATGATATAAAACATTAGTGCAGCCTTAAACATGAAGCAAAAATACATAAAAGTTTAAATTAATTTTTCATAACCACAGTATATCTATGCTATAATAAAGTGACATTTTTGGGTGAAGCTAAAGCAATAATTCAGTTAATCTCTGAATTATTCTGTTATTTATAACTGATGAGAAAAAGGAAACTAAGTCTTTTATCAAGTCTTTAGTTTCTGTTTCTGTCTGACATGTAACAACTAATTATTGAATGAAAGCAAAACTCAGCAGATGAATTAATAATGAAAGTATGATGTGAGTGTAAATAAATGCTGAATCTATTGTAGACTCCAGGTCAGGACCCAGAGAGTCCATGGTGGTGCTGCTGCTCTCTGCTTTACTGGGACCAGTTGGAGGAACTCTGCTGACCAGGACTCACTGTCCTGACTGATGGAGTCTAGTCTTTAATCCTGCACTGAAACTCTCCTTCAGTGGAAGCTTCTAGAAAAACCTGCTGACAGTCTGCTCTGTAGTTTCTCTCAGCAAGAGGATCTGGTTGGACTGATCAGGTGCTGCAGAGTTTCAGAGGATGGAGAGTTTTGGTCTGATGGATCAGACCCATCAATGTTAAACTGTCTCTGTTGCTTAAAATCCAACTTTTCAGTTCCACAGCCTTCTAGTTTTCTTTCACATCTACTCCATGTTTACCAAAGTTGTAATCAGTGGCTTCAAAGTAGCAGTTGATGCGTGTCAGTCCAGATGTCAGATGAGTCCTCAGATGTGTTTATTTACTCCAGCATTTGTCTGTCTTTATCTCAGGGATTCACCTGGTCCAGAGGATGTCTGGCTGTGAGTGGGACGATGAGACAGGCGTCAAGAATGGATATGAGCAGCATGGCTATGATGGAGAAGACTTCATAGCACTTGACCTGAAGACAGAGTCATGGATCGCTGCAACACAACAAGCTGTCATCACCAAACTGAAATGGGAAAAAAACAAAGCTAGGATGTCATACCTAAAAAACTATTACAACCAGGAGTGTGTTGACTGGCTGAAGAAGTTTGTGAACTATGGAAGAGACTCTCTGATGAGAAAAGGTACAGTCACATGACCTAGTTTAGTGACGTCTCCACCATGTTTTCATGCCTCAGTGTCTTCGGTCCAGACCTGCAGATCCAGCAGGTCAGAGTTCACAGCGTCTCTGTTTCTCCTCCACCTCCACTCACCCTCCCTACTTTGACTTTTCCATCCATTTTTGGTCTCACACTCCTACATCTTTGAGGACTTGCTCAGTCTTGTCTTCCTTTCTCATCCATAACTTTCTGCATTGGTTTATTTTCATTTTTTACCACATTCCACTCCATGTGGATCGCTATTCTAACTTTCCACTCTCTCAGAAAAATGGTAACATCAGCATGAAGTTAGTAAAAGTAAATCAACTAAAATCTGCTTCTTCTCTGCCCAGTTCTGCCCTCAGTGTCTCTCCTCCAGAAGTCGTCCTCCTCTCCAGTCACCTGCCACGCTACAGGTTTCTACCCTGATAAAGCTGAACTGATGTGGAGGAAAGATGGAGTCGAGCTTCATGAGGAGGTGGACAAAGGAGAGATCCTCCCCAACCATGATGGAAGCTTCCAGATGAGTGTTGACCTGAAACTTTCATCAGTCTCAGTTGAAGACTGGGACAAGTACGACTGTGTGTTTCAGCTCTCTGGAGTGGAGGACGACAGAATCACCAAACTGGACAAAAAAGTGATCAGAACCAATGAAAGTAAGATTAAAAAACATTTACTGCATCTAAATATGGAAGATGCAGATTTAATGTACTGTAATAGTGCTATAGTTCATGTACTGTATGTTTAGAGTTATTAAATAAAAAATAATAATTCATCCTTTTTCTGAAATATAATAATTTGATTTAATAAACATTAATATTACAGCAGCAGAGTTCCATCTATATTTAGCTTCTAACGCTGCTGAATTCCTTGAAAAAATACATTATGTAACAACATCATGAAAATATAATTTACTTCATGAGTCCTTTAAACTAATTATTCATGTCCTCTCCAATTTATTCTGTTTTCACTAATGATAACAGAAAAAATGCCCCTAGCCGCCATTTTTAAAAGGCCTACAGCTAGTGAAAGGCAACGACAAATAGAGATGAATAAGCACAGACACTTTATGTTCAGGCATAAATTAAATGTGAATGAACACCACCAGCAACAAACATCATCATGACTAAACAGGGATTTTAAGCTGTTGTTACCTGGGTGGTTCATTGATGTCTTTCTCCTCTAAAATGTCTTTTTAATTTCAGGTTGTGATCTCATTATTTTGTTCCACAGGAAATGACCTCACCATCATCATCATCGTTGTTGCTGCTGTTGTTCTGGCTGTCATCGCTGTGGTTGGATTCATCTTTTACAAAAAGAAAACAGGTGAGAGACCTCAGGACAAATTATTTTTTATTTCCTCAATATTTTCTCTTAGACTTAAAGATTGAAGACTTTTATCCACATCACTCACAACTGCAGTTTTTTTCTTGTAATTTCAGAGAAACGTTCTCCATCTCGTAAGTAAAACATTGATCTGTTGAAAAGATTTTGGCCTTTGCAATTAACTCCTGCACAGCTGAAAATATTTTCTCCATGTTCTGCTGAATAACTTTTCTGGAACGGTTTCCTTGAAAATGTCATTGAAAAGCAGGATGTGGACTGATCAGATGTTTGTGATTTTGCAGCTGTAGTGAACCCTGAGATCCAGGAAAAGATGCTTCCTAAAGTCTGAATGAAACAATGAAGCTCACAGTGAGTTTGTTCATGTGTTCATCAAAGCTGTTTTGTAAAATGGTTCTGCAACTGTTTCTTTATTCACAGTGAAACTAGTGTAAAGCTTTAGAGTCCGTATGCAAAGGTTGGTTGTAGAAGCCAACAAATGCTTCCAGAAGATTCACATCTGTGGTTTAAATCGTAAATATTATCTTTAATAATTTTGTAAACTGACTAAATTATGAAGACACATTTCCTGAACAAATTAATTTATTAAATAACAAGCACATACCAGTGCTTCATAATAACTCAATGATGACTACTTTATGTCCTAATTACACAGTAATTATATTCATTTCTGCTCCTGAAACATCCAGACATGGACTGTAAATTAATCTTTTAATTTTGTTCCTCGATTCTTTTCTTCCCTTTAGGTTTGTGGATCAATTTATTCAAGGAGCAAATTAGCATCAGGGAGCAAAGTCATCATGATTTCCTCCATAAACTCTCAATTCTTTGGGCTGTTTATCACTTGATTTGTAAAGAAGTAATTTAGTTCTATATAAGAGGAAAAACGTTTGAAAATGTTTTCTAAGATTGTAAATGGCGGCATTTATTTCCCCAATAAAAGCAGAACTGTATTCAAGTGAGATTCTAAATAATGACATCATCAAATCTTTCACCTCACAAATACATCTGTTCTCTGTTTTTCTGTAACAAATCCTTGATATTTACAGTGAAGAATTCTGGTGTTGGTTTTTTTAAACACAATAGATCTATAATCAATATTGATCATTTAATCCTTTTTCCATAAACACTCATTCCCCTTTATATCCTCTGATGGCATCAAAATGTTCCTTAATTCAGACTAATTTTTCAGCCAGGTTAAGGGAAAATGCTGCAAACCTGTCAGTAATATGCAAAAACATGTAAATGAGATATAAACGATCTGTCCTCCAATTATTGTTGAACTCTTGGGTCTCTAGTTAATCCCAGCATATTTAACCTCTGAGCCGACACTCTGGGATTGACTCCAGCCTCTTTAACCTTCTCTGAGATTAAATACAGAAAATGGATCAGTGGAGTTTTGCATCACTCTAGTAATTTTTCACCTTTGTCTGGTTCTGCTGGAGGTTTCTTCCTGCTAAAAGGGAGTTTTTCCTCTCCACCGTCACCAAGTGCTGCTCACAGGGGATCTCCTGATTGTTGGGGTCTGTCCTACAGTTGAAAGTGCTGTGAGACAACTGTTGATGTGAAGATGCACGATACAAATAAAGTTGAATTGTAATTACTTAGAAACAGATTTCCAAACATTTTACTCAGTCTCAAGCATTTAATTTGAATAAATCAAAAATCCATCTCTGTGAACGTTTCTGTAATATTGGTTCCAAATTTAATCTCCATCCATCCATCCATCCATCCATCCATCTTCTTCCACTTAATCCTTTTCGGGTCGCGGGGGAGCTGGAGCCTATCCCAGCATCTCTGTGCGAGAGGCAGGGTCCACCCTGGACAGATCGCCAGTCCATCGCAGGACCAACACAGAGACAGACAACCATTCACTCCAGTTTTGTAAATATTTTGTGTGTTGTAAATATTTTGTGTGTATATTTTCCTTTGAGAATGATAGAAAGTTAATATTGTGTCGGTTCTTCCTCGGCCTAAAAACTAATTTATGTCTTTGAAGTTGTTTGTTAGTGATCAACATTATGAAGTTGTTTTCATATATTTTCTGGAACGTGTTTAAAGTTGGTTGATTTTAGATTTTCTCTTGGTTGTATGTTTTATGTTTTCAGCTCACTGCTAAATTTGGAAAATATTTTCTTTTTAATATTTTCATACTTTCCCTCCTCTTTGATAAACATTTAGAATTAACAGTGATGGTCAAATCATGGATTTGGTTTGTGGGAATGTTAAAAAAAAATGTAATTCCTTTTGTTCTGTTTGCATTTCAATAAAGTTTCTAATCCCAAAGTGTGTGTGTGTGTGTGTGTGTGTGTGTGTGTGTGTGTGTGTGTGTGTGTGTGTGTGTCTTCATCGTCTCCACTGTGTGATCACTCAACTCTGAACTGAATCAACGACTCCTGACCTTTTCTTGTCACGTCTGACCTGGGAGTTTAACTGACAGTTATTTGACTTTTCATGATGGAAGATGACAGTTCATTTCAGATCTTTTATTATAAATATTGAAATGTACACAGTAGTGCACAAACATCCTAACCAGCTCTCATTTCTTTAGTTTGCTTCCAAGGAGCCAGACTTTGTTCTAAGTTTTAAAATGGTCTTGATAGTTCTCTGGGGTTTCTGCAGGTCTTTCAAAGTTTTGGGGTTTTTTTGGACATTGCTGTTTTTTTCCCACATTTTCAATCCAGTCCTTGTTCCTGACCATTGAAGATGATTGTTAAAGCATTTTAGCACTGACCTATAAATAAGCATAAGAGGAAAAGGCACAAATCCAGTTGAAACCAGACGCTTCCACTGTATAAAATGACACGTAACCTTTTTTCCTCACTGTCTGACATTAAATCAGATGAAGCTTTTCCTGTTTTAGGTCAACTAGGAGAACCACAATTATTTCTATTTGCTAAATGATTTTTATATTTACTAAAGGATTTTTTAGAGAATTTGTTTTTCTCACATGTACTTATAAATTTGACACCTGTGTATCTTAATAATGATTATGTGATTTAAACTTTTCATCTTCAACCACTTCATCTTTTTCTGGTCACGGAGGGGCTGGATCCCATCGTCTCTGGGTGAGAGGCGGTGTCCACCCTGGACAGATCGCCAGTCCATCACAGAGCAACACAGAGACAGACAACCATTCACTCTCACATTCATAGCTCAGGACAATTTAGAATCCCCAGTTGATGCCAATGAACCAAACCTGCATGTCTTTGTCCTGTGAGAGGAAACCGGAATAAACCCACACAGACACGGGGAGAACATGTAAACTCCACACAGAAGGGTAACTGATGGTCAGGAGGTGGGATCGAACCCACAACCTTCTTGCTGTGCTGCCACAGTGCTAACCACTGCACCACCGAGCTGCCCTGCTTTAAACTTGTTAACTTTTTACGATGTTAATGCATGTACAGTAAAATAATCCCTGTCATCTTAATGCATCAAACTTCCCTGGTTCTGCTTCAGTGAAGGGAGTGCATTTGTCTGCAAGTCCTAGCAGGGATGCAGCAACTAAATCCTGCTGAGTTTGCTGAATGGGACCAGATTCCTCAGAGTCACACTGACAACTTAGTGGCATCAGGGGAATTAAACAATAACTGGAATAAAACTCAGTGACAACAGGTCTTAAGGAGGAATTAATCCAAATTACATTGTACAAATGAGTGATCATCTTAGCAGAGAACAAAAGGGAGCAAACCTTCAAAGAAGAGCTGTGGGATGTCCTGTTAGAACCCTGAAGAAATAATCCTGAAGACCCGAACTGACAAGAAAGCCTCCCAAAGAGAGTCGAGGCTGTGTTGAAGAATAGTTAGACCAGCTACTGACTTTCAAGGTCAATTGTACAAACTCTGTTTTTTTGTGGGTTTTTTTTTTGTATTTCCATTTATAACTTGGTTCATCTCCTGCCGGTGTACAAACCCCTAGTGCACAGACAACATCCGGTCATGCGCTCAGTGAAGTTATGGTCTGAGGAGGCAATGGCAATGGACGCTCTAAAGGACTGCTTTGAAACCACTGCCTGGGAGCAGCCCTGCAATTCACATGGTGAGGACATCGATGGCCTCACTCACACCATCACGGACTACATCAGCTTCTGTGTGGACAACACCGTTCCCACCAAGACCATACAGTGTTGCTCGAACAACAAACCCTGGACCAACCCTGAGATAAAAACACTTCTGAGAGAGAAGAAGAGGATCTTCAGGTCGGGGAACAGGGAGATGCTGAAGTCCGTACAGAGGGAGCTGAGGAGGAAGATCAGAGAAGGCAAGGACAGCTTCAGGAAGAAGATGGAGGACAAGCTGCAACAGAGCGACATCAGTGGGGTTTGGAGAAACCTTAAAACCATCTCTGGGCTCCAGAATACCTCCTCCCAGGCCATGGGGGGCAGGGAGTGGGCAAACAATCTGAACCTGTTTTTTAATAGGCTTGACCCCCCCCCCCCCCCCGACTGCACAACAACCACTGCTGCCTCTAAAGAAATCGAGTCCTGCTGCCCACACCCCACTCCACCAACACCCCCCCACTCCCAACACACAGCCCCCCAACATGACCCTCACTAAAACCCAAGTGAGGACGGAGCTGAGGAAGATCAAGGCGAGGAAGGCCTCGGGACCGGACGGCATCAGCGCAAAGCTCCTCAAGTCCTGTGCAGACCAGCTGTGTGGGATTGTGGAGCTCATCTCAACCTGAGCCTGAAGCTGGGGAGAGTACCACAGTTGTGGAAAACATCTTGTGTGGTACCTGTACCAAAGACCTCCCGCCCCAAAGACCTGAACAGCTACAGACCAGTGGCCCTGATGTCCCACATGATGAAGACCCTGGAGAGACTGCTCCTTGCTCACCTCCGCCCCCTGGTGGGACCAGAGATGGATCCACTCCAGTTCGCCTACCAGCATGGCATTGGGGTGGAGGATGCAGTGATCTTCCTCCTTCACTGTTCTTTGTCCCACCTGGAGAAGCCCGGGAATGCGGTGAGGATCATGTTCTTTGACTTATCCAGTGCTTTCAACACCATCCAACCGATGATCCTGAAGGACAAGCTGCTGTGCGCAGGGGTGGACCAGCACCTGTCATCGTGGATCCTGGACTACCTCACTAACTGGCCACAGTTTGTGAGAACTCGGGACTGTGTGTCCGACACGATCATCGGTAGCACGGGGGCTCCCCAGGGAATGGTTTTGGCTCCCTTTCTGTTCACCCTTTATACTGCGGACTTCTCACACAACACAACACACTGCCATCTACAGAAGTTCTCTGACGACTCTGCGATCATAGGCTTCATCTCCAACGGAGATGAAGCTGAGTACAGAGGACTTATCCAGGACTTCGTGGACTGGTGCCATCGGAACTGCCTCCAGATCAACGTGAGGAAAACTAAGGAGCTGGTGGTGAACTGCCGCAGGCAAGGACAACCCCTCACAGCACCAGTAAACATACAGGAAACAGACATCGAGATGGTGACATCCTACAAGTACCTGGGTGTTCATCTGAACAATAAACTAGACTGGTCACACAATACCGACACACTCTACAAGAAGGGACAGCGCAGGCTGTTCCTGCTGAGGAGACTCAGGTCTTTTGGTGTACAAGGGCCGCTGCTGAAGACATTCTACAACATGGTGGTGGCATCAGCCATCACTTTTGGAGTGGTCTGCTGGGGCAGTGGTATTACAGCAGCCGATAGGAAGAGACTGAACAAACTGATCAAGAAAGCTAGCTCTGTCCTGGGGCAGCGCCCTGACCCAGTAGAGGAGATCAGGACTTTCACCCCCACGGACCTCCTCCCAGTTTTTCTAGCCCCTGCCGCCGATCTGGTTTACTGTTGGGCTCGGAAAGTGAGACAGCGAAAGAGAGGTAGACGAGCGGGCGCTCTCGTGCGGCTTCGCAGGAGAGGCTCGCGAACGGCGCTGCCTGGCATATTTCTGTCCAATACCAACTCTCTCTCTAACAAGGTAGATGAACTGAGACTGCTGATGCGTTTTAAGGACCTCGCCTCCTCAGCTGTCCTCTGCTTTACTGAGACCTGGCTCCGGGAAAATATACCGGACAGCGTGCTGCGCCTCGACGGCTTTCAGCTCTTCCGTGCTGATCGTGACACAGAGCTCTCCGGCAAGACCACAGGAGGCGGAGTCTTCTTCTACATCAACTGCAGCTGGTGCTCTGATGTAACGGTAATTTCCAAACACTGTTCTCCTGCCTTGGAATTTCTTGTTATCAATTGCAAGCCTTTCTATTCCCCGCGGGAGTTTGCTTCTTTCATAATGATCGCTGTGTACGCCCCTCCCGACGCGGACACGCGCGAAGCTCAGCGCGTGCTCGCGGATCACATTCAACACACAGAGCGGATTTTTCCAGACTCGCTGATTATTGTGGCTGGCGACTTTAATCAGTGCAATCTGAGCCACGATCTCCCCCGCTACAAACAGTTTATTAAATGCCCCACCAGAGGATTAAACACACTGGATCACTGTTACACCACAGTGAAAGACGCATATCGCGCTGTCCCTCGAGCTGCGCTGGGATTATCTGATCACGTGATGGTTCACCTCATTCCCACATACAGACAGAGATTGAAGCTCACTAAACCTGTTGTGAGCACTACGAAGATACGGACCAGTGATGCTGAGGAGAAGCTGGAAACGTGCATGGAAATATCTGACTGGGGCATGTTTAAAGGAGCCACGCATGATCTGGATGAATACACGGACACTGTGAACTCATATATCCACTTTTGTGAAGAGAACATTCTTCCATCACGCACCAGGGTGAGGTACTCTAATGACAAACCCTGGTTCACAGCTAAGCTCAGACAGATCAGGAAGGAGAAGGAAGCAGCGCTGAAAAGTGGAGACAGGGACTGCTACAGGGAGGTTAAATACCGGTTTAACAGAGAGCTGAAGAGGGCTAAATCTCTATACTCAGAGAGACTCCAGCAGCAGTTCACTGCTAATGATTCGGCTTCCGTGTGGAGAGGACTGAGGCAAATCACCAACTATCGACCTAAGGCTCCTAAAGGTCAGGATGACAAAGCCCTTTGTCAAAGACTGTCCCAACACTATGCCCGTTTTGACACCTCGTCATCTGTGTCCAACTCCCCCCCTCCCTCCAGCTCCACAGCCTCCACATTCCCTACTTCATTTAAGGCACCCCCCCTCCTCCCCCCCTCCCCTTATCATCAGTGAGCAGGATGTGCTCAAACAGTTCTCCAGACTGAACCCGCGCAAGGCCCCCGGCCCAGACGGCGTGTCTCCCTCCACCCTGAGACTCTGTGCGAAACAGCTGGCTCCTGTCTTCACAGACATTTTTAACACCTCCCTTAAGTTATGCCACGTGCCGTCCTGCCTCAAATCCTCCACCATCATCCCTGTCCCCAAGAAGCCACGGATCACTGGACTTAATGACTACAGACCTGTAGCGCTCACCTCTGTAGTCATGAAGTCCTTTGAGCGCCTGGTCCTGTCCCACCTCAAGTCCATCACCACCCCTCTCCTGGACCCGCTGCAGTTTGCCTACCGAGCCAACAGGTCTGTAGACGACGCAGTCAACCTGGCCCTCCACTCCATCCTGCAGCACCTGGACTCCCCGGGAACCTACGCCAGGATCCTGTTTGTGGACTTCAGCTCCGCATTCAACACCATCCGCCCCGCTCTGCTCCGGGACAAGCTGTCCCTGCTCAACGTGCCTGACTCCCTCTGCAGGTGGATCATCGACTTCCTAACGGACCGGAGGCAGCATGTGCGGCTGGGAAAGACTGTCTCAGACTATACTAGCATCAGCACCGGATCACCCCAGGGCTGTGTACTTTCCCCCCTACTCTTCTCCCTTTACACCAACTCCTGCACCTCCAGCCACCAGTCTGTCAAGTTGATCAAGTTTGCGGACGACACCACCCTCATCGGGCTCATCTCCAACGGCGACGAGTCCGCCTACAGGAGAGAGGTGGCCCAGCTGGCGTCCTGGTGCAGCAATAACAACCTGCAGCTGAACGCTCTGAAGACAGTGGAGATGATTGTAGACTTCAGGAAAGTCACTACTCCTCTGCCCCCCCTCACCCTCTCAGGCTCTCCCATCACCACTGCTGATTCCTTCTGCTTCCTAGGCACTACCATCACCAGGGACCTCAAATGGGAGCCGACCATCAGCTCACTCATCAAAAAAGCCCAGCAGAGGATGTTCTTCCTGCGGCAGCTGAGGAAGCTCAAGCTACCCACCAAGATGTTAGTGCAGTTCTACACAGCCATCATCAAGCCCATCCTCACCACCTCCATAACCGTGTGGTACGCAGGAGCCACTGCCAGGGACAGACTAAGGCTGCAGCGCGTCGTGCGCACTGCTGAGAAGGTGATCGGCTGCAAGCTCCCATCTCTCCAGGATCTGTACATCTCCAGGACCCGGAGGCGTGCTGGCCGGATCATAGCCGATCCCTCACACCCTGGTCACGTACTGTTTGCCCCCCTCCCCTCTGGTAGAAGACTTCGGTCCATCCAGACTAAAACCTCCCGTCACATGAACAGCTTCTTCCCCTCTGCCATCAGACTGCTGAACACTAAGTGACTTATTGACTCTCGTGCACTATGTACAGCAGCTCGACCAGACTCATGTCAATCATCACTGTTTTCTTCCTGCATTGCCGACTGCACTATGTAGTTCTCCACAGTATCTGCTGCTGGCTAATATATTTTAACTGTTGACCAGTATCACTTAATCTTATCCTACACTTTATTACATGTATAGTTTATTTCTTTTATCTTATCATGTTTAATGTTGCAGCATTGTACCGAGACAAATTCCTAGTTTGTGTACTACATGAACAATGGCAATAAACCTGATTCTGATTCTGATTCTGATTCTGAGATAGGAGAGAGAAGGATGGTGGCTAAACTGTCATCTCTGCTGGTGTCCGAGTCCCACCCTATGCAGGACATACTGAACACACTGAAGAGCTCATTTAGCAGCAGACTACGTCATCCTAGGTGCGCAACCGAGAGGTTTCGCAGGTCCTTCCTACCTACGGCTGTCAGACTGTATAACCTAAGCAGGGCTGCTCGCAGAGATAGCAAAAAAAGCGTGATGACCTAATAGTATTGAATGCAAAAGACGCAATAGACTTACACAATGGTCCCCTCCAGTATACAACTAGGACATTATCGGTCGCTACGGAGAGTGACAATATGTATGGTGTAGAGGATGCCTTCACAAACGAGACTGAGTTTATTTTCTCAGGAAAGTTTATTGGAGTTACATCCTCTATCATCAGTATCTCAAAGAAGAGGTAGGACAAACTTCCCTCTCAGCTTTTATACCCCAGAGACACAAAACCCCCCACATCACACGTATCACCTCCAGCCCACAGACCTTAAGTAAACAAATGACCCCCACAGTAACATGTAGCCTCCAAGTCTCGGTGGCGTCTCCTTTCTCTCCTCCGCCTCGGGGACACCTGCTGGGACATTGTCTCCACACCTGCTGAGGTACTTGCTGGGGGCTCCGTTTCCCCGACAACCAGTTCACACCTGTCGAGGTCCTGCTGGGACATTGTCTCCACACCTGTGAGGTTCTTGCTGGGGGCTCCGTTTCCCCGGCAACCAGTTCACACTTGCCGAGGTCATCGCTGGGGCATGTCCCGTTTGGACGTTTGAGCAAGTAAAGTATGCCATATATGCGCCCTAAATATGCGCCATATAACCCCCCCCCCCAAACGTTCAAATAAGGACAAGGTACACCTCAAATGCATAGAATCATGACACCATCACACAGAACGAGAAAAAAAAAAATTGTCACAACAGATCATACATCCCACTGCTTGGGCTTCAACTTCCTGCCATATCTGCTGTGAGCAGGTCTCGCTCTGCCTGTGGCTGCCTCTTGCATCTGTGGATCAGAGTCATTAGCACATTGTTGTGAAAGCTTAGCAGAGCGTCTCCCCGGCGGCCTGCTGCGGCGGGGGGCCCTGGCCAACTGTAACTGGTCATCAGCCAACACAAAAGCAGGTTTGAGTCTGTTAATGCAGACTAAGTCCCTCCTGTCTCCCAAATCGAGCAAAAAATGCTTATCCCCGGTTTCTAACACTCTGAACGGTCCATCATAAGGTGGTCTTAAACTTAACCTCTGTGCATCATGTCTGACAAAGACGAATTCTGCATTTTTTAAGGCTTTAGGTACAAAAACGCGTGGAAAACTGTGATGAACTGGACCGTGGAGGGTGTGTGACGCCGCGTCGCCTTGCAGCAGCTGAGCGCGGGTGTGCTCTGGAGCGGGGCTCTCAGGAAGGAATTCTCCCGGAAAACGGAGAGGTTGGGCGAAGACAAGTTCGGCCGGAGAGGCTTGCAAATCTTCTTTAGGCGCTGAACGCAACCCTAATAAAACCCATGGAAGTTTATCAACCCAATTTGTGTCCGTGAGAGCCGCTCTGAGGGCTGCTTTCAATGACCGGTGAAAACGTTCGCACAAACCGTTGGCCTGGGGGTTATAAGCAGTCGTGCGATGAATTTTCACACCCAGGCTGAGTGCCATGGACGACCAGAGCTCGGAAACGAACTGTGGTCCTCTGTCAGACGTTATGTCTGACGGAACTCCAAAACGCGCGACACAAGCCGTTAAAAAGGCACGCGCAACGTCTGCTGCTGTGGTTGACGCCAGAGGAACCGTCTCTGACCAGCGCGTAGTTCGGTCCACCATAGTGAGAAGGTGTGTGAACCCCTGTGAGAGCGGGAGGGGTCCGACTAAGTCGATATGCACATGGTCAAAGCGTTTGGCTGGGATGTGAAAAGGCTCTAGAGGGGCTCGCGTGTGCTTGTGCACCTTCGCTCTTTGACACGCTGCGCAGGCTGCAGCCCACTCTTTGACTTGTTTACGCAGCCCCGGCCAAACGAACTTCTCTCCTACCATTTTGATCGACGCACGGACGCCCGGGTGTGCCAGCGAATGTATTAAGTCAAAAACACGGCGACGCCACGCAGCCGGGACCACGGGGCGAGGGCGCCCCGTGGAGGTATCGCAGATTAGGGGGGGCATGCCTCTTTGATGCACTCTGTGCTCCAGCCTTAGCCCTGTTGGCCCAGACTGGAGCGCGCGCACGTCCGCATCGTTAACCTGCTCAGCGGCCATGGCTGCATAATCTAACCCGATGCAGACCGGGACTGTGAGCACCTCTGCGCCGCAAGCCTGGCCCGAGTCTAGAGCTGCCGAGTCTGCCCCCTGGGGGCCTGGCATTGCAACTGCACGCGAGAGACAATCCGCAACTACATTGTGTTTACCCGCCACATGTTGAATGTCGGTGGTAAACTCCGAAATTGCAGCCAGCTGTCTGTTGCCGGCCCGACCAAGGCTCTGAAACCTTAGCCATTGCAAAAGTTAATGGTTTATGGTCCACAAAAGCGGTGAAACGGCGCCCTTCTAACCAGAACTGAAAATGGCGGATGGCCAAATGTAGGGCTAAAAGCTCCCTATCAAACGCGCTGTGTTTACGCTCGTTATCGCGCAATGTTTTGCTGAAAAACGCGAGCGGTTGCCAGCTCCCTGCTACCAGCTGCTCGACGACCGCTCCTACTGCCACGTCTGAGGCGTCCGTGGTTAGCGCCATGCGAGCTGTTGGCACCGGGTGTGCCAATAACGCAGCGTTAGCGAGAGCCGATTTGACCTGTGAGAAAGTGCGCTCCCGGTCCGGGGACCACTCAACTTTAGATGCAGGTTTTTGCTTCTTTAATGCCGCGTACAATGGGTGCATGAGCTGTGCCGCGTTTGGGAGGAAACGGTTATAAAAATTGACCATCCCCAAAAATTCTTGCAGCGCCTTAACTGTCTGCGGTTGGGGGAAATCCGTAATCGCGCGCACTTTATTCGGCAGCGGGACCGCACCCTCTGGGGATACGCGGTGTCCCAAAAAATCGATTTGCGCTACCCCGAATTGGCACTTCGCTGGGTTAATGATCAGCCCGTGTTCTGTCAGCCTCTGAAAAACGGCTGTGAGGTGGCATTCGTGTTCGGCTTCGGATGCACTGGCCACCAAAATATCATCCAGATAAGTGAATACGAAAGGGAGGCCGCGCAGCACTGCATCCATCATGCGTTGGAACGTCTGCGCGGTGCCCTTGAGGCCGAAAGGCATGCGCAAAAACTCGAAAAGCCCGAAAGGGGTTATAACTGCCGTTTTAAGTATGTCTTGCGTGCGGACTGGAACTTGGTGATAACCGCGCACCAAGTCTATTTTGGAAAAGATGCGCGCCCCCGCTAAATGTGCCGAGAAATCCTGGATGTGCGGAATCGGGTAGCGGTCGTGTGCTGAAGCATTATTTAATCTGCGGAAATCACCGCAAGGGCGCCACGAGCCGTCAGCCTTGGGCACCATGTGCAGGGGTGACGACCAAGAGCTGTTCGAGCGCCTAACAATGCCCAATTTTTCCAAGTTGGTGAATTCCTCGCGCGCCATGGCCAGTTTAGCTGGGTCCAAGCGCCGAGCTTTTGCAAAAACAGGGGGGCCAGACGTAGTTATGAAATGTACGACCCCGTGTTTGGCAACTGACGCTGAAAATGTTGGGACCGTGAGTGCTGGAAACTGGTTGAGTAATGCATGAAACTTACCACCCGCAGCTGTGACATTGGGATGTGCAGAAGGCAGGGCCACCCGAGCTGTGCAAGAGATAGAGTAGAAAGACAGTGCATTTACAATACGTCTATTAGCAAGATCAACTAACAAACTGTTTGAGCATAAAAAGTCAGCACCTAGCATGTTGTTGTTAACTGCAGCAACAACGAAGGTCCACTCGAAGGTGCACCCGTGGAGGGACAGGAGGAGCGTCTTCTCCCCATAGGTTTTGACCGTGGAGCCGTTTGCGGCTAACACCAGGGGTCCGCTGGCTGGCGTCAGTGTGTCCGCGTAGGTAGGCTTGACAAAACTCAGCTGGGAGCCCGTGTCCACCAGGAATTCTTTCCCCGAATTCGCGTTCGTCACGAAAAGCAGCTTGTTCTTCGTGCCGAGAGTCGCCGCTGCTACCGGCTCCCGGTCTTGGCGTTTCCCTGGTGCTGGTACCGGCACGGTGGAACGCATCTGCGCGCTTTCTCGGCGAAACGCTGATGGTAGAAACAGAGGGCGTTGTCAGCTCTGCTTCTCCTGGCCTCTGCCGCTGCTGCCGTCAGTGGATCCGGTGCCGCAGCCTCTGGTCTCCCTTCGTCTCGCGGGGGGGCGTTCAGCTCCGCTGCTGCCATCGTGGCTGTGCGCCGTGTATGAGCGTCGACGAGCCGCTGCGCCTCCTGGCCCAGCTTGTAGTAGTCACGGTTGCCGCGTGGCTGTGAGCTGGCTAGGGTGACTCTCACCGCTGGCGGGAGCGTTCTGAGGAAGAGGTGGGCGAAGATAAAACTGTCGTCATCCTCGCCTCTCAGGCTCATCATCTTCGCCATCAGGTCTGCCGGCCTGTCTGCTTCTCCCTCTGTAAGCGCCAGGAGCTTCTCTGCTCGCTCTTCCAACGATGGAGTGAAAGCTCGAATGAGGGCGGCTTTCAGTGCGCCATACTTGTCGTCTTGGGGCGGGTGGTTGGTCAGGCTCTCCACCCGCTGCACTGTGAGGCTGTCCAGCTTCGCGACGACATGGTAGAACCTCGTTGTGTCCGCTGAGATTCCCCGAAGGTGGAACTGCGCCTCCACAGTGGTAAACCAGGAGCGCGGGTTATGTTGCCAGAAATCGGGCAGCTGTAGTGTGGTAGCTGCGTTAACCCGGTTGGCCCCTGAAGAGTCCGGTGCGGAAAACTCGCCGTCACCGGCCATGGATAGTCGTAGGTCACCAGTGTAGAGGATGCCTTCACATATGAGACTGAGTTTATTTTCTCAGGAAAGTTTATTGGAGTTACATCCTCTATCATCAGTATCTCAAAGAAGAGGTAGGACAAACTTCCCTCTCAGCTTTTATACCCCAGAGACACAAAACCCCCCACATCACACGTATCACCTCCAGCCCACAGACCTTAAGTAAACAAATGACCCCCACAGTAACATGTAGCCTCCAAGTCTCGGTGGCGTCTCCTTTCTCTCCTCCGCCTCGGGGACACCTGCTGGGACATTGTCTCCACACCTGCTGAGGTACTTGCTGGGGGCTCCGTTTCCCCGACAACCAGTTCACACCTGTCGAGGTCCTGCTGGGACATTGTCTCCACACCTGTGAGGTTCTTGCTGGGGGCTCCGTTTCCCCGGCAACCAGTTCACACTTGCCGAGGTCATCGCTGGGGCATGTCCCGTTTGGACGTTTGAGCAAGTAAAGTATGCCATATATGCGCCCTAAATATGTGCCATAATGGGTACATATTCATACTATGTAGGATAACCAAGTAGATGGTTATGCCACTTATTCCATCTTGCTACAATGCTCCGCACTTTGTATATATATTTATATATTTATGTGTATGTATGTATATCCACTGCTCGTATTTATATCTTTCGTATCTTCTTAATTATTGCTCTGAGTGTTGCTATCCCTGTGCTGTTGCAATCCTGGAATTTCCCCATTGTGGGGCTAATAAAGGCTTATCTTATCTTATCTTATCTTATCTTATCTTATGTTTGTACAGATTTTAATAAATCTTTGGACCTATTCCCATTTTCTTCTAATATATAAAGAAATTAGGGTGGACAAAGTCTTTTTGCACCATATTCTGGATTCTACGTGACATTTCACTTTTCTGTATGCGGTAAAATCTTAAATTATTAAACCAGAGTGACATATATACAGTAGTTTTTCACCACCATTCATTGTGTGTGTGTGTGTGTGTGCGCCTGTTCATGACTGAAGCAGCTCTGCCCACAGTGCACAAATGATGTCCTCATTTTAGGAGAAGACCTTGCTCCACTGTAATCTCCCTGGAGACTGATGCCTCTGTAACTGGGAGTATTTACTGTTGCTTTGAAGCTTTACTTTCTAAAAGTAAAGCTGGATTTGAGGTCGGTCGGATCGGATACCGGCGACACCAGCAGAGATTGTTTTACTATCAACAGGTCAGTAAAAATGCCACCAAAGAAGGAGGAAATGGAAGAGATCAAAAAATCTCTGAACTTCTTGTCAGATGAACTGACCAAAGTCACCAATCAACAGCTTAAACTACTAGGGCTAATGGAAGAAGTCCGAGAATTGAAATTAACAATTCAAGAAAAACACAAAAAACACTGCACACTTGGAGCGACGCGTCGAGGATCTTGAACAATATTCTCGTATGGATGATCTAATTATAAGTGGACTAGACATTAAATATCAATCATATGCCAATATTACAGCAGGAATGAGAGGTGAAGAGGCTCCCCTAAGTGAATCAGTCTCCCTGGAAAACCAGGTGCTTCAGTTCCTTGAAAGCAGAAATATAAAGGTTGAAGTAAATGCAATTTCAGCCTGTCATACTTTACCCAGTCAAGATAATAAAACAAAGAAATCAATTGTAATGCGCTTTGTGAACAGAAGGGTAAAGAATGATATACTGAGGCAGGCCAGAAAACTACAGGGAACAGAAGTCTACCTAAATGAACATTTAACAAAGGCTAATGCTGAAATAGCACGGCAAGCATGGATGCTGAAAAGACAAAATAAGATACAGGCAACATGGACAAGAAATTGTCGAGTTTGTATCAAACTAAATGGAACACCTGAGGAAGCAAAGACCATAATAATCAGAGATTTTACTGACTTAAAAAATAAATATAGATGAACACTGATTAAGAAAATTAAGAGACTATGATAATCCATATCCACACACACGGCAAGAATAGTTCTTCTGTGACATACCATGTCAATGTATTAAATAAAAAACAAAAACCAAACAAAACAAAAAAACTTATGACTGACTTTAGCAGACATCGATTATCCCCATTTGGAGGAAGTCATTTGACACAGAGTGAGGAAATTCAACTCTGAAAATATGTCATTATGCTGAACATAAACTACAAGAGATGGAGAATGATATTGATCCTGACAACCACTTTTTCAGCAATATTCATAATCATTGTGAATATTATACTGAAAAGCAATTCAAAAGTCAAGTGCAATTAGATGGTAAACTATCAATAATACACTTCAACAGCAGAAGTCTTAACAAAAACTTTCCACAGATTCAGGACTTGACATTGTTCAATGACTCAGTGACAACACACAGACTCCGAATCGATACAATCAAGTTTATTAACAACCAGGTAATGTGGATGTGGTGTGAATGTTGTCTGGAACTACCGGGAACTGAGCGAGACACCGTACAGCCTGGCAACCCTGAGGACACACAAGGAGAGAGGATTACTGGGTGTCACTACTGGAGATAAACAGTTACACTGAACTTACTGTGGGAACAGATGGTATTGCTCTTCAGATGGTGGAGTGACCCCGGCAGATGTGTAAACGTGCTGGTGGTGGTGAGAAGAAGTGAAGAGTGGGCCGCCACCTGGGAGGAGGAAGCTGGGAATCCACCCCTGAGGCTGCCACCTGTGCACAGGGGAACTGAATCACAAGATTAGTGGAAATGAGCGCTTACGTGGCAGGCTGGATGGCTCCTGGGAATGAAGCAGGAGATGAGCGCTGGCTGTAGCATAGCAAGATGGCTGGAAACAGTGATGAAGCTCTCCTGGAGCGCAGTGAAACATCTCCGCACTAACCTGAAGGTCAGAGTGGTAGATATAGGCGGCATCTGATGAAAACCAGGTGTGAGCGCAGCTGACAGTGATGAGTGGAGCGGACCATGACAGGACTATTTAAAACAGCTAGACAGAAAATTTACAGCTATCACAGTCTCTGAAACTTGGCTTAATGAAGAGCAGACTCCTCTGATGGCAATCGAGGAATGTCAGATGCTTCATATGAACAGATCTCAATAAAAGGGTAGTGGTGTTGCACTGTATATTGATGACCTGTATAGGTGTAAGCTTGTGAATGGAATGTCCTTTGCACTACCAGGGATTCTGGAATGTGTTACTGTTGATATTGACCAAGATAAAACAAAAAATCTAATTATAAGTTGTATATATAGAATGCAGTGAAATTGCATCGAGACATTCAGAGATAAATTAGTCGAGCTGTACAATAATATTACTAGTAAGAAAATGGTTGCAATTTGTGGAGATTTCAATATTGATTAACTAAATCCATTTCAACAAAATGTAATTACAGAGTTCATGAATACTATGTGCAGTATGAGTCTATATCCCACAATAACACATCCCAGTAGAATCACAGTTCACACTGCTACACTTATTGATAACCTGTTTGTTAATTGATAAGGAAATAGAAAGTGGATTATTGATAAATGATATGAGTGACCATTTGCCAGTCTTTGCACTTATCCATGGCCACACGGAGGCCAATACAGAAAAAATTTTAAAATCTTTCAGATACAAATCACAAAATGCAATCAGTTCTTTTAAAGAAGACATGCTGAAGCAAGAATGGACAAAAATCTATGTATCAGATGTAAATGAAGCCTATGACATATTTATGAACATTGTAACCACTCTTCATGAAAAAAATTGTCCATTAGTAAAGAAAAAGCTAAAACATAAATTTCTCTCCTACCGGAATATAGGTAAGATGGTAAAGGTGCACAGCCCGCTGGGCGAGGTCTAAGTGATAGCCAGCCGCTTCAGTGGGCATGAGACGGGCGGCTTCCGCCAGATAGCCGTCAATCTCCTCCAGCCACTCCGGGCAATAGTCACACTCGCTGGCGGGCATCTCCCTACCAAGTCCAACTACAGGAGAAAAAACTCCACACAATGGCAAAACTCACGGAAGAAAGGCGTCTCAGTGTGGTGTCTCCATTTAGACGTCCGTGGCAGGAGTATACTGTCATGCGGTGGTCCTCGCGGATCACCATAAGACACCAAGAGTCCACCGATGAGTTTTGCAATGATGGTGATTTATTTACAAGACACGAGACACACATACAAGACTATGACTGTGGTGAGAAAACACTGAACACAGAGCATGGGACCGTAAGGCTAACCCCAGCCACTTACAGTCTAAAACATGGCATGACATGAACGAGCAAAGCACGAGAATATACACACGAACCTGACCAGACCAGAATGATGAATGTCTGACGAGGCTTGGATGATGTCTGACAATACTCCTGCAATCTAACTGCCGTCAGTGTCCGCCTAATAAAGTTGAACGCTAATGAGCAGTAATGACAGCCAGCTGGCTGACCTTGACAGCCGTGAGCCCCACCGAGCGCCTTCACAATAAGAGCCCGGTGAAGCCAGAATATAACCCACAGCTGTCAAAGCCGGCAGCGAGGTATACGTAGCCTGAGCGCGGACAAGACCGGTGCTCTGGTCACAACAGTACCCTCCCTCCGAGGGCGGGATTCCAGAACGCCCATAGACCATCCTGCCCCCCCACCCCACCCCCTCCAGGGTGGGCGGCTGGGGGCAGGTCCAGAGGAGAGAGAGACCAAACCCAGAAGCAGTGCAATAAAACACAATCAAGACCAGGCAAGGGAAACAAAACTAACACAGCACAAAGTCAAAAAAATATACCAAACACTCAGATCTGATTAAATGCCAAAATAACAATTACAGCAAACAGCACAGGACAGCAAGAAAAAAATCAAATCTTTGCCCAAGTTTCACAAGAAAATGGATTCTCACTGTTTTATTTATTTATATCTCATTTCATTACAAGTGTAATGGGCCCCAACCAGGGGTCTATGATTACACTTTAAATCACAAAGCTTTATATCCGAGGGCTCTCTTCAAGATAGAGACTGTTCCTCTTATTGCTGAGATCTGTATTTCACAGATGCTACGACAGCCAGGTATCGCCTGTAGATATTTTTTCAGGTTTTTCTTCACCATTCCAGTTGCTCCCACCACCACAGGTATTATATCTGCTTCCTGCAGATTCCAGATGCTCCTTAGGTCGTTTTTGAGGTCTTGATATTTTGTTATTTTTTTCTCTTTCTGCTCTGTTGAGGCCGTAGTCATTCGGTATGGTTACATCTATTAGTTTGGCAGTTTTGTCCTTTTTGTTCAAGATAACTATGTCCAGTTTTATTGCTCCTCCTTCATTGTGTCTTCCAGTTGGGATTTCCTTGTCATAATAGATGGTAATATCTCCGTTAGAGCTGACTGGCTCTGGATCGTGTTCCCATACTGGTCCTTTTACTTCTATTTTGAACTCTTTGCATATTTTCCAGTGTATGTAACGGCAAATCTTGTTGTGGCGAGCAGTGTAGTGTCCATCGGCCATGAGGACCTGGCAACCGGAGAGTAGGTGGCTTGCACTCTCCACCGCTACATGACAGAATCGACATTTGTCACTCTGTGACAATCCTGCCATTTTTTAAAGCCATTGGTTAGAAGTCCCTGGTCTTGTGCTCCAACCACTAGTCTCTCTTCGTCGTACCCCAGATCTCTGTTCCTGATCCAGCTTAATGTCTCTTCCCTATCGATATACTCCCTGTTGGGTTCCTCCTGGAAACGTCCTGCTAGCTTATGTTGTTTCCATCTTTCTTTTCTTTCCTCCTGTGTCCTTTTGCTGTATTTTTCCCTTGTCTTTCTAGCTATTTTTTGTTGCTGGGTTTTGTTGACTGGCTTTCATGTTATCTAATAAATCTCCTGCAAAGGTCTCGGCTTGTTTAGTTGTGGATGTGTTATGACTGAGGGTTTCATGATGTTGGGTGACCTTTTCCACTGTCTCATCATTGGCGCTTTTTAGATATTGACCAATGCTTATTATTGTTGCCCTGTAGGCCTGGTTTATTTCAATTAGACCCAGCCCTCCCTCTTTACGGGGCATATATATCCTATCTAGACATTGGTTTCTGTATGTTACCTTATGAAGGGTCAGGGTCTTCCTGGTCCAAACATCCAGCTTGTCCAGTTCCCCCTGTGGCCAGTCTATCACCCCAAATCCATATGTGGCAACTGGTACTGCCAACTGGTTTATTGCAGTGATTTTATTTTTAGGTGTTAAATTTGATTTACAGATTTTCTTTAGGCGATGTTGGTATTCTTTTTTGACCATTTCCCTCATTTTTCTGTGTTCAATAGTTGTATTTTCTTCTATGCCCAGATATTTATATGCTGATTCCCCTGACAGGTCTTTGATGTGCTTATTGTCTTCTATTTGGATATTCTCTGATGCTGTTTTCTTTCCTTTTTTTTATTGTACATTTTGTGCACTTGTCAAGTCCAAATTCCATGCAGATGTCTTTTGAAAACATGTGAACGGTATTGACAAGTTGATTCAATTTCTGTTCAGATTCTGCGTAGAGCTTGAGGTTGTCCATGTAGAGCAGATGATTCACTCTCTTGCTCCTTTTTCTTGTTCTACCTTTGCTTAAATCATACCCAATGTCAAGGTCTGATAAGATTTTACTTAAGGGGTCAATACATAGACAGAAAAGCAGTGGCGAAAGGCTGTCCCCCTGGAATATTCCTCGCTGGATCCTGATGTCTGGGATTGTTATTTGTCCTTCTTTGTGGTTAAGCGTAATTATGGTTTTCCACTTAGCCATCTGGACCTCCAGAAAAGTTTTAACCTCTGGGCTGATGTTATACAGCTCCAGACAGTGTATTATCCAGGAATGGGGGACGCTGCCGAATACCTTTTTGTAGTCGATCCACGCCATGCTTAAATTTCTCTCACGCCTCTTACAGTCTTCCAGGATGGTTTTGTTAATGAGCAGTTGTTCTTTGGCTCCCAGCTTATTACTTATGCAGCCTTTTTTCTGTGGTTGCAAGTAGTTTTCTGCATCCAGATGTTCATAAATGGCCTCAGTAATGAGTCCTGTCAGCCATTTGTATGTAGTCGGGAGGCAACAGATGGGTCTGTATTTATTGACTTGTTGGGTTTCAGGACTCTTGGGCAGGAGTATGGTGTTTCCATATGTGAGCCATTCTGGTGCTTCTTCCTCTCCCCTAACAAGTCGGTTAAATGCCTCTGTGTAGTGTTTGTGCAGTGCTGTTATCTTTTTGAGCCAGAAGTTCGGTATTTTATCTATTCCAGGGGACTTGAAGTTAAGATATTTCCTGATTTTTTCTTGAGCTGTTTCTTCTGTGATTTTTAATGAGGGCATCTGTTGTTTTCCTTTATTTTTCTCAGCAATGGTTTGAATCCAATTATTACTTTTATGTTGCACTGGGTCCTCAAACAGATTTCTCCAGAACATTTCCAGCTGGGGTTTTTCAGGAGGTGCCTCTACTTCAATGGTTTCATCTGTAAGCCTCCTGTAGACTTGTTTTGGGTTCTCTGCAAATAATTTATTGATCAGTTTTGAATTCTCTCTCCGTTGCCTGTTTCTGATTTGGGCTGCTAGGGCCTTGACTTGCGCCTGGTGCTCTGCTATTTTTCCTATTATGTGATCTTTCCTAATGTTATATTTTTCTTGGATTCTGTTGATTACTCTCAGTAATTTAGTAGTGCAGTTTTGGTTCTGTATGTAATATGTCATTTGAGAAATTTCAGCCCTAAATCGATTAATTTTTCCTTGAAGTTTGTTTTTCCAAATAGGTGTGGAGATTTTTGTTTTGGTTTGACGTTCATTTTTTTCTTTACGCTGTGGAGCTAGCGTACTCTGCACATACCCCGCTGCACCAAAGTTTATGCAGTTAAGCTCAGTCAGACTGACCCCCTGAGGTACAAGTTCACATAGGCCTCTGTTGACCTTTTGCAATAGTAATTTGAAAATCTTTATTCTCTTTAACCCCTTGCACTCTGGTCAATTTCCCTAAAAACGCCTAAAAATAACGTACCCAAAGTAAATCAAAAGCTGTTCTTCAACCCTTTGCAGCATCTTCATGGGGTTGGTCTCATTTAAAAGAAAACACTTTGAATTTTTTGGCAAAACAGTCATAATCTCTCTAAGTGCTCCTGCCACTGAGTAACTGTCATCTAAACATACTGAACTTGAAGAAAATAAAGTTTGCCTGGGTGTTTTTTTGGATACAAATGCTTGCAAATAACACACAGCTGTCAGATCCGGAACATGCAACAGAAATGTAGAACCAAGTGTTATCCAGCTGAGGTCCAAATTTTGTAACAATACCACAAAAAATGAATATATTACACAGCTTTTTCCTCAGGTTGTTCCCAGACATTTTTGAACTGTGCCAAATTGTGCCAAATGGCACAGTTTGGAAAAACGTCTGTAACTTTTGAATGATTCAATATAGAAGCTTCATCCTGGGCTCTAATGAAAGGTGACAGTCAGGGCTGTGTGTGTGTGTGTGTGGGGGGGGGGGGGGGGGTGTTTATTCATTCATGAATGAATGAATGAACAAACAAGCCCCCACACACAAAGAAGCATGCCACGTAAAAAATGTGACTTTTTTTTTTTTTTACAAGAAAAAATAACCTACAGTGCACTAAAAATTATACTAAAATATCTGTAATGTAGAAGATAACAACTCCGCCCCCCCGCTACAGAGGACGGACATCGCCCATCGCTACATGATGGACCGCGGTGACGGTGCGCCGCGGTCTACTACGCACAGTTGTACTAAAATATCTGCAATATATCTGCAATCCGCTACAGAAGAGTAGCGGTGGGGAGGGGCGCTCACGGTCCGGACGCGGCGCACGGGTCGCCGCGGTCCATCATGTGGCAATGACGCACAGTTGTAATTTACCGATCAGTCAAAAGTCATTTTGATTACAATTTTCAGGGATAAAGAATAATTTAGCTTATAACACTTACCTGTCCACAATAGCAGTGTCGCTGGCGAACTTCTCTTCCTCATTGTCAGATGAACATGATGTTGGTCCGCTTGTTACGACTCGTGGTTCTGGTCACACGACCCGGTCAAACCATGATTCCATTATTGCGGTTTTGCGCTTCCATGATTGCGGTTTTGGCGAACAATTTTTCAAAACAAATAAGAACAGTAGTAAGAAAAAAGACTGGAGAACGCGTGTGTGTCACCCAGCAGCTTACACAAAACAGATTTTACGCACTGGTCGTACGCTTTCAATTGTCAAAGTTCTCTGCTTCATTTGGCTCGCTGCATTCGCAGCCGTTGGTAGGTGGGTCCTTCTTGCTACGTTTTCAGTCATTGGTTCTTCAAGGTTTCAGAAACCCAATTCAAGGCTCTTATTAGTCGAATGAGAGGTCAATCAAATCTAAACCAATCAAAGCACTCCTTTGGCTTTCTGTTCGCGGCTCTGTCTGTAGTGGAAGAATGGAAATGCAGCTTTTTTTTTTTTCAGTGTGCCCTAGGATGCAGAGATGTGAACGCCTGCGGTATCCCGGAGTGCAAGAGGTTAAGCTTAATTAATTTAGGACGTTCTTTCATTGTCATTTTTTTTGTTTCTTCTATTTTGTTGGCAAGTTCCTCTTCCATTCCTAATTGATCTTCGCTCATTTCTATTTGGGGGTTGATCTGCTTCCTTATTGGATCCTGGTCTACACTCCCCCTTGTTGCTTCATCAGGATGTTCTGATTCTGAGCCAGAAGTTGCAGGGGATTCACCTGGGTGGCCTGGTGGCACCTCTGTAGGGTGTGTTTGACAAGGTTGTTCCAGAGGTTTTTCAATTAGTGGTAGTGGTAGTGGACACTCAACTGGGCAGATGTTATTCTGTTTCATTTTTTCTATTTCCGTGTGCATGTACTCCAGTTGTTGCTCTGTGAAGTACCTTTGGGTGAGGAAGTTGTGTCTCTGGGTTGTGAGTTTGGCTCAGGGTACGCCAGTTTTATCCGGGCAGTGATGGAAGAAGATTCGCTGCCATTCATTGCATCGTTCCCGCTGGTTGCTGTATTTCATCTTGGCGTACTCGGTTGCCCATATTAAAACCCATCTTTCCTCCATGCTCCACTGACTTTGTTTGTATTCTTGTTGTTCAAGTAGGTTGGCATCTTGATAGTCTTTTATTGCTTGGGCTTGAGCTTCATATTTGATCTTTTCTATTTCTTCTTGTCCTAGGTATTTTGAGACCTGAGAGACTATAGATGTTAATTTGGAGGTGGTGGTGGCTGCTTTCTTTTCTGGTGGTAGCTCGGATTCTCTGATCTTCTCCTCAAATATATGCTTTTTCCTTCTGCCCCACTTCTCATACCTTGAATAGGCGTAGCGGGACAGAATAATTTTCTTCTCCTGTTGCTACGCAATTATTTGACCACCTGCAGGGAAATGGTTTACTTGAAGAGTTTCAATCTGGGTTTAGAATCCATCATAGTACTGAAACAGCCTTAGCGAAGGTCACTAACGACCTCCTCATTGCATCTGATAATGGACTAGTTTCTGTACTTGTCCTTTTAGACCTTAGTGCAGCTTTTGATACTATCAATCATAATATTCTACTTGATAGGTTAGAACACTATGTTGGACTTAATGGAACTTCGTTGCAGTGGTTTAGATCTTATTTATCTGATAGGTTCCAGTTTGTTCATGTAAATAATGAGTTTTCTTTCAACTCAAAGCTTAGTCATGGAGTTCCACAGGGATCTGTGCTAGGCCCTACTCTTTTTAGTTTATATATGCTTCCGTTAGGCAACATTATTAGAAAGCACTGTATACATTTTCATTGTTATGCAGATGACACACAATTATACCTGTCAATGAAGCCAGATGATAGTAATCAATTAGCCAAGTTAGAAGCCTGTCTTAAGGAAATCAAAGCTTGGATGACTTGTAATTTCCTGCTATTAAATTCAGATAAGACTGAAGTCATTCTTGTTGGTCCAAAAAACCTTAGAAATTCCTTTCCAAATCAAACTTTCAGTTTGGATGCAGTTACTCTTTCTCTTAATAGCTCTGTGAGGAACCTTGGAGTTATTTTTGATCAGGATTTGTCCTTCAATTCACATATTAAATTTGTTTCTAAGACTGCCTTCTATCATTTGCATAATATTGCCAAGATTAGGAGCATCTTGTCTCAGAGTGATGCTGAGAAGCTGATCCACGCTTTTGTTAGCTCGAGATTAGATTATTGTAATTCTTTATTATCAGGCTGTCCTAAAACATCTTTAAAAAGTCTTCAGCTGATCCAAAATGCTGCAGCAAGAGTTTTAACAGGTACTAGAAAGAGAGATCATATCTCTCCGGTTCTGGCCTCCCTTCATTGGCTTCCCATAGAGTTTAGAATTAAGTTTAAAATCCTTCTTCTTACTTACAAAGCTCTAAACAATCAGGCTCCTTTTTATTTAAAAGATCTGATACTACCATGTTATCCCAACAGAGCACTACGCTCCCAAAATGCAGGATTACTTGTAATACCTAGAATCTCCAAAAGTACAATGGGAGGCAGAGCCTTCAGTTATCAAGCTCCTCTCCTGTGGAATCAGCTGCCAATCTGGATTCGGGAGTCAGACTCGATCTCTGTTTTTAAGAATAGGGCTAAAACCTACCTTTTTGATCTAGCCTACAATTAGGGAGGGATCATGTGTTTCTGAACCCTCCCTTAGTTATGCTGCTAATAGGTTTAGTCAGCCGGGGGACCTCCAGTAATGCACTGGGCCTCACTCCTTTCCTCACTCTCTATGAAATATTTTTTTTTTGCTGGTCATTAACATTTGTTTGTTCTCTCCCATAGATTGAGTCCCCATCGTGCTGTTTGCTCTCTACATGTCTGTTCTTTTCTTCTTCTCTATCCCCTCACCCCCCAGCCAGTCGCAGCAGATGACTGCCCCTCCCTGAGCCTGGTTCTGCTGGAGGTTTCTTCCTGTTAAAAGGGAGTTTTTCCTCTCCACCGTCGCCAAGTGCTTGCTCACAGGGGATCGCCTGATTGCTGGGGTCTTTCTGCAACTGTGGGGGTTCCCCCCTACAGTTGATAGTGCTATGAGATGACTGTTGTTGTGAAATGGCGCTATATAAATAAAGTTGAATTGAATTGAATTGAATCCTCAAGGGACCATTTTACAGTTTCTTCTTTTCTTGTATACTGTTTAGTCCTTTTTTGATCTTGTTGGGGCCCAGGACCAGATCTGTGCTGGTCTGATGGGGATCCTGGTTGAGTGTTTGTGACACTCGAAGATGAAGCTGCACCATCGCTCTCAACAGCCCGCCTAGTGCAGAAACGAGCTGAGGGGACCATTTTATCCTGGTCAGTACCTTTCCAGCATCTTTTTCCTGTTTTATTCATTTTTCATATTGGGTTCCTCATCGTCCACGGCTTCTTATTGGTTATTCAAAGCTACCCTCGCCATGACCCCCCCCGTCGGACCCCGATTGGGCCACCGCAGCCTCCACAACGGACCCTGACTGGGTCGGTGCAGCTCGGCTGATGATCTCCACTCCCGAACCTGGAACCTCCAAATCAGTGACCCCGACTGGCTCCATGCCGGCGACACTGCAATTAAGCTCACACACAACAGGAAAACCGGGATCAGTATCACCGGTAGCAACAGAACCCAGTGAGACGAGCTCAGGCACAGCAGGCGGCTGCTCCACACTCGCCTCCCCGAGAGGCAGGCACAAATGCTCCGAAACAGAGGACAGAGACACAATAGGGAGCACTTGCCTGCACTCGGGTTCTGTTGCCACCCAGGACTTCGTCGATCCAGGTTCTGGGCGGCGACTCTCGTCCGCAGGCTCCAACTCAGCTGTGTCAGGCTCCGCAGCTTGCAAGATGACATCTGCAGCCTGAGGTTCCTCCCGCGCTGATGTCCACGCCGATGACCCGTATGGCATGGGGGCAGGGGACACTCGACCCACTGATTCAGACCGTTCCGGTGAGGAAACCCGGGGACGCTTCTCCGTCGGCACAGGTTCTGGGCCGCAGTCTGCTCTCTTCCTCTGTCCACGACGTGGCTGCTGGACTGGATCCAGGCTTTCCAGCCGCGCAGGCCCCCTCCTCCTCCCGCGATGTAGGCCTGGCGTCGCGTACCACTCGGCAGGGGAAGACACAGAGGCAGCAGGTTTAGGAATAACAGTTACAGCAGGTGGCGGAAGCTCGGGGGGGGGGGGTGGGCTGCGAACCCCAAACTCCGGCCCCAGGAGTCAGACAAGGCAGATCATAAAAATGATGGGAAGAAACAATTTGCACTTGCCTGTCTCCTGGAGAGAAGGTGGTACCTGCTGCAGAAGGTGGAGTTCTCCTTTCATCCCTCCGGGAGAAAACGGCAGGCTCCTCAGGGCAACGAGGAGGAGCCACTCGAGATGGATTGCTGACAGGTCTCGCCGAAGCACAACTCACAGCATTCCCAGCCGTGGGGGGTGATGTCACAGAGGAGGACATGGCAGTCGGGGCGACGCGGGCACGAGGAGCTGACAGCGCAGCTGGAACAGATGACCCAAGGACGGCGGCTGCGGGGATTCCCATCTATCGTAACATATATGATGCAGCCAACAGGGAGGCTGGGTCCCTCTGACGACCCGGAGCTGGATCCGGACGGGATTCTCGTTGGGGCTTGGTAGGAGCACGGCTATGGGGCCTACTGGCTGATGGAGTGGCGAAGGGCCCAGGAACGCATGACGCTGGGACTGGGCGGGTGGCAGGCACTGGATTCCGATCCACAGGTCCCCTGCCGGGCTTTCCCTCCAGCCGACGAATCTCCACTCTCGCCTGGGACGCTGTCCTCGCGGGAGGTGGAGGGGTTCCCAGGAGCGCCTTCTCCCTCAATGTGCATTGTGCAAAAATCCATGATAACCTCTTTTCTCCTACCGGAATATAGGTAAGATGGTAAAGGTGCACAGCCCGCTGGGCGAGGTCTAAGTGATAGCCAGCCGCTTCAGTGGGCATGAGACGGGCGGCTTCCGCCAGATAGCCGTCAATCTCCTCCAGCCACTCCGGGCAATAGTCACACTCGCTGGCGGGCATCTCCCTACCAAGTCCAACTACAGGAGAACAAACTCCACACAATGGCAAAACTCACGGAAGAAAGGCGTCTCAGTGTGGTGTCTCCGTTTAGACGTCCGTGGCAGGAGTATACTGTCATGCGGTGGTCCTCGCGGATCACCATAAGACACCAAGAGTCCACCGATGAGTTTTGCAATGATGGTGATTTATTTACAAGACACGAGACACACATACAAGACTATGACTGTGGCGAAAAAACACTGAACACAGAGCATGGGATCGTAAGGCTAACCCCAGCCACTTACGGTCTAAAACATGGCATGACATGAACGAGCAAAGCACGAGAATATACACACAAACCTGGTCAGACCAGAACGATGAATGTCTGATGAGGCTTGGATGATGTCTGACGATACTCTTGCAATCTAACTGCCATCAGCGTCCGCCTAATAAAGTCGAACGCTAACGAGCAGTAATGACAGCCAGCTGGCCGACCTTGACAGCCGGGAGCCACACCGAGCGCCTTCACAATAAGAGCCCGGTGAAGCCAGAATATAACCCACAGCTGTCAAAGCCAGCAGCGAGCTATATGTAGCCCGAGTGCGGACAAGACCGGCGCTCGGGTCACAACAAATACAAGCTACCCAACCAATCTTTCAAAAAAAAATTAAATAAATAAAACGACTCAGAGTGTGAATGCAGTCTCACCTGCAGATGAATTTAGTAAGTTTTTTGTTAACATTGGTCCTAATTGGACTTCCGGTTATGGCGGCCACGTAGGAAGACGTGTTTCACACTGCTCTGCTCCTAAAAATAAAAAGTAGGCTAAAACTCTCTTAATTGGAACAAAAACCTATCCCAGCGTTTAGGCGCGGGTATGATAAAGACCAAAGCTGGGAAATCAGGCGGAGGAAAAAGTAATTCGACAAAACAATCCAAACTAACAGACTTCCACGCTCATGACGAAGCAGAAAAAACTCCAGAGACTATGGCGGAGGATGGAGCCAGCGGCGGAGCGGTAACTGCTGAGGAGGGGACGAGTGCGGTGCTCGCTGCCATCAGCTCCATGAGAGCAGACTTTTCGTCTAAATTTGATGGAATTATAGTAGCGATAGAAGGAATGAGAAAGGAAATAAATGACTGCTTGGAACGAGTATCGCAGGCGGAGCTCCGAATTTCAAGCGCTGAAGATGACGTCACCAGCCTACAGTCAAAGTTGCAAACACTGGAATTAAAATGGAAACGTCTGGAAGATAACGTCCTGGACTTAGAATCCCGCTCGCGAAGGAATTATTTGAGGCTGGTGGGTCTCCCGGAGGGAGCGGAGGGACGGGACACATGTTCCTTTTTGGAAAAGTGGATTCCAGAAGCGCTGAACAACGCGGACCTGCAGTCATCGGTCGGCTTACAGAGCGCTCACCGAATTGGCCCACCGAGTGATAATAAGACACCACCGAGGACACTGATTATGAAGTTCCTCAGCTACAGAGACAAGATGATGATCACCAATGCGGCGCGAGCTAAAGGGGAAATTAAATACCAGGATCAACAGGTGCAGTTCTACCCAGACTCGACCACAGGAATTCAACAATTAAGGAAACAGTTCGACCCCACCCGCAAAGAGCTGTGCAACCTCGGGATTCATCACGGAGTGATTCATCCGACAAGACTCCTGGTCACATATAAGGGCAAAACCCACATCTTCAAGACCCCTCAAGAGGCGCAGGAGCTCATTAAGCAGATCCAAGAGGAGACTGGTGGGAGCTAAGCATGAACATGACAAAGGTAGAACATTTAAGCATTTGTGCAGGCATCTGATTGATCTGAAACATATAACATGTCTACAAAATACAGACTGTATTAAAAAAAAAAGCTATGATGTACAAAGTTGCTATAAAACTTTGAAGTTATGTTGAAAAAACTACAGAAGAGAGTTAATGTCATTAAAAATAGTAGTAGAGTCAGGGTGATTGAGAGGAGAAAGAGAGAGTGGTTTGACTGATCCTCGCAGGTGTGGAACAGTCACTAGCTATAACGGGAGATGGAATTTTTTTGATTTTGGGGGGGATTACCACGAATGTGGGGAAAGGGAATTTGTTTTTGTGTAGTTTGTAGGATGAATGTTCAACCATCCATGTTTTTGCTTCTCTGTATGAGCATGTTTATATTGCAAGGTAATCTCAAACTCCTTATTGATCATAGATCAAAGCGTTAATTTTAATTTAACTTGATGGAATTGCAGAGGTCTACAAAATCTAACAAAACTTAAACAAGTTATGAATAAAATAAAAGACATAGATTCAAAAATTGTATTTTTACAAGAAACTCATCTAATAGAGGAGGATGTAAAAAGAATTAGGAGAAGATGGCAAGGAAATGTGTTCACCTCATCATTTTCATCCCGAGCCAGGGGAGTTATGACTCTCATACATAAAACAGTCCCATTTCAAGTGAAAAATGTAATTGGAGACAAATTAGGAAGATATCTAATCATCCAAGGATCTTTGTTATTAGAAAATATAAATCTGGTGAACTTATACGGTCCCAATACTGATGATCAAAACTTCTTTGTTAATTTATTCCTTACTTTATCATCACTTACAGGGAAACATATAATAGCAGGGGATTTTAATTGTACATTGAATCCCAGTATACAATAAAAACTGTCCTATAAAAAAATACAGTGACAGACAACAAAAAAAAAAATATTCCTTGGGTCACCAAGGGGTTAATAAATGCATATAAAAAGAAGAATACATTATATAAACAATTCATTAAATGCAGAAAGGTGGAAGCTGAGATCAAATATAAAAGATATAAAAATAAGCTTACTAATATAATGAGGACCTGTAAGAAAGAATACTACAACAGAATATTAGAGGATAACAAAAATAACTTAAGAGGAATATGGCAAGTACTCAATGGGATTATTAGTAATCGTCCTAAGAATGCAAATTATCCAGAATCTTTTACTGAAAATGGCAATTTGATAAATAATATGGAAGATGTGGTCAGTGGTTTCAATAAATTTTTTGTAAATGTTGGTCCTGAATTAGCAAAATCAATAGTGACACCAGAAACAAACTACAGTGGTTCTGTGAATGAAAGAGAAGATAGAAATCCAAACACAATCTTTTTAGGTGCAGTTACTGAAAAGGAAATTATCGAGACTGTGAGTAAATTTAAGAACAAAAAATCAACGGACTGGAATGAAATTGACATGAGAATAGTGAAAAAAGTAATTGAAGGAATTGTTAAGCCACGCACCCACATCTGTAACCTATCATTTCAAACTGGTACATTTCCAGACAAAATGAAAATAGCAAAAGTAATACCTTTATACAAAACAGGAGACAGTCATCGCTTCACCAATTACAGGCCAGTCTCTTTACTCTCACAATTCTCCAAAATACTTGAAAAAATCTTCACTAAGAGACTGGATGATTTCACTGAAAAACACAACCTCCTTACAGATAGCCAGTATGGTTTTAGAGCAGATAAATCTACATCTTTGGCACAGATCGAACTTACAGAAGAAATTACTAGTTGTACAGATTTAAAAAAAGGTTGCTGTAGGAGTATTTATAGATTTAAAGAAAGCTTTTGACACCATTGACCACAGAATACTACTAAGGAAACTGGAAAGGAATGGGATAAGAGGGGTAGGACTGAGTTGGGTGGAAAGTTATTTAAGTAACAGACAACAATTTGTACAAATTGGTGAGCACAAATCACCCTTCATGGACATCACTTGTGGTGTGCCCCAGGGGTCAGTTTTGGGACCCAAACTCTTTATTTTGTATATAAATGACATATGCCAAGTATCAAAAATTCTGAAATTTATTTTGTTTGCGGATGACACAAATATCCTTTGCACTGGTGAGAATTTGCAGCAGGTTTTAGAGGTGGTCACAACTGAAATGGAAAAATTAACGCAGTGGTTCAACAAAAATAAATTATCTCTAAATCTAAAAAAAAACAAAGATTATGTTGTTTGGAAATTATAAAATAAATCATGAAATAATGGTAACGATAGATGATACCAGAACAGAAACAGTACAGGAAAATAAGTTTCTGGGGGTGACGCTAGACAATAAAATCTGCTGGAAACCTCACATCAGTCACATCCGGGCCAAGTTAGCAAAATGTATAGGCATACTGGGGAAGACAAGACACATCTTGGACTATAAATCATTGGTCTTATTGTACAATTCACTGTTTTTGTCATGACGGCCACTGGGCCGTCATCTGCCTCATCAGCTCCAGCTGCGCACAGACCAGCAGGTGCTAATCAGCGGCTGTTAAAAGCCAGTGTTGCTGACAGCCCGGCACGGAGTCGTCTGTCTTCCTCGTCTGAGTTTGAGCCAGAGCTTCGTTCCACTGTCAAGCCAAGAACGTCTCGTCAGGATCAGCCACGTAAGAGAATGATTTGCTTTTCTACCCCTTGCCTTTACCCCTGTGCACAGGTGGACCTCCCAGGCGGCGGACCAACTTCCCCAGCCGACGGGGCGTTGCCACCTCCATCACGGAGCTCCTCGTTACCACCACAGCTACGGGTACAACCATCACCACAGCTACAGGAGCTATCGTCATCACGGCTACTGGTACAACCACCACCTCTGCTACGGGAGCAATCATCATCACAGCTACAGGTGCAATCACCACCACGTTGCACGGACACTGGAAGTCAGCAGAACATAACCTGTGGCATATCCAAGTAAGCCTAACCACCTACAATTACCCGCCATCGCTGAACAGCTGTAATTGTTTCAGCTTGTGTGTTCCAGGGTTGCCAGGTCGCCATCTGAACTGCTCAGTTCCAGTGACCAGACTTCGATACTTGCACTCACACACACACTACACTCCCTCACTATACAATAAAGAATAATTGTCTATATCTGCTCGTGTCAGTGTCTGTTTCCTGGATCCAGAACATGTCAGTACGACTCCGTCACGTTGACCCAGCGGACAGTACACTGTCGCGCAAATTAAACACACTTAGCGCTCGGGTAGATATTTTATCACACCAACAGACAGTTATTCTTAACCAACTGACTCTAATTAACAGTCGGCTGGATCGTCTGGAGGGACACCAGACGTTCTCCCCGACCGCTAGTGTTTCAACCCCTGCAGGCTTAGTGACAGGTCAAACTAACACCTCATCGTCTCCTCGCCTCACCCCTGTTCCCACTCCTGCTCGGTTTAGCGGAAAACTCAGGGAAGCCCGAGGGTTCATTCTACAATGTGAATCAGTCTTCCTCCGCATTCCGGGAGACTTCGCCATAGACTCAAGTAAGATTGGTTATATCATCAACTTGTTGGGGGGTAGAGCCTTAGATTGGGCATATACAGTAATGGCTAAACCAAGCTATCCTGTGTTAACTTACCAAGAGTTTGTGGCAGAGTTCATGTCGGTGTTTGATCATTCAGATAGGGGTGTGGTGTTGACAGAACGGCTGTTGAGTCTGCAGCAGGGTAACAGATCAGCTGCTGACTACGCTATTGACTTCCGGGTCCTGGCCGCAGAGAATGGGTGGGGGGAACCGTCACTTTGTGGTATCTTCCTTCGCAGTCTCAACGCCGAGTTAAAGGATGAGTTAGCGGCATGGGACAAACCGGATAATTTGAGTGAATTAATTGCTCTTACTATAAGCCTAGATAGTAGGTTAAGGGAACGAGCGGCTGAACGGCGAACTACTTCCCGTTCAGCTAAACCCCGCCCTCGCTCCACTAGCTCCCCTCTGCTCGCTCTACCCGCGTCAGAGGAATTCCCGGACCAAGAGGCTATGGTAATAGGGCAGTCTAAAGTGTCAGCGGCTGAGAGACAGCGCCGCAGAGATCTTGGCCTTTGTTTCTATTGCGGGAAAGAGTCACATGGGGTATTTGAATGTCCCAGTCGGTTAAAAGGGAAGGTCCGTGGATCGTAGTAGGGGGATTCACAGACAAGAACTCAGAAAAACCCCTCACTAGTTTCCGCATACCCATCAGATTAATTCACACGCATACAGAGCATTCCACGCTGGCTTTAGGAGACTCAGGAGCTGAGCAGAACTTTGTTTCCAGAGACCTGGCTACCTGGATGGGCCTCAGCTGTCAGACTCTGGATCCCCCTGTCAATCTCTTCACCCTGTCCAAGGCGTCACTGACCACCGTCGCCTATCAGATGGCCCCAGTTTCTGTGATCGTTTCAGGTAACCACAGGGAGGAGATTAGGTTCCTGGTTCTGCCCGTCTCATCCTCGCCCGTCATCCTGGGGTACCCCTGGCTTCGGCTGCACAATCCCACCATTGACTGGCAAGCAGGGAGTATTACAGCGTGGAGTACATTCTGTCTGAGTGCCTGCCTCCAATCTGCGGCGTGCGCCCCATCTGTCAAGGTGCCTCCACCCTCTACGTCACCACCGGATCTGTCCAAGGTACCGGAGGTTTACCATGACTTGGGGTTAGTATTTAGCAAGTCTCGGGCGTTGTCTCTACCCCCCCATCGACCTTACGACTGTGCTATAAGTCTGAAGGCTGGGGCCCCTCTTCCTGCTAGCCGCCTGTACTGCCTATCAGGCCCGGAGCGCGAGGCCATGGACACCTACATCAAGGAATCCCTGGCCTCTGGAATCATCCACCCGTCGTCTTCGGCCGTGGGTGCCGGTTTCTTCTTCGTTGGGAAGAAGGACGGCTCATTACGCCCCTGCATCGACTTTCGGGGCCTTAACGAGATTACGATAAAAGACAAGTACACTCTGCCTTTGATGAACACAGCCTTTGACTCCCTCCGGGGGGCGTCCTGGTTTACCAAACTGGATCTCAGGAATGCCTATCACCTGGTGCGCATCAGAGAAGGAGACGAGTGGAAGACGGCTTTCCGGACCCCAAGCGGTCATTTTGAGTACCTGGTAATGCCGTTTGGGTTAACCAACGCTCCAGCCGTCTTCCAATGACTAATAAACGATGTTTTGCGGGACTTCCTTAACTCGTTTGTATTTGTGTATCTTGATGATATGCTAATCTTCTCTCGCACATTAGAAGAGCACCAGGTGCATGTCCGTAAAGTGTTACAGCGCCTCCTGGAGAACCAACTGTTCGTCAAGGCAGAGAAGTGTGAGTTTCACACTGACCAGACCTCCTTCCTTGGGTTCATCATAGCTCGGAACCAGGTGCTCCCCGACCCGGCCAAGGTCAAAGCAGTAGTGGATTGGCCCGCAACAACCTCTAGGAAGCAGCTTCAGGGATTCTTGGGCTTTGCTATTGCTATTGGAGGTTTGTGCCCAATTTAGGAAATATTGCCCGGCCCCTGACTGCGCTCACCTCCCCAAAGACCCCGTTTTGCTGGAGTGAGGAGGCAGCCAGGGCGTTTCAGAAACTTAAGGAGGAGTTTGCTTCTGCCTGTGTTCTAACCCAGGTGGACCCGAAGCTACAGTGCTTGGTGGAGGTGGACGCCTCTGATTCGGGGGTAGGAGCGGTGCTCTCCCAACGTTCTCCTGAAAACGGTAAGATCCGCCCATGCGCCTACTTCTCTCATCGCCTGTCACCAGCGGAGAGGAATTATAGCATAGGAGACAGGGAGCTGCTGGCGGTGAAACTCGCCTTGGAGGAATGGAGACACTGGCTGGAGGGGGCTGCTCAGCCATTCGTTGTATGGACTGATCACCGTAACCTGGAGTACCTCAGGACGGCGAAGAGCCTGAACGCACACCAGGCTCGTTGGTCCCTTTTCTTTGGCCGATTTAATTTTACCATCACTTATCGGCCGGGAAGCAAGAACGGTAAGCCGGATGCCCTCTCGCGGCAGTTCGACGCACCATCCTGTGAGGATCAGGAAGCACCCATCCTACCGCCCTCCTGTGTCGTGGGCACCCTGTCCTGGGGTATTTGTAGGACAGTCCGTAGAGCACTGAAGACGGAGCCAGATCCGGGGGGGGGGGGGGTGTCCCCTGGGCCGCCTGTTTGTTCCACGCTCTATTCGGGGTCAAGTGATTGAGTGGGGTCACGCCTCCAAGTTGGCTTGTCATCCGGGGGTGGGTCGGACTGTGGACCTTCTCCAGAGGACCTTCTGGTGGCCTGGGCTGCGGAAGGACGTTGTGAGTTACATCCGGGCTTGCGCTCAATGCGCCACTGGGAAAACGACATCATCCCCCCCGGCGGGTCTGTTACATCCTCCGGTCCCTTCCCGCCCTTGGTCCCATGTTGCCATGGATTTTGTGACTGGTTTGCCCCCTCAGATAATTTTACCACAGTCTTGACTATCGTGGACCGTTTCTCGAAGGCGGTCCATTTTGTGCCCCTTCGGGGTTTGCCTTCGGCTCAGGAAACAGCGGACCTCCTTGTCCAGCATGTGGTCCGTCTCCACGGCATCCCCGCCGACATAGTGTCGGGCCGGGGACCACAGTTCATCTCTCAGGTCTGGAAAGCATTCTGCGCAGCACTGGGAGCCACAGCTAGCCTCTCTTCAGGTTATCATCCACAGAGTAATGGCCAGTGTGAGCGGGCTAACCAGGAGCTTGAGGCCGCGCTGCGTTGTGTCATCTCCTCCTTTTCGTCCTCTTGGAGCAAGCACCTCCCTTGGATAGAGTACGCCCATAACACCACGATCTCTACGGCCACGGGTTTCTCTCCTTTTAAGGCATCGTTTGGGTTTGATCCACCACTGTTCCCGGAGGAGGAGAAGGAGGTAGCGGTCCCGTCTGTCCAAGCCCACATTAAGCGCTGTCGGCGAGTATGGTCCATCGCCCGCAGAGCTCTTTTGAAGACCACTGAACGCAACATCCAGGTGGCCAACCGTCACAAGAGACCCACCCCGGACTACAAGGTGGGTCAGAAAGTTTGGTTGTCTACCCGGAATATTGGTGTACCGGCTGAGAAGCGCAAGCTCACTAAGTGCTTCATTGGTCCTTACACCATCTCTCGAATTGTCAATCCTGTGTCTGTGCGCTTGTCTCTCCCCTCTTCCATGCGCATCTGCCCCACCTTTCATGTCTCCCAGGTTAAACCGTACATCTCAGACACCCTGTGCCCGCCCCCCGCGGCTCCTGCCCCCCCGAGGATGATCGATGGCCATCCGGCCTGGGGGGTGACTGCCATCCTGGACGTTCGCAGGCGGGGTCGTGGTCTTCAGTATTTGGTGGACTGGGAGGGCTTTGGACTGGAGGATCGTTCTTGGATTCGCCCAGCTTTAATCCTGGATAAGCAGTTGATCCGCGATTTCCATCGGGCAAATCCGGGTAGAATTGGGCAGGTGCCTGGAGGCACTGCTAGAGGGGGGAGTACTGTCATGATGGCCACTGGGCCGTCATCTGCCTCATCAGCTCCAGCTGCGCACAGACCAGCAGGTGCTAATCAGCGGCTGTTAAAAGCCAGTGTTGCTGACAGCCCGGCACGGAGTCGTCTGTCTTCCTCGTCTGAGTTTGAGCCAGAGCTTCGTTCCACTGTCAAGCCAAGAACGTCTCGTCAGGATCAGCCACGTAAGAGAATGATTTGCTTTACTACCCCTTGCCTTTACCCCTGTGCACAGGTGGACCTCCCAGGCGGCGGACCAACTTCCCCAGCCGACGGGGCGTTGCCACCTCCATCACGGAGCTCCTCGTTACCACCACAGCTACGGGTACAACCATCACCACAGCTACAGGAGCTATCATCATCACGGCTACTGGTACAACCACCACCTCTGCTACGGGAGCAATCATCATCACAGCTACAGGTGCAATCACCACCACGGCTACGGGCACTATCACCACCACGTTGCACGGACACTGGAAGTCAGCAGAACATAACCTGTGGCATATCCAAGTAAGCCTAACCACCTACAATTACCCGCCATCGCTGAACAGCTGTAATTGTTTCTGCTTGTGTGTTCCAGGGTTGCCAGGTCGCCATCTGAACTGCTCAGTTCCAGTGACCAGACTTCGATACTTGCACTCACACACGCACTACACTCCCTCACTATACAATAAAGAATAATTGTCTATATCTGCTCGTGTCAGTGTCTGTTTCCTGGGTCCAGAACATGTCAGTTTTTACCTTATCTTAACTATTGTATAGAAGTCTGGGGAAACACCTACAAGACCAACCTACAGTCAATATGCACATTACAAAAAAAGAGCTATAAGGATAATAAACAATGTAGGATATAGAGACCACACCAATTCATTGTTTTTAAAGTCACATGTCATAAAGTTCATTGATTTAGTTAAATTTAAGACAGCACAAGTAATGTACAGGGCAATTAATAATCAACTCCCAACTAACATACAAAAAATATTTAAAAAAAGAGACGATCATAATTTGAGAGGAGACTTAAACTTTACAAAACCCAAGATAGGAACAACCAAGAAAAGTATGTGCATATCTGTCTGTGGGGTGGATTTGTGGAACAGTCTGGAGCCAGAACTGAAACTATGTACAAACAGAAATCAATTCAAAAAGACATATAAACACCATTTGCTGAAAGGTTATATGTTAGAAGGGTAGTATTTATATGTACGATTCATTATGTTCACTCTGGGACATTATGGGACACTATGGAATGATGGGTAGGACAGCACTGTGTATATCTGTGTTGAGGCTGGTTTTGATGTATGGATATCAATGTATGTTAGAATGGATGGGTGTTAATGTTGATTTGTAAAAATACAGTAAATTGTTTACTTGGGGTCTTAAAGGTGGTAATTTGTATAAAATTCATATGGGTGTATCTATGGAAAAGAGGAGATGGAATTAATAAGTGTTCACTTCTTCCTTCTCCCTTTCGAACAGTGTATACTGATACTTTATTGCATTTGCCATTTGTTTGTTTTTGTTATATTTTTTTTGTTTGAAATTATCTATCTATCTATCTATCTATCTATCTATCTATCTATCTATCTATCTATCTATCTATCTATCTATCTATCTATCAACAGGACTGGACTGTACACACAATGGATGCAGGATGACCATTAATCATTTTATGAAAGAACTGAGATTGCTAGATATATGGAGAGAAATGAAACCACAAGTCAAAGCCTATTCTTGTTATTCTAATACCTATAAGACATTCTCACGTATTGACTACTTTTTGATCTCCACAGAATTAAGGTCCAAGATTCAAAACTGTTTCTATGATAACATTGTGATCTCTGATCATGCACCCTGCTGTCTAATATATGTAGATAAGAAATTGACAAAGGATCCAGGTAGGTGGCATTTTCAGCATAAATGGCTTCAGGATGAGGAATTTGTTAAGTACATAGAAAAACAGATACATGAGTTCTTTGATATTAATACTACACAAACATCAGCATGTATAAAGTGGGAGGCTTTCAAAGTTTTTATTAGGGGGCATACTGTATTATTAGTTATACAGGTTCAAAATCTAAGAAGACTCGAGAGGAGAGAGTCCAATTGGAATGTAAAATAAAAATTCTTCAAGAAAAAGTGTATGCAGGAAGTAACCCACAGAGAACAAATTACTGATTCTGAGAGCTGAATATGACAAAAAATCAGCGAATAGAGCTGCCTCGAGTCTTCTAAGATTGAAGCAAACTTTTTATGAACAAGGTGAAAAATCAGGAAAATTATTGGCATGGCAGATTAAACAATTAGAATTTAAAACACCAATTACCAGTATTATAAGTAACGGACAGGCAGTTATAGATCTTTTAGAAATTAATACACTGAAAAAAGGGGAAAGGGAGGGTTGTTCAATTTTAAATATGTAGTTTGCATATACAACACAACTTATTTATATCCTTCCTCCAAACATATATCAGTCATGTTGAGTTCTTGTAATCTTGAGCGATGTAAAGTCAACAAGTTTCAGTCATTTTAAAAAAGAAGGAAATAGTTTTGTTTTGTCTGGAAACTCCGCCTCCTGGAGGTGGTGCTTTAGGAGGGAGAACGAAATTTGAAGTCGGCCATCTTTTCTCTTGCTTCAAAAGAATTTCTGCGACTTCAGACGGCTCTCAACAAGGTAAGGATAAATTAAATTTTATAAAACGTCGGTCACAATTACAGGTAGTGATTTTATGCAGTGCACTGTTTTCACCGAGCTACATGTGATGCTATCAGTACCGAGCAACATGAGGTCAATGTCAATGCTACGGTTAGTTTAAGTTACCACTGGCTTCTGTTAGCGAGTTTTATTTTATATGTGTTCATATTTATTGAAATGTACACACAGCATGTGTTTTTGTGTCGTAAATATTTAGACTGAAGTCTAAATTTTGTTTCGTCCGCTCTCTATTGGGTTATTCACAATAATTGAAGTTAAGATTTGGGTTAGCATATAGTTTAGTGGGGGAGGGGAGTCATAACCAGCGCAGCGGCTTGCCAGGCATGTTGGCGGGAGACGTAACGTTGTTACATGACGATTCTCGGTCAGAGTCATTCTTCAAATTTATTTATTCTCCGTTTTTTTCCGGATTTTTAAAGTAAGCGCCAACCGTTTGTCAAAGCAGCGATGGCGGTTACATGAACACACACAGAGTTCACTGCAGTGAGAGGACGGACTGTTAGGTTGAAGGTCTGAGCATGAAGAGAGAGAGAGAGAGAGAGAGAGACGAGGGCCGAGCGAGCTGCGGGTTGAATGAGAAGAGAGAGCGGCGGTAACATCAATAATGCAGTTAATTAGAAGAACAAAATAGTGTTTTCTTATTTATTCACAGCTGTTACAGTCAAAATCAGTAATGCAACCCTGTGTGAAGCTGCCTCACTGCTGCACTTAGTGTGAATTCAGCTGAAGTTTACAGCTGTCTGCTGTGTCCATTAAGTAGACACATTCAGACCCGTTGAATCTGTGTATTATTCGTTCAGTTGTTATTCAGCTGAGAATCAGAAAACTATACATTAAAAAGTAGGTCATTTTTCATTTCATTGTTTTTACAATGAGAACAAATACATCAACATTCATTTGTTTTTCAATATCCCGTTTGTTAAAGGGCATTGAGATAATTGCTGGATATGCACCACAGCTGATCGATCAGCACAGCCTTGGTTCCTGTTTTGGTTACTGTTATAAATTAAGACAAAAATAGTTATCTGCAGTTATTTTGTATACAAGTATAAATTGCTGTTGTGCTGTGATGAAAACACAGACGATAGAACTTCCGGGTCACGTAGCTCGGACAAATTAAATATTAAAATCAAAATCTGTCCGTGGCCAGTATTTAAACTTTACTTTATTTGATCTGAATTAAAAAGACGGGATATTGAAAAGCAAAAGAATTTTGATTTATTTGCTTTCATTTTAAAAATGATAAAACAAAAAACAACCATTTTTTAAAATATTTATTGTTTTTTGGATTCTTAATTGAATAACAATTGAATGGATTCTGTTTTTTGTGTTCTTATTCGGTTTTTCATTTCAAGCAGACAGTGTACAAACGTCGTTTTTTTACTATTCAGTTTATACAGAAAAACAAAAAAAAAATCTTTCATTTTTTCAGGCAAAACTGAATATCTGAAAGAAGGGGATATGATGAAGTAATTTTAAAAATATATTTTTTATTTATTTTTTTAAATAGGTATGTGGTGTTCTGACCCAGTGACCTCCACCCACTTGCTTTGAACAAAATTTCACAGGCTCTATAGTAAATGGTGAGTATTATTGAAATGATTTTGGTGATGTGTTTTACTTGGTCTGACAATGCTGCTTTTAATGTCTTAAAAAAATAAACATTTTATATACAATGTGCTATAACTGCAATACAATTTACTGGAGCCACATTCCTAGGTAGAACTAATGCTGTCTAATACAACAGTCCTGTAATGATTCCTACCATAATGAAGGTCATAGTATTCATTCAGTGTATGTGATGTATATTTTTTCCTAAATAGGTATTTGGTGTTCTTCTAGTTCAGACTAGTGAACACTTTGCATGGAGCACCTTTCCAAAGGCTCTGTAGTAAATGGTGAGTATAATTCAAATTATTCTGTTTGATTTGTTTACACAGTCTTTCAAAATACATCTATATGACAATGTTACTATCAGTTTCTGAAATAATCACTTAAAGTTTTTGTATACGGTGTGGTAAAATGTTAAGAATATACACATTGTCCAATTTACTGACTCCACATTTTTAGCTAAACAATATGCAATACAATATAGTCTAATACAACAGGCCTGCAATAATTACTACCATCATAAAGGCTTTTGTGCCATGTTTGTAACAACAGTTTCAAAGAGTGTCTGATAATAAGAGTAACCGGGCTGTTCTAAATGGGGTGTGCTTAATGAAATATTTACCTCTTACAAAACAAGTCAATTGCGCCACAAACTACAGCCTCCAAAATGACCTGTTGAATTAACATATCCTTGAATCTGTTTTCAGCAAACACTGTATATTATAACTTTCATGATAGTAGGATTTTTTGCAATACTGTTGTTTGACTGCAGTAGTTTTTACTTGATAATTGAGTATGCATTTGAGTAACACAACAAATTAACCAAGTAGAAGTGTGCATCTGTTTAGTGAGGAAGCTCTGTTGGGTGTGTTTTAGGTTGACTTGCCTTTAACCCTCCCCCCCAGAGTGAATGTGGCAGTGTAAGGGGTGTTCAGTAGTCGTTTCAAGTAGGTTACAACTACTTAATCATTACAAACTCAAACATCCACATTTTGGACGTACCACCCACTACCCATGTACATTTTCACAATGTCCATGCACATTTAAGACATGGAATGCTTAAGCCTGTTTTCCACTAGCCCAGCACACCTCGGTACGGCTCGGTTCACTTCAGTACGGCTCGGAATGCTTCTGTCTCCATTAGCACGGTGTTGGGCATGGGTGTTGTGCTGAGGTGGGTGGTGTTAGGAGGCGGGGCAGCAGCAGATTGTCAGCGAGGTGGGGCCACACTCCCGTGATGTTACGCACCCGACTGAGTCCTTATTTACACGAGACAAAAAATGGAGGATCCAAGGGTTATTGCCTTGCTCGCTCTGTGGTTTTATCTCACAATTAATTTTATCTCATAATTAAGCTGCAACAACACAAGTCACTTTTGTTTTGAATTAACTGCCAAATGACCTAGAAATAATGAGCTGAAACTTGTTTTTATTCGTATTAAATAATGAGACAGTGGCACACTGGACTACACCACATCCTAGGGCATTTTGGATGTACTGAATTAAAAAAATTCATGTTTTTCACCTTCAGGTCAACGTTTGGAACAACAGTATTATTATTTTCCGTTTAGATGATGCTACACTCCTTCTAAAGTATTGTAAATCTCTGAATTTGGAATGCCGATAGAACATTCAATTTACATATACTTGTACCTTTGACTTGGTGCTAATTTTTTATGATATTTCAATAAAAAGAACAGAAAGCTTACAAAAAGATTTCTTTTTTGGTCTAGTTAAAAATTACATTACCTTTACAATGGTTGACCCTCAGCATCATTTTGATCAGACTAGGCAATGGAATTTCTATGTAATTATACTGTTTTATAATTCAGTGTTATAACAGACAAACCACACTTTCCAAAACAATTCCATTTTATTATATACAAAATATTAAAATAAAAAAAAAACTTTGCAACACAACATGAAGGTTAATCGACATTTTATACAAGCCGACCACTGAGTGCTGAGGCTCGGTAGAATGAAGGCGTCTCTGCCAGCTGTGGGTCATGAAGGCTCGGTTGAATTAATCCATGCGGGCTGTCGCGGCGGACGCGTGGGATGATTCTACAAGGAAAATGCACATAATAAAATACAGCACGTAAGTGCAAGATATACAGAAAAGACAATAGTTTTTAACAAGAATACATAAGCTTATTTCAGCGTATTGTTCACATGAATAATTACAATAAAAGCTTTAGTCCGCAGTGTGCTGCAATAAAGCAGCGATCCATCCACAAATGAACAGCTTTTTTATCGCATAAATAAACTGAGCGTCTTACCGAATATATTTGCGAAAAAACGCACAATTAAAAAAAATTAAAACTCACCGTTAAAGGACTCTGATGTCGAGACCTCCCGGTATATTTTTTTATTCCGGGCAGCTCCAACTCGCGCTGAATACGTTCGTCTGACAATGCAGTGAACAGACACTGCAGCTCCGTATTGATCAATGGAACACCCTTATTACGCGAAGCCATTTTTGATAGAGAATAAATGAAAATAGCACAGCAATACACTCAAAAGGAACCGCCAACAGTGGTTGCGTGCTGAGTAAAGGCGGTCGTGAAGATTCTTTTTTTTTTTTTCTTTCAAAAACTTTATTGAGAAGGTCGTGAAGATTTGGTAGATGAGGAGGAGGAGAGGGGCGGTTACGACCTGACCAATCAGCGGCGACCAGTCTGTTAACGTCACAACACGGCACAGCTCAGCACTGCTGTACCCTGCCCTTCAGCGGGGCTGAGAATCACGGCTGTTAAACCGTGTTGGGGCTTGTGGAAAAGCGTACAAAGCGTGCTGAGCCGTCCCGTGTCGCGCTAAAGCGTGCTAGTGGAAAAGGCCCTACATCTAAGTAGAGTGCATTCCACAGTTTAGTCAATTTCAAAAAGAATTGACTACTTTCAGCTGTCACTTATGTGCATGCCAACTATTGGAGACAATACTCATGAAAATTGGAGTTTACTGAGGTTTCTCCCATTTTTGATTGGACCTCTAGTTCCAGAGGATGAGCCTGCATGGCTTGTCTTAATGGATTTAAAAGATATTTTTGAGTTGGTTGTTGCTCCTGTGCATACAACCAATCCTGTGTTTTTTGCTTTTGTAAAGCAAAAAACATGTTATAATTCCTTTGAGGGCCTGGTCCTCAGTATTGGGCACTTTAGCAATTTCAGGTTAAACCCAATTTTATTTGCCATTGTTTATCGTCCCCCATCAACCTATTCAGAATTTTTATCCGAATTTGCTGATTTCTTAGCTGATTTAGTGTTGAAATCTGATAGAATAATTATAATAGGGGACTTTAATATACATGTGGATGTAGATAGTGACTGCCTTAATGTGGCTTTTAATTCAATAACTCGATTGGGTTTTCTCAGAAAGTAGGAAATTCTACTCATTACCTCCACCACACATTGGACCTTGTTCTGACATATGGCATAGAAATAGAAAATCTTGTAGTGTCTCCTCATAACCCTGTACTGTCAGACCATTGTCTGTTAACCTTTGATTTTACTATTTCTGACTATTTGGCTCCTAAAGAAAAATATTATCACAGTAGATGCCTCTCAGATGATGCTGTTTCCAAATTTATGCAGATTGTTTCCTCTATGCCATGTGTCAACACAACGGAAATAAGCTATAGACATCTTGCTCCTTCTGTAATTGATAACATGGTGGATAGTGTTTCAGCTTCTCTGCATCAGGCTCTAGACTTGGTGGCCCCCTTAAAAAAGAAAAAGTCTAATCAGAGATTTTTAACTCCTTGGTTCAACACAGAAACTCGTAGCTTAAAACAGAAGACTCGTCAATTAGAAAGAAAATGGCGCTCTACTAATTTAGATGAAATCTATTTAGCTTGGAGAAATCATCTTTTAATTTATAAAAAATCTCTTAGAAAAGCTAGAACGAGTTATTACTCTGCATTAATAGAAGAGAACAAGAATAATCCCAGGTTTCTTTTCAGTACTGTAGCCAGGTTGACAAAGAATCAGGACTCTGTCAATCCTAGCATCCCCTTAGAGCTTACTAGTCAGGACTTTATGAACTTTTTCAATAATAAAATTTCATCCATCAGAGATAAAATCAATCAGATTCTTCCCACAGTTAACTTAAATACTGTAACTACTACAACTCCTTCTATTGATGTCTGTCTTGATGAGTTTACTCCAATCGACCTTTGTGAGTTAGACAAAGTAGTTTCCTCATCCAAACCTTCAACTTGTCTTTTAGATCCTATTCCTACTAGGTTATTTAAAGAAGTCTTCCCACTTATTGGTAGCTTTATTCTTCATATAATCAATTCTTCATTAACTTTAGGCCATGTACCGCAGGCTTTTAAAACGGCTGTAATTAAACCCTTACTCAAAAAGCCAACGCTAGATCCAGGAGCTTTAGCTAACTATAGACCAATCTCTAATCTCCCTTTCATTTCAAAAATCTTAGAAAGAGTTGTTGCTACGCAATTATTTGACCACCTGCAGGGAAATGGTTTACTTGAAGAGTTTCAATCTGGGTTTAGAATCCATCATAGTACTGAAACAGCCTTAGCGAAGGTCACTAACGACCTCCTCATTGCATCTGATAATGGACTAGTTTCTGTACTTGTCCTTTTAGATCTTAGTGCAGCTTTTGATACTATTGATCATAATATTCTACTTGATAGATTAGAACACTATGTTGGACTTAATGGAACTTCGTTGCAGTGGTTTAGATCTTATTTATCTGATAGGTTCCAGTTTGTTCATGTAAATGAGTTTTCTTTCAGCTCAAAGCTTAGTCATGGAGTTCCACAGGGATCTGTGCTAGGCCCTACTCTTTTTAGTTTATATATGCTTCCGTTAGGCAACATTATTAGAAAGCACTGTATACATTTTCATTGTTATGCAGATGACACACAATTATACCTGTCAATGAAGCCAGATGATACTAATCAATTAGCCAAGTTAGAAGCCTGTCTTAAGGAAATCAAAGCTTGGATGACTTGTAATTTCCTGCTATTAAATTCAGATAAGACTGAAGTCATTCTTGTTGGTCCAAAAAACCTTAGAAATTCCTTTCCAAATCAAACTTTCAGTTTCGACGCAGTTACTCTTTCTCTTAATAGCTCTGTGAGGAACCTTGGAGTTATTTTTGATCAGGATTTGTCCTTCAATTCACATATTAAATTTGTTTCTAAGACTGCCTTCTATCATTTGCGTAATATTGCCAAGATTAGGAGCATCTTGTCTCAGAGTGATGCTGAGAAGCTGATCCACGCTTTTGTTAGCTCGAGATTAGATTATTGTAATTCTTTATTATCAGGCTGTCCTAAAACATCTTTAAAAAGTCTTCAGCTGATCCAAAATGCTGCAGCAAGAGTTTTAACAGGTACTAGAAAGAGAGATCATATCTCTCCGGTTCTGGCCTCCCTTCATTGGCTTCCCATAGAGTTTAGAATTAAGTTTAAAATCCTTCTTCTCACTTACAAAGCTCTAAACAATCCGGCTCCTTTTTATTTAAAAGATCTGATACTACCGTATTATCCTAACAGAGCACTACGCTCCCAAAATGCAGGATTACTTGTAATACCTAGAATCTCCAAAAGTACAATGGGAGGCAGAGCCTTCAGTTATCAAGCTCCTCTCCTGTGGAATCAGCTGCCAATCTGGATTCGGGAGTCAGACTCGATCTCTGTTTTTAAGAATAGGGCTAAAACCTACCTTTTTGATCTAGCCTACAATTAGGGAGGGATCATGTGTTTCTGAACCCTCCCTTAGTTATGCTGCTAATAGGTTTAGTCAGCCGGGGGACCTCCAGTAATGCACTGGGCCTCACTCCTTTCCTCACTCTCTATGAAATATTTTTTTTTGCTGGTCATTAACATTTGTTTGTTCTCTCCCATAGATTGAGTCCCCATCGTGCTGTTTGCTCTCTACATGTCTGTTCTTTTCTTCTTCTCTATCCCCTCACCCCCCAGCCAGTCGCAGCAGATGACTGCCCCTCCCTGAGCCTGGTTCTGCTGGAGGTTTCTTCCTGTTAAAAGGGAGTTTTTCCTCTCCACCGTCGCCAAGTGCTTGCTCACAGGGGATCGCCTGATTGCTGGGGTCTTTCTGCAACTGTGGGGGTCCCCCCTACAGTTGATAGTGCTATGAGATGACTGTTGTTGTGAAATGGCACTATATAAATAAAGTTGAAATAAAGTTGAATTGAATACAGATGAATCCATCGCATATCTTGAAAGCAAAATAGTTGAGCACAGACAGAGGTACCAAGAGCTGTTTCCTGGGAAAAGACTTCTACCTAAGCATCACTATCTTGAGCACTATCCTCAGATGATAAAATGTTTTGGCCCACTTGTCGCACTCTGGACAATGCGATTTGAGGCCAAACATAGCTTTTTTTAAGCAGATCATGAGGCACACAAGTTGCTTTAAGAATGTACCCCTGACTTTGGCTTTAAAACATCAGCTGATGATTGCATTTCACATAAACTCATCAGCATATGGTCAATCTAGCCTCCATCTACCAAATGTGTCCATAGTTCCACTTGATGTACTGAAAGAGGAGGTGGTTCAGGCTATTGGGTCAAAATATCCCAACCTAACTGAGGTGCATCTTGCCAAGAGTGCATCAAGTAGTGGTGTAGCCTACAGCAAAGGTATGATAGTTACCCATGGATCAGCAACTATGATTTTTTTTTAAATCATTGTAGAAGTATATGGGATATTTGTTGGGATTTTCTAATTATTAAGATTGCTGCAGTCAAAGTATGGTAAGACATGATGTCTTACCATATTGTATTTAAGACACAGAAGTTCTCATCATACCTAGGCGTACCTAAATCCTTAAAATTTATCTTGCTGACTTTTAATTTAATTTGGCTGAGTAATTTAAAAATTAGAAACCTGCCATCAGATAGAATCAATGTTTGCCTTAATATAATGAAATGTGTCTTAACATAATGATATGCAGTAATTGTTTTAAAATTCTGTCTTTTTCATCCTCTTCTCAGATTAAGACACAGAAGGATGGATCCCCCTACCATTCTCAAAGTCATCCTGGGTGACAACAGCAGCCAAAGGTTGACTTTCCAAAATGGACTTCCTGGATCAATCAATGAACTTGTTGGTGAGGTCCAAAGACAATGTGGCCTCGACTCTGACTTCAGACTTCAGTTTATGGATGCACTATTCGGAAATGAATTTATGAACCTCACTTCAGTGGATGAAATGCAGAACAGAAGCACCATCAGAGTGATTCCCTTGACAGGAGCCTCAACTCCCCAGTCTTCCACCTCTGCTGCTAGTTTGTGCAGTCATGTTACAGAAGAATCTACGTCTGTGTCTGATGGGTGTATTGACTAGGGCTGGGAACGATCCCTAATTTCCAGAATCGATTCGATTCCGATTCTTGAGATTCTGAATCGATTCGATTCCGATTCGATCTGGGGAATTACCATTTTAATAGCCATTTTACTTCCCATGAAACAAAAATCTTCGAGACCTAATGCTGCAAATTGTACCACGAATCTTCTAACTTTGTTAATACATAAATTATCACATATAGAACTGACCCAAAATCAGTTACAATAATACACTTTTTATTATTTAACTTATCATTTCATAAAGTGCTCACAGGTGCTTTCTTTAGTGCAAAGGGTGTGTCGTGTCAAGTTCACCACCCAGAGTCAGGAAACAAATTCAGTGCATGAACCATGCAGACATAATCTCATTGTATTTCAGTCCCTCCAGGACTTTGTCAGCTGTTTTTGTGATTGTTGTGGCCCAAAAAGCCTGGATTTGTGGGAGCTTTTCCAAAAAGTTATTGTCATGGCGGCCTCTGGGCCGTCATTGGCATCATTATCTCCAGCTGCGCACAGATCCACAGGTGTTAATCAGCAGCTGTTAAAAGCCAGCGTTGCTGACAGCTCAGTACGGAGTCGTCTGTCCTCCTCGTCAGAGAAAGAACCAGAACTCCGCTCTTTGGCCTCGTCAAGGTATTCTCTTGTCTCGTCAGAAACTGTCTCGTCAAGAACTGTCTTGTCAGAAACTGTCTCGTCAAGAACTGTCTTGTCAGAAACTGTCTCGTCAAGAACTGTCTTGTCAGGATCTGTCTCGTCAGAAACTGCTTCGTCAGGAACTGTCTCGCCAGGAACCTCCCTGGCCTCGTCAAGAACCTCTCTTGCCTCGTCTAGGACTTCTGTTCAACGTCAAGCACGTAAGAGAACTGTTTGCTACTCAACCCCGAATCTCTACCCCTGTGCACAGGTGGACTCCCTTGGCGGCGGACCTGCGTCCCCAGCTGACGGGGTAACGCCAACACGCACACGTAGCGGTTCGCTACCACCACGACTACCGGTACGTCTTGCTCCACAAATTCCTGAATTATTACTGTATCAGTTACAGGAGTACTGGCCACCGTTACCGGTGGAGTTTGTGTCATCGTCATCTGTCGTGTCATCGTCACCACGTTCTGTGGAATCTCTCACCTCGTCATCATCTGGATTGTCATGGTCACCACGCTCTGTGGAATCACTGGTCTTGTCATCAGCTGGATTATCATCGTCACCACGTTCTGTGGAATCACTGGTCTTGTCATCAGCTGGTTTGTCATCGTCCCGGTCTGTGGTGTCACAGCCGGAGTCACTGGAAGACCTGTCCTCGTCACAGTCACAGGTGGAAGCCTCAGCACGTTCACGGACGCCTTCACCTCCACGTTGCACGGCCGCTGGTTCTCAGCAGGATGTAACCTGTGCTTCTCCCAAGTAAGCCTCACTACTGATAGCTTGTCATTAGCGTGAGACAAAAGTAATTGTCTGTGCTTATATGTTCCAGGGTTGCCGGGTCTCCGTCCAGGGTGCTCAGCTCCAGTGACCAGGATACTATCCACGCTCTCACACTTGCACTACACACCCTTTCACTCTAATAAAGATTATTGTTCACTAATTTGCCCGTGTCACTGTCTGTCTCCTGGGTCCCGAAACATGTCAGTACGACTCCGTCACGTTGACCCAGCGGACAGCTCACTGTCGCGCTTAATTAACACCCTTAGCGCCTGGGTAGATTTGCTAGCCCACCAGCAGACTGTAATCTTGAATCAATTAACTCAAATTAATGGTCGGCTGGATCGTTTGGAGGGACACCAAACGTTTCCCCCGACCGCAAATATTTCAACCCCTGCAGGCTTAGCGTCAGGACTAGCTAACACCTCCTCGCCCTCTTGTCTCACTCCTATTCCAACACCTGCCCGGTTCAGCGGAAAACTTGGGGAAGCTCGAGGATTCATTTTACAGTGTGAATCAGTTTTTCTGCGTGTGCCCGGGGATTTTTCTCTCGACTCTAGCCGGATAGGCTATGTCATAAATTTGCTGGCAGGTAGAGCCTTGGACTGGGCTTATTCGATCGTGGCTAGACCTAGCTATTCTCTGCTCACCTACCAGGAGTTTGTGTCTGAGTTTCTGTCTGTATTTGATCACACGGATAGGGAAGAGGTGTTGACAGAACGTTTTTTAAGCCTACAGCAGGGAAAGAGATCAGCTGCAGATTACGCCATTGACTTCCGGGTCTTGGCCGCAGAGATTTGGTGGGGGGAGCCATCTCTTTGTGGTATTTTTCTACGCAGTCTTAACGACGAGCAAAAGGATGAGTTAGCGGTACGGGATAAACCAGATAACTTGCAAGATTTAATTGCTTTAGCAGTTAGTATCGATAGTAGGTTAAGGGAACGGGCGGCTGGTTGGCGAGTTACTTCCCGTCCGGTTAAACCCCGCCCTCGTGTCTCTGACTCTCTTCCTCTTGCTTTACCCGCGTCAGAAAAGACCCTGGATCAGGAAGCCATGATTGTTGGTCATTCTAAGGTGTCTGCAGCTGAGAAACAACGCCATAGGGATCAAGGCCTGTGTTTCTATTGTGGGAAGGAGTCACATGGGGTTTCCGAATGTCCTAGTAAGTTAAAAGGGAAGGCCCGTGGATCGCAGTAGGGGGCTTCACGGGCAAGAACACAGAGGAACCCCTTACTTGTTGTCATTTACCCCTCAGACTCATTCATACTCACACAGAACACTCCACGCTAGCGTTAGTCGATTCTGGAGCTGAGCAGAATTTCATTTCTAGAGACCTGGCAACCCGGATGGGCCTTAGTTGTCAGACTTTAGAACCCCCTGTCAGATTGATTACCCTGTCAAAGGCGTCGTTGACCACCATTAGCCTTCAGACAGCGCCTGTGTCTATAATTGTCTCAGGGAATCACAGGGAGGAGATTCAGTTCTTAGTGCTGCCCGTTTCCTCTTCGCCCGTTATTCTGGGATATCCCTGGCTGCGCCTACATAACCCCACTATTGATTGGCAAGCTGGGAGAATAACGGCATGGAGTACGTTCTGCCTTAGTGCCTGTCTCCAATCAGCGGCGTGCGCCCCATCCGTGAAAGTGCCTCTGCCCGATTCATCGCCACCGGATTTATCTAAGGTACCTGAGGTTTATCACGACTTGGGGCAAGTGTTCAGCAAATCTCGGGCGTTGTCTTTACCCCCCCATCGTCCGTATGACTGCGCCATTAATCTGAAGGCTGGGGCCCCTCTACCTGCTAGCCGCCTTTACAGCCTGTCAGCCCCGGAGTGCGAGGCCATGGGTACATACATTAAGGAATCCTTGGCCTCTGGTATCATCCGCCCGTCATCTTCGGCCGTGGGGGCCGGATTTTTCTTTGTTGGAAAGAAGGACGGTTCACTACGCCCCTGTATTGACTCCCGGGGGCTGAATGAAATAACGGTCAAGGATAAATATACTCTGCCCTTGATGAACACTGCGTTTGACTCCCTCCAGGGGGCATCATGGTTTTCTAAACTGGACCTCAGGAATGCCTACCATCTAGTGCGCATTAGAGAAGGAGATGAGTGGAAGACGGCTTTCCGGACCCCCAGCGATCATTTTGAGTACCTGGTAATGCCATTTGGGTTAACTAACGCCCCGGCCGTTTTCCAGCGTTTGATTAACGATGTACTACGGGATTTTCTGAACTCATTTGTTTTCGTTTATCTTGATGATATCCTCATCTTCTCCCGCACACTAGAGGAACATCGGGTGCATGTCCGCAGGGTATTACAGCGCCTCCTGGAGAACCAGCTGTTCGTCAAGGCCGAAAAATGTGAGTTTCACACTGATCAGACCTCCTTCCTAGGATTTATTATTGCTCGGAACCAGGTGCTTCCTGACCCTGCCAAGGTCAAAGCAGTGGTGGAATGGCCTGCACCCACCTCCAGAAAGCAGCTTCAAGGGTTCCTGGGGTTTGCTAATTTTTATAGGAGGTTCGTGCCTAACTTTGGTAATATTGCTCGTCCTTTGACTGCTCTCACCTCCCCTAAGATTTCATTTTGCTGGAGTAAGGAAGCAGCCGATGCTTTTGAGAAGCTCAAGAGGGAGTTCGCCTCGGCCCGAGTCCTTACCCAGGTGGACCCGAAGCTTCAGTGCTTGGTGGAGGTGGATGCGTCTGATGCGGGAGTTGGAGCAGTACTCTCCCAACGATCTCCTGTGGATGGTAAGATTCGCCCTTGTGCTTTTTTCTCTCATCATCTCTCCCCTGCAGAGAGGAATTACAGCATCGGGGACAGGGAGTTACTGGGTGTGAAATTGGCCTTGGAGGAATGGAGACATTGGCTGGAGGGGGCTGCTCAGCCGTTCGTGGTTTGGACTGATCACCGTAACCTGGAGTACCTCAGGACGGCTAAGCGCCTGAATGCACGCCAGGCTCGCTGGTCCCTCTTCTTCGGCCGGTTTAATTTTACCATCACGTACCGCCGGGAAGCAAGAACGGTAAGCCGGACGCTCTCTCCCGGCAGTTTGACCCCCCATCCTCCGAGGACCAGGAGACCCCTATTCTGCCGCCTTCCTGCGTCGTGGGCGCCCTGTCCTGGGGAATCTGCAAGATGGTTCGCCAGGCCCAGAAGACTGAGCCGGACCCTGGGGGGGGGGGGGGCGCTTGTTTGTTCCACGCGCTGTCCGAGGCAAGGTGATTGAGTGGGGTCACGCTTCCAAGTTGGCTTGTCATCCTGGAGTGGGTCGGACTGTGGATCTCCTCCAAAGGACCTTCTGGTGGCCAGGGTTGCGGAAGGACGTTGTTGGCTACATCCGGGCCTGCGCTCAGTGCGCCACCGGGAAGACGACGTCATCTCCCCCGGCGGGCTTACTACATCCGTTACTTGTTCCTTCACGCCCCTGGTCTCATGTAGCAATGGACTTTGTGACTGGGTTACCCACTTCAGATGACTACACCACAGTGTTAACCATTGTAGACCGGTTCTCGAAGGCGGCCCATTTTGTGCCACTTCGGGGTCTGCCTTCGGCCCAGGAGACTGCGGACCTCCTGGTGCAGCACGTGGTACGTCTTCATGGCATCCCTGCGGATATTGTGTCTGATCGAGGACCCCAGTTTGTATCTCAAGTTTGGAAGGCCTTCTGCACGGCACTTGGAGCCACTGCCAGCCTCTCTTCTGGCTATCACCCCCAGAGTAATGGTCAGTGCGAGGGGGCTAATCAGGAGCTGGAGGCCGCCCTCCGTTGTGTCATCTCCTTCTGCTCATCCTCCTGGAGCAAGTTCCTGCCCTGGATTGAGTACGCTCACAACGCCACGATCTCCACGGCCGCGGGCGTCTCCCCGTTTAAAGCCTCGTGTGGGTTTGATCCTCCGTTGTTTCCTGAGGAGGAGAAGGAAGTAGCGGTTCCTTCAGTCCAGGCACATATTAAGCGCTGCCGGCGAGTATGGCTCCTCGCTCGTCAAGCTTTGTTGAAGACCACTGAACGTAATATCCAGGTGGCCAACCGGCATAGGAGACCCGCCCCGGACTATAAGGTGGGTCAGAAGGTTTGGTTATCTACTCGGAATATTGGTGTGCCGGCTGAAAAGCGTAAGCTTACTAAACGCTTTATTGGTCCCTACACCATTAATCGTATTGTTAACCCTGTGTCTGTGCGCTTGTCTCTCCCTTCTTCGATGCGTATCTGCCCCACTTTTCATGTCTCCCAGGTCAAGCCGTACATCTCTGACCCCCTGTGCCCTGCTCCCGTGGCACCCCCACCCCCAAGGATGATCGATGGCCATCCGGCCTGGGGGGTGACTGCCATCTTGGATGTTCGCAGGCGGGGTCGTGGCCTTCAGTATTTGGTGGACTGGGAGGGCTTTGGACCGGAGGATCGGTCTTGGATTCGCCCAGCGTTGATCTTGGATAAGCAGCTGATTCGCGACTTCCACCGGGTGAATCCAGGTAGGATTGGGCAGGTGCCTGGAGGCACTGCTAGAGGGGGGAGTACTGTCATGGCGGCCTCTGGGCCGTCATTGGCATCATTATCTCCAGCTGCGCCCAGATCCACAGGTGTTAATCAGCAGCTGTTAAAAGCCAGCGTTGCTGACAGCTCAGTACGGAGTCGTCTGTCCTCCTCGTCAGAGAAAGAACCAGAACTCCGCTTTCTGGCCTCGTCAAGGTATTCTCTTGTCTCGTCAGAAACTGTCTCGTCAAGAACTGTCTTGTCAGAAACTGTCTCGTCAAGAACTGTCTTGTCAGGATCTGTCTCGTCAGAAACTGCTTCGTCAGGAACTGTCTCGTCAGGAACCTCCCTGGCCTCGTCAAGAACCTCTCTTGCCTCGTCTAGGACTTCTGTTCAACATCAAGCACGTAAGAGAACTGTTTGCTACTCAACCCCGAATCTCTACCCCTGTGCACAGGTGGACTCCCTTGGCGGCGGACCTGCATCCCCAGCTGACGGGGTAACACCAACACGCACACGTAGCGGTTCGCTACCACCACGACTACCGGTACGTCTTGCTCCACAAATTCCTGAATTATTACTGTATCAGTTACAGGAGTACTGGCCACCGTTACCGGTGGAGTTTGTGTCATCGTCATCTGTCGTGTCATCGTCACCACGTTCTGTGGAATCTCTCACCTCGTCATCATCTGGATTGTCATGGTCACCACGCTCTGTGGAATCACTGGTCTTGTCATCAGCTGGATTATCATCGTCACCACGTTCTGTGGAATCACTGGTCTTGTCATCAGCTGGTTTGTCATCGTCCCGGTCTGTGGTGTCACAGCCGGAGTCACTGGAAGACCTGTTCTCGTCACAGTCACAGGTGGAAGCCTCAGCACGTTCACGGACACCTTCACCTCCACGTTGCACGGCCGCTGGTTCTCAGCAGGACGTAACCTGTGCTTCTCCCAAGTAAGCCTCACTACTGATAGCTTGTCATTAGCGTGGGACAAAAGTAATTGTCTGTGCTTATATGTTCCAGGGTTGCCGGGTCTCCGTCCAGGGTGCTCAGCTCCAGTGACCAGGATACTATCCACGCTCTCACACTTGCACTACACACCCTTTCACTCTTAATAAAGATTATTGTTCACTAATTTGCCCGTGTCAGTGTCTGTCTCCTGGGTCCCGAAACATGTCAGTTATGGCACTTTTAGAGTTTTTTTGCACTCAAAGTTGTGTGAGGAAGTACAAATTTTAAAGCAGCTGCTTTTTCCATAGTTTACAGTGATGCTATTCTATGTAACACTACAAGAAAAGTACAGGATTGCCAAAAATTTCTTGTTAAACAGTGATTTATTTAGAATTAAATGCTCAGTAAAATTGTAAAAAAAAAAAAAAAAAAAAAGACCAATATTGTGTTCTTGCTGAGAACTTTAAAAAAAGAAATAAAAGAATTTGTCATTACAACAACTAAATTGCATTGAATGCATGTTAGTGTGGAGAAAGTGATGGCAGCACCTCCTTGAATCTTGAAGGTCTTCTTCTGTGCTGAAATCCACATAAAGCAGGGATGCTCCTCCACTGACGACCTCTGACCTTCAGAAGGTCTCAGTGAGGATGAAGCTTCCAGTCTTCACACATCTGAAGGCAGATAAAAAGAATAGATTTCACAGTAAAATTAACATTCATATTTTTAGATCGCTACACCACAGTAGGGTTTAATAATTTAGGGGTTTTTTTTATATTTTAACTACAAATTAACTTTCAATGTTGGAAAAGGGTTTCAGTTCATTTCCTGAGAAGGTTTGTTCATTTCAATTTAGTTCTACTGAGTAAAATAGCTCTGCTCTCTTGCTTGCTTGTTTTTTTTCTTGCCTTCTGATTGTTGCTCTGAGTGTTGCTATCCCTGTGCTGTTGCAATCCTGGAATTTCCCCGTTGTGGGACTAATAAAGGCTTATCTTATCTTATCTTATCTTAAAAATAGCTTGTTGTACTGCAGCCTTTATTAATTTTATTGTGATTTATTCTCTTCACATCGCTTAAGTGGCAGAAGTCCATAATCTCATAAAATATACCTTAATTCTGCATTTATTCACAGCGCTTAACCAACAGTTCTCTCTGTGTCCATAATTTGTAAAAGAAACCATCATCATGCCAGATAAATTATTAATTGACGACACAAACGTTAAAAGAAACAAATATTATACTTACAGTCTCAGCGGTTCCAAGTCTCCCTCTGCTTCACGGGTTTCAGCCAGTCTCCGCGCATTTTCCGTTTATCAGTCGTCAACTTTATGTTCCAACACAGCGCTGCACGGAGTAAAAGTCCGTTTATCCCTGCTTTATGAAAAATATTAAGAAGCTGTTGAGGACTTTTGCTGCTAAATTAAGAGACGCACGTTATTAACTCTGCGTCATGTAAACACAAAAGACGTGTGCACGCGCCGCAGGGAACACAAGTTTTATTTATGAAAAATATTCAGAAGCTGTTGAGGACAATCTTTACGGTGTAGAAGAGCTGAAATAACGAGGCGATTTTGGTATTAAAAACAGGGTTTTTAATGTATAGCTCTTCTATCAAGTCTCATCAGGTGTTGAGCTTAGCAGAAGGCAAGAGAAAGATTTCTGCTCAGCTCACTGGTTATATACAAGCACAAGAAACACCACTCATAGAAAAAGCTGACATTCCCCCCATTATGTTAACTCCCCCCATTGTCCTGTTATCTCCCCTCCTTGTCTCGGGAGGTGGTGTGAACTCCTCCTCTCTCTTAGGGGCGTAGAGGTGTCAAGTCCGTCTCCTCCGCCGCGTCTTGGGAGGTCCACTGTGTTTAACCCGGCGGGGGAGATCCTTTGTTCTTTCCAGGTGTGAAGTTCTTTACATATGTTGTCACAAAACTTTTCCACTAGCTCTAACATATGTAGGTATGGGATATAAGAGTTAAATATACCACAGGCCCCCCAAACACTAGGAAAGAACACAGAAAGAATCACAGTCTAAGATAATAACTATGAAATACTACGTGTTACAGCTGTTGCCACAGGAAAATTTTTCTAGCAGCCATGCTCCTAAGAAAGTTCAGTGGTAAACATAACAGCATAGTGAAATCATAAGTAGCCTTAAACTGTTGTAACACAATTAGTGAATAATGGTGGAATGGTTGGTATCAGTCCCTGTGCTGTCTTGGTTTTAATCTTCTCCCAAAACTGCTGTAGGTTGGTTTAGGTGTCCTGCTGGGACCTTCTCCTGGTGGATCTGCATTGTGGGAAGGAAAGAGATTATTTGTTCCCTGCCTGGGGGCTGAGACTTTTCTTCTGGGGGGACTACCACGCCAAGGTGCTCGTGCCAACTGTGCAGGTTCGTCTCTCAGCAAGAAAGCAGGTTTGAGTCTGTCAACACTGACCACTTCGTTTCTGTCCCCATAATCAAGCAAAAAGTGCTTGTCACCATTTTCCAGCACTCTGAACGGGCCATCGTAAACTGGACGTAACGTTGGTTTAAGGGCTTCATGCTTAACAAAAACGAACTCCGCGTTTTTTAAAGTTTGAGGAACAAAAACTCGTGGAAAAGAGTGATGAGCTGGACCGTGGAGAGAGTCCGACCCACTGCTGCCTAAAAACCTTGGGACTGGAAGGTGTCCTGGTTCTGGGTTTTCTGGTAAAAATTCTCCTGGGAGTCTGATAGGCTGGGCAAAAACTAATTCTGCAGGAGAAGCGTCTAAATCCTCTTTAGGTGCTGCACGCAACCCCAATAAAACCCAGGGAAGTTTATTTACCCAATTTGTGTCCGTTAGTGAGGCTCTGAGGGCGGCCTTTAAGGACCTGTGAAAACGCTCGCATAACCCATTAGATTGAGGGTGATAAGCGGTGGTGCGATGAATTGTTGCCCCTAAACTGTTGGACATGGCTGACCAGAGCTCTGAGATAAATTGAGGCCCTCTGTCTGACGTGATGTCTGATGGAACGCCGAAACGTGCCACCCAGTTTGCTAGAAAAACGCGAGCGACTTCCTCTGCTGTGGTTGATGCTAGAGGGACTGCCTCTGGCCAGCGCGTGGTGCGGTCTATCATTGTTAACAGGTGTGTGAAACCTTGGGAGGAAGGTAGCGGCCCCACGAGGTCGACATGAATGTGGTCGAATCTTCTAGCAGGAATTGGAAAAGGCTCCAGAGGGGCTTTTGTGTGTCTGTGTATTTTGGCGCGTTGACAAGGAATGCAAGTTTTTGCCCATTCTTTTACGTTTTTGCGCAGGCCTGGCCACACAAACTTTTCAGCAACCATTTTGACCGAGGCGCGCACACCTGGGTGCGCGAGGGAGTGAATTGCGTCGAAAATGCGGCGGCGCCAAGCAGCTGGTACTAACGGGCGAGGTCGGCCGGTTGAAACATCGCATATTAGGGGGGGCACGCCTTCGCGCAACCCTTTTTTCTCCAGCCTTAACCCTGTTGGTCCAGACAGGAGTGCGCGAACGTCCGCATCACTGTTTTGTTCTTCCGCCATGGCTGCATAATCAATCCCATCCTGGATAGGTGCTGCGTATGTGTGTGCGTTAGTGAAGAGTTCCGCTGCTGAGGCGGTGTAATCTGTCTCCTCGTGCTCTGGCGGTGTCACAGCGCGGGAGAGACAGTCAGCTACTATATTAAGTTTGCCTGCTACGTGTCGAATGTCTGTGGTGAACTCTGAAATCGCAGCTAGCTGTCTTTGTTGTCTGCCCGACCATGGTTCTGAAATTTTAGCCATAGCAAAAGTGAGCGGCCTATGGTCCACAAAAGCTGTGAAACTCCGCCCTTCTAACCAAAACTGGAAGTGGCGGATGGATAAATGAAGCGCTAACAGCTCTCTGTCGAAAGTGCTGTATTTGCGTTCCGTTGAGTTTAGCGATTTGCTAAAGAATGCCAAAGGTTGCCAGACTCCGCTGACAAGTTGTTCTACAACTGCCCCTATAGCCAGGTCTGAAGCATCTGTGGTCAGAGCAATGCGGGCTGAGGGATCTGGGTGAACTAACATTGTGGCGTTAGCTAAGGCGTTTTTTACTTCCGCGAAAGCGCGTTCGCGCTCCGGGATCCATTCGACCGCGTTGGAAGCCTTCTTTTTTTTGAGCGCGTCATATAGGGGTTGCATGAGTTGAGCTGCATGGGGGAGAAAGCGGTTGTAAAAATTAACCATCCCCAAAAATTCCTGTAGCGATTTAACCGTTTGGGGTCGTGGAAAACCTTCTATCGCACGAACTTTGTCTGGAAGCGGAAATGCCCCTGACGGGGAGACTCTATGTCCTAAAAAATCAATTTGCGATACGCCAAATTTGCATTTGGCTGGATTGATTATTAGTCCATGCTCTTCCAGCCTCTGAAAAACGGTAGTGAGGTGCTGCTCATGTTCTTCCTCGGATGAGCTGGCTACCAGCATGTCATCGAGGTAGACAAAAACAAAGGGTAGGTCGCGTAGGACTGCGTCCATCATCCGTTGAAAAGTTTGAGCAGCGCCTTTGAGGCCGAACGGCATTCTTAGGAATTCAAAAAGGCCGAAAGGGGTTATAACCGCTGTTTTAGGAATATTTTCAGCTCGGACTGGGACTTGGTGATAACCGCGGACTAAGTCTATTTTTGAAAAAATGCGCGCACCCGCTAAATGCAGCGAAAAGTCCTGAATGTGAGGAATGGGGTAGCGGTCATGCGCTGTAGCGTTGTTTAGGCTGCGGTAATCTCCGCACGGTCTCCAAGAACCGTCGGATTTCGGAACCATGTGAAGTGGTGAGGCGCAGGGGCTCTTCGAGCGTCTAAAAACAGGAGGTCCGCTTGTCGGAATAAAGTGTTTAACTCCGTGTTTGGCTACAGTGGCTGAGAATTTGGGGGTTGTGAGTGCTGGAAATTGGGTGAGGAGTTGTTCAAACTTACCTCCCGCTGTGGTGATGTTGGCCTGCACAGGTGGTGGGGAGACTCGAGCTGAACATGGAATAGAAGCAAAAGATAGTGCATTAACCAGGCGCCTATTTGCAAGATCCACTAATAACCCGTGTGCACACAGAAAATCTGTGCCTAACAAGTTAACGCTCACCGCTGCTACAACAAATGTCCATCTGTAGCTGCGGCCGTGGATGAGGAGGTGCAGGCTCTTTTCCCCAAACGTGTCGATGTCAGAGCCGTTGGCTGCCACTGCTCCGTTGCCCCGGGTGCCCATGGCTCGAGCTGCGTGGGAGGGCATGACGAAACTCAGTTGAGCTCCCGTGTCGATGAGGAACTGCTTGCCTGTGTATCCATCCGTCACATATAACAGCTTATTCTTCTCGCCGAGAACCGCTGCTGTTAACGGCCCTCGGCTTCTGGCGTTTCTCGACATCGCAAACTTGCAGGGGGAAACGCATTTGCGGGCTTTCTCTGCGAAGAGGTGGTGATAATGGTAGACGTTGTTCTGTTTGTTGCGCTTGGGCCGCGCCGCTGTCACCGTGGGTTGGAGCTCTCCAAGGCTCGGGTGTCAGTTTTCAGATCTGCGGATGCCGCTGTGGGTGTCCGTTCTCTGCAGGCGTTGACGAGCCGGTAAGCCTCGTTGGCCAGTGTGCGAAAATCCTGGTGATTATTGCACTTCATACTGGCGAGTGTCCCTCTCAAATGTGGTGGTAGCGTGCTGAGGAAAATAAATTGGAAAAGGAAATTATCATTATCCTCCTCCTTGAGTTGTAGCAAATCTTCCATGAGGGTCCTCGGATTGCTCCCTCTGTGGCCGTAGACTGCCAGGATCCTCTCGGCTCTTTCCTCCGCTGACGGGACATAATTCGCCACGATGGTCGCCTTGAGTGTCTCATATTTGTCCCGGGCTGGTGGTCGCCGGACCAAGCTCCGCACACACTTCGAAGTGGCGGAGTCGAGTTTGGAGACGATATGATAAAACTTAGTATTGTCTGCTGTGATGCCCGCCAGTATAAACTGGGCTTCAGCTTGCTGAAACCACGAGGCGGGGTCTTCTCGCCAGAAGTCTAGCAGGTTGACAGCGACGGCGTTTGTGCACACCATCACTGTTGTGCCCGCTGGGTGAGAGTGCCATGCCTCGGCACTCATGGCGGTGCTGGAGCTCGGTTGAGCTCTCTCAGTGCCCTCTGCCGTGGGGAACAGCCGTCTGCTTGTTCCCTCGTCTGCGTCGTCGCTGGCGTATGCCCGAGTTACCATAGATGAGCAGCTTGAAGAACGCCTCAGGTCCATATTCTTGCGTCAAGGTCACCAGTGTAGAAGAGCTGAAATAACGAGGCGATTTTGGTATTAAAAACAGGGTTTTTAATGTATAGCTCTTCTATCAAGTCTCATCAGGTGTTGAGCTTAGCAGAAGGCAAGAGAAAGATTTCTGCTCAGCTCACTGGTTATATACAAGCACAAGAAACACCACTCATAGAAAAAGCTGACATTCCCCCCGTTATGTTAACTCCCCCCATTGTCCTGTTATCTCCCCTCCTTGTCTCGGGAGGTGGTGTGAACTCCTCCTCTCGTCTTAGGGGGGTAGAGGTGTCAAGTCCGTCTCCTCCGCCGCGTCTTGGGAGGTCCACTGTGTTTAACCCGGCGGGGGAGATCCTTTGTTCTTTCCAGGTGTGAAGTTCTTTACATATGTTGTCACAAAACTTTTCCACTAGCTCTAACATATGTAGGTATGGGATATAAGAGTTAAATATACCACAACGGTGACTTTTGTTGCTAAATTAAGAGACGCACGTTATCTCCGCTCGTGTAAACACGAAAGAGCATGCGCGGCAGGAAACTCTTGCCGGATGAGAACCGTTTTAACACCACAGAAGAAGAACTAGCATATCCGTTAGCTTGCTAGCTCCGTTAGCGCGTCGATTGTTTATGGTTCTCGGCCGTTGTTCCTGGCTCACTGACCCAGTTTCGACCCGATTATACTCAGCAGACGTTCACAAACGTAAAAATATTATATTAAAACATATTAATATTAAAAGATCGATCCACGGATTTTGTGGATCGATATCGGCTCAGTCAAACATGTATTGATCCATATCGATATATTGATCTTTTGAACCCACCCCTAGTATTGACACAGACATACTCTCTTCAACAGAATCATCAGAGTCACCCAGCTCCAGGTCATTTTGGCCAAGCATCTTCCATGTTCCTCAGTTTAGCTATGATGCGGAGCTGAAACTGAAGCAGGGCAATGTGGCATACAGGGAAAACGGTACCTTACTTATTCCAGATCCTAAACTGAAGTCAAACATTCTTGAGGGCTTGGTGCAAGAAATAGTCCGGTACAAAGTTTATGTAACCGATAAACAGTTTAACACGATAGGAGAGGCCCTCATCTCTAAGCATCCCTGCCTGACTGAGAAGGGCTCCCTGACTGGATATGCAGGATGAAAAGCCAGCTTAAAAAACAAACTGGCAATTTATCACACTCACTTGAGAAAGCTGGGATGTCGAGAGGTGATGATAAACTCTTTGAAGCACAAACCAGAGGGCAAAACAAGTCCTGCTTTTGGCATCAAAAGGCCAAGATGGTCTGAAGTGAACTATTGTCCCCCCTACCCTACTGGAGAATCTGATGCAAGCTTTGAACGTGTCAGAGTGGAACTTCTTTCAGATGTTAAAAAGAGGAACTACAGGGAAGTAGTGAAGATGAAAATGGAAAAGACATTTGCCTATAGGAGATATGAAGTGGTTTGTGACACACCCATGATAAAAGACTTTCAGGCAAGATGGCCAGCGCTGTTCGAAACAAGTGAGGTGAGTGATTATAAAATTTGCTTAGAATGTGATCTTGGCTTTATGTTTTCAAACAATTGTGTATAGACTGACTAAAAATCAACTTATGAATTCTATGATTTGCATAATGTATAAATATTTGAATTTAACTTTCTTACAAGTCGGTCGTTGATCAGTATAAAACCTTTCAATGAACAACTTTCTAATTAATTGTTTCAATGTCTTTGTCTGTGATAATTCATGTTTTCAGATAAATGCCGAATTTAAGCACATTACCACCGTACCACTGCAATCCAGGTTTTTCTCACAGCTAGATGTGCTATCTGACAAACTTCTGAAGCTTTTTGAGAAGAGAGGAGGACAAATTGGCAAGCAACTACAGAGCATTTTGGCACACATGACTCAAGTAAGAATGCATTTTGGAAAAGGAAAATATTGCTTTGACAGTGTACATATTTGAGGAAAAATGATTCTAACTGATTTGTTCTGCTTATCCTTCTTGACTTAGAATGAAGATACAGATGTAAGACGGGAATGCGTTATCAAGGGACTGTGCGTGTATCTAAATGAGGACCCAGAAAATCTTGTGAGAGTACATGGTGAGTATGATTATTGGCATCCAGTTGTTTTCAGATTTAACTTAAACTTTTCCTTACACATCAAGTTTTTGAAACAAAAATGAATCTGCTAATGATTCGGCTTCCGTGTGGAGAGGACTGAGGCAAATCACCAACTATCGACCTAAGGCTCCTAAAGGTCAGGATGACAAAGCCCTTTGTCAGAGACTGTCCCAACACTATGCCCGTTTTGACACCTCGTCATCTGTGTCCAACTCCCCCCCTCCCTCCAGCTCCACAGCCTCCACATTCCCTACTTCATTTAAGGCACCCCCCCTCCTCCCCCCTCTCCTTATCATCAGTGAGCAGGATGTGCTCAAACAGTTCTCCAGACTGAACCCGCGCAAGGCCCCCGGCCCAGACGGCGTGTCTCCCTCCACCCTGAGACTCTGTGCGAAACAGCTGGCTCCTGTATTCACAGACATTTTTAACACCTCCCTTAAGTTATGCCATGTGCCGTCCTGCCTCAAATCCTCCACCATCATCCCTGTCCCCAAGAAGCCACGGATCACTGGACTTAATGACTACAGACCTGTAGCGCTCACCTCTGTAGTCATGAAGTCCTTTGAGCGCCTGGTCCTGTCCCACCTCAAGTCCATCACCACCCCTCTCCTGGACCCGCTGCAGTTTGCCTACCGAGCCAACAGGTCTGTAGACGATGCAGTCAACCTGGCCCTCCACTCCATCCTGCAGCACCTGGACTCCCCGGGAACCTACGCCAGGATCCTGTTTGTGGACTTCAGCTCCGCATTCAACACCATCCGCCCCGCTCTGCTCCGGGACAAGCTGTCCCTGCTCAACGTGCCTGACTCCCTCTGCAGGTGGATCATCGACTTCCTGACGGACCGGAGGCAGCATGTGCGGCTGGGAAAGACTGTCTCAGACTATACTAGCATCAGCACCGGATCACCCCAGGGCTGTGTACTTTCCCCCCTACTCTTCTCCCTTTACACCAACTCCTGCACCTCCAGCCACCAGTCTGTCAAGTTGATCAAGTTTGCGGACGACACCACCCTCATCGGGCTCATCTCCAATGGCGACGAGTCCGCCTACAGGAGAGAGGTGGCCCAGCTGGCGTCCTGGTGCAGCAATAACAACCTGCAGCTGAACGCTCTGAAGACAGTGGAGATGATTGTAGACTTCAGGAAAGTCACTACTCCTCTGCCCCCCCCTCACCCTCTCAGGCTCTCCCATCACCACTGCTGATTCCTTCCGCTTCCTAGGCACTACCATCACCAGGGACCTCAAATGGGAGCTGACCATCAGCTCACTCATCAAAAAAGCCCAGCAGAGGATGTTCTTCCTGCGGCAGCTGAGGAAGCTCAAGCTACCCACCAAGATGTTAGTGCAGTTCTACACAGCCATCATCGAGTCCATCCTTACCACCTCCATAACCGTGTGGTACGCAGGAGCCACTGCCAGGGACAGACTAAGGCTGCAGCGCGTCGTGCGCACTGCTGAGAAGGTGATCGGCTGCAAGCTCCCATCTCTCCAGGATCTGTACATCTCCAGGACCCGGAGGCGTGCTGGCCGGATCATAGCCGATCCCTCACACCCTGGTCACGTACTGTTTGCCCCCCTCCCCTCTGGTAGAAGACTTCGGTCCATCCAGACTAAAACCTCCCGTCACATGAACAGCTTCTTCCCCTCTGCCATTAGACTGCTGAACACTAAGTGACTCTCGTGCACCATGTACAGCAGCTCAACCAGACTCATGTCAATCATCACTGTTTTCTTCCTGCATTACCGACTGCACTATATAGTTCTCCACAGTATCTGCTGCTGGCTAATATATATTTTAACTGTTGACCAGTATCACTTAATCTTATCCTACACTTTATTACATGTATAGTTTATTTCTCTTATCTTATCATGTTTAATGTTGCAGCATTGTACCGAGACAAATTCCTAGTTTGTGTACTACATGAACAATGGCAATAAACCTGATTCTGATTCTGATTCTGAATCAGCATTTTGCACTTACCTGCAGTTGAGATAGAATACTTTTTACTCAATTAGTAGTTCCACAATGACTAATTTTCATATTTAAAATGTACTTTTAAAAAGAAGAGTTCAAGAAATACAGCAAATTCTAAAAGATTAAATCTGTGATTCCCAACTAATTTGGCTTGTGACGTTTGTCACATTTCAGATTTATATAAGTTTTGGCAGCGAGGGAGGTGCCTTTGTGACCTCTAGGTTAATACAGGCCATAAACTATTTCATAATAAAAGTCACGTTAAGAAATTAAGGGATTCTTTCCACTGAAAAGCTAAGGTGTTGAATTTGTTTTAACAGCATTATACAGTAATAAAAATAACACAAGATCATCACAAAACAGGTTTTCTCACTAAAATTGACCAAGTAGTCTTATTAAATCAGCCACTACAGCATAATACTTCTAGTCTTATATTTAAACATTATTACATGAGAGGGTGTGCTTTACCGTCATTATTATCATGACAGTGATGCGGTCAGTGTTAGCATCACTGAAGTGACAATAATGACAGTAAATCACACCCTCTCATGTAATAATGTGATTATACAACCATTGCCAACAAATTAAATGTATAATCAAAATGTATTCATACTGTGGACATTTCACTCTCAAAATATAAAAGTTTTTGGCTAGTATTCTCTGTTTCAGTGGAAATATGAGATCTGACGTAAACTAGTCCCTGTCAGCAGCCAACTTGGGCTCATGTTTTCTAGACATGGTGATTTCCAAAAAACTGAATACCACACATAGCAACACAAAACTGCTTTGCAGCTCAATTGTGTTGTAACTAGAATAACTGAAAAAATAATTTTTTTCATGGACTGATAGTTATACTTCTTCTGGCATCTCAGTCATTTTTAAGCTAACAGGTGCCGTGACAACCACTCAGCTGATCTTTATCTGCAACACACTTGTATTTACGGTTTTATTTAAATATAGGCAACGGTTTTCCAGTGTCAGCGCTAGAACAAAAATCTGTCTTTTAATAAACTCACCAGCAGATGTTTCTTTTCAGCTGGGGGTGTGTCGCTCCTGTTTAATGTTAGATAGCGGCAATAAGATAGGCAGAGTAATATTTTCATTGATGAGGGTTTTTCATTTGAGCACGGCTAGCCGTGCTGTCTTGCTCCTTTAACATTCTAAGAATGTTGAGAACCAATCAGATTGCTCGGTTGGATCTACGTGTTGTATAATTGTGTTTTACTTGATTTAATTTGTTGCCTTTTACTAACTGTACACTACTTTGCAGGCTGGAGATGAAGCCTTCTAAGGATCCATTGAGGACACCACGGTAGGAATATACGTTGTCAAACCAGGAGATGCCACCAGTAAACCAGAGGACATGGGGATTGTCCTTGAAGGCCAGATTGTACTGCGTGATCTGGACAACGTTGCATTTGGTGCTGCAATGTTGTTTGGCTTAATGTATGCCTTGAACCTAAACTACCCCACTGAAGTGAAGTGTACTTTTGAAGTGCTCCAGAAAGTTGTGATGGAGCTCGACAGTGACACTCTCTCTAAGAAAGCCCAAGTTCTAAAAAACAGACTCCATCAGTGAGCTGTTGCCATACACTGGAAAAAAAAATCTGTTCAATTTACATGAAAAAAATATGTACATCGGTTGCACATACTAAAGTTATGTTTACCAAAAATATATGCAATTCTTATTTGTTCAAAGAACACAACTTTCTTATACAGATTTTAAGTTTTTCTTTTATGTCATGCAGTGAGAAACAAAATCTGTTCAATTTACATGAAAAAAAATGTACATCGGTTGCACATAATAAAGTTATGTTTACCAAATATATATGCAATTCTTATTTGTTCAAAGAACACAACTTTCTTATACAAATTTTAAGATTTTCTTTTATGTCAAGCACTGAAAAAAAAATCTGTTCAATTTACATGAAAAAATATGTACATCGGTTGCACATAATAAAGTTATGTTTACCAACAAAATGTATTTGTCGAGTATACGCAATTCTTATTTGTTCAAAGAACACAACTTTCTTATACAAATTTTAAGGTTTTCTTTTATGTCAAGCACTGAAAAAAAAATCTGTTCAATTTACATGAAAAAAATATGTACATCGGTTGCACATAATAAAGTTATGTTTACCAAATATATATGCAATTGTTATTTGTTCAAAGAACACAACTTTCTTATACAAATTTTAAGATTTTCTTTTATGTCAAGCACTGAAAAAATAAATCTGTTCAATTTACATGAAAAAAATATGTACATCGGTTGCACATACTAAAGTTATGTTTACCAAAAAAAAATGTATTTGTGTTAAGTATACGCAATTCTTATTTGTTCACAGAACACAACTTTCTTATAAAAATTTAAAGTTTTTTTTTCAGTGCATGACATAAAAGAAAAACTTTAAATTTTTAGAAGAAAGTTGTGTTCTGTGAACAAATAAGAATTGCGTATACTTAACACAAATACGTTTTTTTTTGTAAACATAACTTTAGTATGTGCAACCGATGTACATATTTTTTTCATGTAAATTGAACAGATTTTTTTTTTCAGTGTACAGTCA